>JAHRHZ010000144.1:65655129-65726561 GCA_024137785.1 Ginglymostoma cirratum
ATCAGGCAGATGTTCACCTGCACATCTGCCAATGTGGTATACTGCATCCGCTGTACCCGTTGTGGCTTCCTCTACGTTGGGGAAACTAAGCGCAGGCTTGGCGACCACTTTGCAGAACACCTGCACTGAGTTCGTAACAAACAACTGCACCTCCCAGTCGCAAATCATTTCAACTCCCCCTCCCATTCCTCAGATGACATGTCCATCCTGGGCCTCCTGCAATGCCACAGTGATGCCACCCGAAGGCTGCAGGAACAGCAAATCATATTCAGCGTGGGAACCCTGCAGCCCAATGGCATCAATGTGGATTTCACAGGCTTCAAAATCTCCCCTCCCCCGACCGCATCCCAAAACCAGCCCAGCTCATCTCTACCTCCCTAACCTGTTTTTGCTCTCACCTCAAGCCACACCCCCATCTCCTATCTACTAACATCATCCCGCCCCCTTGACCTGTCCGTCCTCCCTGGACTGACCTATCTCCTCCCTACCCCCCTACCTACACTCACCTTTATTGGCTCCATCCCCGCCTCTTCGACTTGTCTGCCTCCTCTCCACCTATCCTCTCCTCTATCCATCCTCTATCCACCTCCCCCTCTCTCCCTATTTGTTTCAGAACCCTCTTCCCCTCCCCCATTTCTGATGAAGGGTCTAGGCCCAAAACGTCAAGTTTTCCTGCTCCTGTGATGCTGCTTGACCTGCTGTGTTCATCCAGCCCCATGCTTGTTATCTCGGATTCTCCAGCATCTGCAGTACCTTTTATCCCTGACCAATCCAGCCCCTACCTCAATGCTCGGCAGGCACAGGAATTTCCAGGGTCCTGGGGACAGAGTGTCAGTTGGGGTGAGTCCAACCAATTGTATCAGAGCAAAGTGCACTTCCACCAAATCTTCAAATCTCCAAATCTCAGTCAAGTCAATATTGGAGGGCGCCAATGAAAGCAATTCTAGCCTATTGATTTTCAGCACTGTTTTCATATTAAACATTTAGCATCTTATAGTGAAAATGTCTCACTGCAGGAATTGTCAACATATTTAATTTTTCTTCCTGGTTAACTTGGAAAATGTCCATTTTCATTTTGTTGAAATTTGCCTTGTTTTCAGTCTACTTTTACATTTGACACTTTTTACTTTTATTTCAATTACATCTCCCAGATCTAAGTCAAGCAGTGCTTAATTGCCTCTGAATTAAATAAGATAAACTTAACAGTAGTATCAATTCCAATGACTTGCATTTGTTCCAGCTTTTATTGTTGGGAAATGTTCAAAGACAGTACACAGAGGTATGATCAGACCTAGATGGATGCCTCATCCAAGATGGAAATAGTGGAAGGGAAGACCAAGGGCTCGGCATAAATTGTGCATTTTAGGAACAAATTTAAAGAAAAAATGGTAATTGAGATACAACGTGCTTAAAACAGGAAATTCCAGTGTATATGGAGTTACTGTCAGTCAAGTTCAGAGCAAAGACAGAAGACTCACATATTCAAAGCAGTGAAGAATTCTGGGGACAGTAAAAGGCTCATGAAGTGAAGGGGAAAGCTATGAAGGGAATTAACATAATGATCATCATTTGACGATGGTGTCACTGGGAACCAAGAGCCAATATGGGTTGGCAAAGACAGCTATGATGTTTGAGCACAACCCAATGCACACTAAGTTATGGACAGTAGAACATGTACAAACTGGAAGTTATGGCGAATGGGTCCCAATTGGAGATCTTTGAAATTGTTGGGTCAAGAGGCATTAAAGTCATGGACAAGAATTTCAGCTGCTATAGTTTGTTACAGATGCTTTTGACGTTCTTTATAATCCACAAAAAAACATTCTTTGCTACATATTCTTGCATTAGATATCACAAATGCCCTGTAAGTCATATCCTAAATATAAGTCCTTTACAATATTAACAAATACCCTGTAGCTTATTTCAAAATGCATGTGGTCTCACAAATCTAATCTACTATAAATATTACCGTTTTAGAATCTAATGCAAGGTGACTTGCAATATCAGAATGCTCTACATTGCACCACCCAAGGGCAGATCAAGTGCTCTAGCTAACTCTGGAAACTGAAAATAGATTTGCTTATTTATTCTTGAAATGTGGCTAATATTGGAAAGGTTGCACGATATTTTCATTTACCATCCATTGTTACTCTGCAGGCACTATGGTGGATCTTACTCCTTTATATTATAGTTCTCATAGTGAAAATGTAAATTTAAGTAGGGAAATTTAGTATAGTAAAAGAAGACTTGCAGTTACATGGAGCTTTTTATGATCACTGGACTTTGCAAATCTTTTCAAACCAATATAGTACTTTTTGAAGTGTAATCATTGTTCTAATATGGGAAATGCAGCAGCCAATCTGCACACAACCAGCTCCTATAAATAGCAATGCGATAATGGACATATGATCTGTTTTTACGAGGTTGCTTTAGAGATAAATATTGGCCAAGACATTGGCAACAATGACAAAGTTCTTCAAAATTAAGTCATTGGATCATTTTCATCATTTGAGATTGCTGTTTAACATCTCATATGAAAGCACGTGGATTTGGCTCCAACAGGACTGTAATCCGTGAGTCTTGATGTTTACACTTGACCCAAGCGTAGGACCTAAACTCAAACCCTTGCGATTCAAAGGCAAGATTAAAATTGACTGAGCAACAACTGACACTATACGTAACTCAGTGATTATGAAACAGCAGTAACAATTTTCCTAGTCAGGATGGTCAGTATGACTTGGAAAGAAACATTGGAATGAAGACATTCAAACAAAATTGTAGGACTTTTACTTATCAGTTTTAACACACAATGGATATTTTGTTGAAACAATCTTGATAAGTTGCTGAAGTGCATCCTGTAGGTAGTTCTGCAGCTACAGTAAGCTGTCATGTCTAAACAGACTGCCTGGTTCTGAATGAGGTCAAATTTCTTGATGGTAGTTGCAGCTGCACCCAGGCAGGCATCAGGATGAGTATTCCACGAACTTTTTAACATGATGCTCTCTTCCCACTCTAATGTCTCCAATTTAAGGCCTCATTGCAAACAAGGAGATATGGAGAAGAAATAAAAAACACAAAGCAAAAGATATTTTCATGAACACGTTCCAAAGTTCATTCCCCCATGAGCCAGTATCCAGAAACAACATTTCAGAATACCAATTGTTGTCACAAACATTCTTTGAGAAGCTTACAACGCTTTCTTGTCCTCCGCAAAAAAAACTAGAACAATGTTTTGGAGGGCCAAATGCTGAAAAATATCAGGGTAGCATAAAAGGCATCTAAAATGCAAAAATATGCATTACATGCCAGCTTCCCATTCAGCTACTGGATTTTTTTCATGGTTGGGAAGTTTATGGTGCTTTGGACTGGATCCAAAGATAGAAGAAAGGTCCACTGCAACAAATTTTGGAAATGTGCGGAGCAGCAAGAAACTCACTCTTCCTCTCAATGCTGTTGAATAGTCACCCTAAGGCTTATGAATAAGGGTTTTTTTTTGAAGACCACATCCATGATCAAATGGATGCAGAAACATACAAAACCGTGAAAGTTAACAATGGTAGCCATGGCAAAAAGAATTCAAAGTATTTTTCATTTTGATATCTCTTGGCAGGATGATGTAGGGTGAAGTCTGGTGAAAGCGAGGACCCAAACTTTTGTTCGACTCATCTGGAGTTGAAATTAAGTTTGAAGTTGTATGACTCTTCAAGTAGGTTAATTTACAAGTGCGTGTGACTGTAAACTGAGAGGGAAGCATGCAGCAGGCAGGTTGGAGCCTCCTACTATGAATCTGTACGCACATCTTCCTCATTCAATCCTTCAGTTCCTTGTTGTGCTGCAGAAAGGTCATAGGAAGCCTCATTGTGAACTCTCCTATGCACGGTATTTCAAAGAAATTTATGTACATGGGCTAAAGGGAGTGATGTTCCTTCAGGGAACAATCAAATTTACTAAAACTCAGGCTCTGAGTGGCTTTTCAATGAAAGTATTTGAAAATCCCGGTAAAGTCCTTGAGCTTAATTAAACATAAATGAAAATGGAGAATGCCTGTTCAAATCTGCAGGCTACAATTATAATGATAGCCTCAAATGGACCTGTATATGACCTTTACTTTCCTTCTTATTAAATTCTGCTCTTTTCTTAGGCCATGATAAGCTGGTCTTGGCAAAGAATGTTTGTTTTGTCCATATTTCAATACACTGGGTTTAACTGCAGTAGGAACAAAATGACATCTGCTGTAGGTTCTTTTAAACACCCATTTACATTCTTCAAGTGTATGGTGGAATATCCCCACACCCAGCAGACACTAGAGGTGATGAAGACTTTTGTTTTAAAATGGTCCTGCCCAAAACCCACACTGCACGCCTCAGAATCTGCGGATAGCAAAACATTGAGTTTAGTGGTTATGAAGTACAAGCCTGGGCTTTAGGAACCTCAGGTAACAGCTTTAAGGAGATATTAACAGGTATAAAAGCAATTTAATGAATACATTCAGCTATATTTATCAAACAAGTGTTTTCAAATTAACTGTTTTAACCCTTACTTCTGAAATTAACATTTCAATTACTGAGAACAAAACATGGCGAAAAAAGGTTTGCTTAAAACGTTTTGAGTGTTTTAGTTCATTCGTCATCAACCACATTAGCAAATTGTTTACATTGGAAGCTTCCATGATAAATGTTGATAACTTATTAATGAAAGTGATGTGCACTGGAATTGCAGGATTTTGATGATATATAGATTACGCAAGCGTAGACTATTGCCACATTTCTGATCAATCATCAGCATTCCAACTATATCATTTGTGTTTGCACATCAAAACCATAATTTCATAAATTTCTTTCCTTCTTAATTCATTGTGGATAAACCAGTTCATTAGGAGGACATTTTTCCACATTTCACCAGGCACTGCTTTTGGTACACTAGTTTGTGTATTGTGGATATGTTGGTAAGTGCATTCCCAATACATATTTTCTCAGACTTATCATCACAAAATTTTTTCAACAACTTAAGTTGCAGGGTATGAGTGTCACTGGCTGGGTTAGTCAGTATTTCTTGCCTATCTTTAATTGCCTTGACAAGGGTGTGATGAGCTACTTTCTCGAACTGTAGCAGTCAATGTATTGTACACCTCGATCTATTTCAAAACTTGAATTGTCACATTACTCAATTAGCACTCTTTTACGTTCTAATCTTATGCAACTGCTATCCAAAGTACAGGTGCCTACTTCAGACAGTTGCTGTTTTCAGTAAAGTTATACATGTTTAATACATGGAAATAGTATACAAATCGCTACAACAACTTAAATCATTATAAAACATTTATGCAGGATAAGTCAGGAGAGTATAAACATTTTAAAACAGATTTAGTCTAATTTTTTAAACTGCTACATAAACAATGATGTTGATCCACCTCCATTTGAAACTAGAAGTTTTGCAAGACTGGCTACTGAGTCCAAGGAGATATACAGTTCTGATTTTGCAAATTGTCACATGCAGTGATTAATTTTGTGGAATAACATGATTTAATTAAGTTGGAGGCACATTTGAGACACGTGACCATTGAAGATTCCAGAAAATGCAATATTTGTGCCAGGGCCTAGGAGGCTGTTAAATGGCTGGTTCAAAGGAATTTTAAGATAACCTGGCATCTGACAGAAATGACTTCCTTATAATGTTTAAATTATAAAGTACACCCTTGGGGTTTCAGGCTAGAATCCTGGACTAAAACCCCAAGTGAGGCTCACATCTAAACAACTAAAGTTATGGAGTACTTATAATTTTATATGCATGAGCAGGTTTTGGAATACTTATAAAACAAATTGCCTTTTTTTCTAACATGCTTATCTTTAACAGCTTCTACTTTTCTTGTATTCATATAGCATCTTTAATATAACAAAATAGCTGAAGGAAGGCTGCAGATGCATTGTGAAGGGAAATTAGACAACAAACCTTATATGGCAATATTAGAACCAATAACCAAAACTTGATTAAGGTGTACTTAAAAGACAGAGAGGTGGAGAGATGAAGAGGTTTAGCGAAGGAATACTAGAGTTTACAGGCTAGGAAGCTGAAGGCCTGACCTAATTTTGGAGTAATTAAAATTAGCAATGCTCAAATGACCAGAATTAGAGGATCACTCAAAAGTTATTAGAGCTGAAGAAGATTGTAAAGATAGGGCGGGATGAGACCACAGAGTGATATAAAAACCAAGGATCCAATATTGAAATTAAGGCTTTTCATGACTATAGGTCAATAAACATTGTGGTGAATAAAACTAGGGACAGGATTTTTCAGACTGTTGGGTTTCCCCCCGTGCCACTGAGTAGACCACCCAGAGCTGTGCTCATTAGCTATTTGTAGCCCCCTGCTCCCTTCCGAGGAGGAAGTTCTGCCCCTTGGGATTGGCCAACACCTATTTAACCTTAGTGGCACCAGGATCAAACAATGACCATTCTGGCACGATAGACAGTGCCCAAGGAAGAGAAGCTAATAGAGGCTGAACACCAGGCGAGTACAAGGTATTGGTGTGGCCTCGATGGTAGATCCTAGTGAGAGGGCTGGGAACATGAGCTGTAAGGTTTGAAAGATTGAGGGAGATGGTTGAAGCGATTGTGACATTTTGGGGGTATACTTCAATGGGCACAAGGGACCTTTCAGAAAGCCCTGATACAATTTGACACATAAAACGTGCTGGGCTACCCACTTGCCAGAGGGATGTGGGTGTCTCCCTGCTATGGTTGAAATAGTTAACAGGGATGGGATTGAGGTACTTACAAGGCCATAACTGACTGTGTAATGGCCTTAATAGTTGCATCGGTGGGGACACCATTCCACACCTCCGCTGCACCCCATTAGATAGAAGATAGGTTGGGGCTGTGCGTGGGGACTGGGCAAGCCATGTACTGCTTGTTTAACACTTGTTCACCTTCAAACCCACACTGAAGTCCATAACAGTTCACCCTCGGTCTGAGGAAGGACCTAGGCAGGATGATGGGGAGGCGATGGCCTAGTGGTATTATCACTGGACTGTTAATACAGAGACCCAGATAATGTTCTGGGGACCCTGGTTTGAATCCTGCCATGGCAGCTGGTGGAATTTGAATTCAATAAATATCTGGAATTAAGAGTCTAATGATGACTGTGTATCCATTGTCAATTGTCAGGAAAAACCCATCTGGTTTACTAATGTCCTTTAGGAAAGGAAACTGCCATCCTTACCTGGTCTGGCCTACGTGTGGCTCTAGACCCACAGCAATGTGGTTGACTCTGAACTGCCCTCTGGGCAATTTGGGACAGGCAATAAATGCTGCCGAGCTAGCGAAGCCCTCATCCTGTGAATGAATAAAAAAAAACTCAAGTTTATAAAGGATGGACTAACAGAAGTGCGTTAAACCAATCTAATCTAGAGGTAACAAATCTAGAGGTATGAATGGGAGTTTCAACAACACACAAACTGAGGCAGATGTGAAGTTTGGCAATATTATGCAAGCAGACGAAGGCAGCTTCAGGACAGCAAGGTTAGAAACAGGAATCTGTTTAATCTCAGCCAGGAAGAGGGATTGTGTCAACATCTGGACACAATGTTGGACACACATTGCTGGACACACACTCGCCTCACAACCAGGAGTCCCCGGACCCGCTACCACAGTCATTTCTTTGTCGTTGCAAGCAGAATACCCTTTCACAGGTCAACCCCATCACCTGCTCTTTTTACTCCTCTGCAGATCCAACACAGCTTTTTTAAAAGGTTTTAAAATGTCCAGAGTTCCAACCATATATTTCTAACACTAGGGATTTTTGCAAAATATTACAGAAAGAAGACAAAAAGGCAAAGGGAAGGAGGAGGAAGTGGCCACCTAGTGCAAATGGTCCAGGGGCCTGAATGCAGCATACATTGCACACCATTATCAATAAATCATCATTCATTCATGAATTCACTGTTTCCAGATAATATCATTCAAGGGCAGCACATACATGAGAGAAAGGAGGGAGCTAAGGACAGTTCTTTCGGCTTGGCAAAGACGATGGCGCAGGAGTGGGAACAGAAGCCATTGCAAATAATAACTTCAGCAGGTCTAGCAGCACCTGTGAAGAGAAATCACAGTTAACATTTCAGGTTGAGTGACCCTTGGTCATCAGACCCGAAACTCTGATTTCTCTTCATAGAAGCTGCCAGACTTGCTGTTTTTGTTTCTGATTCACAGCATCCACAATTTTTTCGGTTTCCAGCAAGTAATATCTTGACTTTAATTAACTCACTAAGAGCAGAAGCAGGAGTGTGTACTTCCATTCATCCAAATGACAGTGGACCTCAGAAGGGGCTGGTTTGGTCTTTTCAAAGGCTGCACACAGAACCAGTGAGACAAAGAGTGATAGTTTAGTACAAAACTCTTGTGTATTTTAAAAGATTCTTCACGTGGGTTGTGAGCGGCGCCAGTATTTACTGCCAATCCCCATTTACGCTTTAACTGAATGGTTTGCCAGGCCATCAGTGCATGGTTAGGACTCAGCAATAATTCTGTGGATCTGGAGTCATATGAATGCCAGACCATTTTTGTATGGCAGATTTTGTTCCACAAAGGACATTCATGAATGAGATTGGTTTTTACAACAATTTACGATAGCTTTACGGTTATCATTGCTGAGACTATTTTTATAGTCCAGATTTATTAATCGAATTTAAATTCCACTCGCTGCTATGTGGGATTTGAATCACTGTCACTAATACTAAGTGGGGCGTATGATTTACTAATTCGGTGACATTACCACAATACCACCATCTCCCTAAGTATAGTGGAATAACAAGTTCCAACCAGAGCCAACATTTTCTTTTTCACTTCACTTGTCTTTGAGTTACAAGCTAATGAAAATGTGAGGTTGATTTTGAGCTTATCCAAAGCTTCATTACCATTCAGTGGTTTTGGATTCAATCCTGGGTTTGAGTATGTGTTTTTGTGCCTTTAGCTGTTGACTGTGTGGTATAAATTATTGATGGAACTTTGTGACTTGTGAATTAATGTCATGCACCATTCATTTCACTATTTATTCAACTAATATGTGTAAGACTCTGAACATTCTGGAAAAATCCCATCAGATCTGCCTTTTACCAGTCACATGGTTGTGACTATAAGTATTTAAATTACAGTTATCAAGTAATTGCAGAAGATCTAACCCAATGGATAAAAGATATCAACGGCAGCTCATTTACAAGATCAAATTTGCTGCTAGCAAAAATACACATTCCAATTTGGTTATTTAAATTACAAATAATTGCCACTCTTCCATGTTTTCTGGCAAAACAACAAATGAACAGCCAGTTAGGATATTTAATTATCAGAATTCATCATCCCAAACACAAAATCTATCTAAGTTCCTTATTCCTCAGTAGACATAGTTCACATTTGTTGATTTCCCGCCCATTTACTGAAATGGATCTGAAGTAACAGTGATAGCTTCATAACTTTAAACAAAACACTTTAACATATAAGAATGGAACATTTGCATTTCTACAGTAAGCTGCCTCTTTCACTTTAAATATTTTTTCTTGACATTTGATTATCCATTCTTTGATTGAGAGAAAGACTCCGGCAGTGAGAGATTGAGAGAGTTAGGCTAAGTAATACTGTCAAAGCAGATTACTCCCAATTTTGTAATGGTGAGTTTGGTGACTGGGTAGCCATCAAAATAAGAGGGAGCTTAGCGAAGATAGATCTTTGACAGTCCTGCCATCAGAGAACTTCCCAAGAGGCAGGAAGGAATGCAGATTTTTGCACGCAGTATAGCATTGGGCAGCCAATTTGTATAATTATGACCCTCATTAGGTTTGCCTGAATTTTGCCATGTGCAGATACTGCCAGCTTAATAGAGGTAATCTCCCATGCAGCAGTCCTGTGTCAATCAGCGTGAAAGTGCCATCCGCCAAAGAATGTACAAACATCCTTTCCTAAGTGGAAATCACAGTGAAAGAATGTGTGACAATAAATAATGAGAGAGCTTGTGAGGGAGGCAGTGAGTCAATGAGTGGGAATGAACATGGCAGAGTCTGTGTCAGTGAATAAACTTAGAATAAGTGCAAGCCAATGAATTAATGACAATAGGGGTCATAATCAGTGAGACATTCAGCAGCCTGTAATTTTTTCAGATCTCAGTGTCACCTCTTCACCTCTCCCACTCACCTTACTGTAGTCATGGCTAATATGAGAAAGAAATGATGCAAATAAACTCTTAAAAACGATACACACCTCTTGTACATGCAGATATCATGCAAGACTTCATTGTAGCTAATGCATAAAGTGCTACCTTTTGAGACTAGCAACAGCTGAAGACATCAGCTCACCATCACCTCCTTCAAGGCAATTCAAGATAGGCAATATACACTGTCCTAGTCAGTGATGCCAACATCCCATGAATTAATATTGAAAACAGAATGTTTGTTATTAACACACCCATTTTAGAAGTGGTGATCTTAAATACACTATATTAGAAAGGAGTGACAAAGGAAGGATGATGGTTAAAGTATGGTATCATCAAAAGAAAGAGGAAGAAATATCAGAGTTCTAGATCAGAATTAAATTCACCTCCGGGGTGGGCTAGGAGGTGGGGAAATATTTAATTGGTGTATTTCATGAAGAGTACATCAACTTCCTGACTTCCCCCAGTTAAGTCATAGATGGGGAAGTTCAAGGTTGGCCTCCTCACAGTCACAGGCTAATTGACACATTGATGTGGGCATTTAAAGTGGGTACTCAAAGGCCTTATCCTGGTTTTCTGCCTACCTCTAAACACCTCATGACCCTGCATCCACGTTGGAAACTCCTAAGGATCCATTCTTTGTTCTCACTTACCCCTTATATCTGCACCTTATTGTTATCATCTGATGATATGATGAAAGTCTCCGCATGCACCCTGACAGTACCGAGCCTAGCTCTTCATCTTCTCTCTCAACTCCACCATTCCCTCAGTGTTCTTAGTCTACATGTCCAAAATCCAGTCTTGGATGAAGGCAATGACCTCCACTTAAACATTGGAAAGATAGAAGTCATCATCGTCTGTTCCTGCAATCAATTCCATTTCCTTTCTCAACCACGGTATCAGATTGAATGAAATGTTCACAACGTTGCTATCCTGTTTGACCCTGGCGTGAGTGCAACCTCTCCAAATTTCTTATTACCAGTCTCTATTTAAACCCTTTCAGAGATAGTAGGAACTGCAGATGCTGGAGAATCTGAGATAACAAGGAGCAGATCTGGATGAACACAGCAGGCCAAGCAGCATCAGAGGAGCAGGAAATCTTGACGTTTCGGGCCTAGACTCTTCTTCAGAAATGGGGGAGGGGAAGGGGGTTTTGAAATAAATAGGGAGAGAGGGGGAGGCGGATAGAGGAGAGGATAGGTGGAGAGGAGGCAGACAGGTCAAAGAGGCGGGGATGGAGCCAGTAAAGGTGAGAGTAGGTGGGACGGTAAGGAGGAGATAAGTCAGTCCAGGGAGGATGGACAGATCAATGAGGTGGGATGAGGTTAGTAGGTAGGAGATGGGGGTGCAGCTTGAGGTGAGAGGAGGGGATAGGTAAGAGGAAGAACAGGTTAGGGAGGTGGGTCGAGCTGGGCTGGTTTTGGGATGCGGTAGCAGGAGGGGAGATTTTGAAGCTTGTGAAATCCACATTGATACCATTGGGCTGCAGGGTTCCCAAGCGGAATATGAGTTGCTGTTCCTGCAACCTTCGGGTAGCATCGTTGTGGCACTGCAGGAGGCCCAGGATAGACATGTCGTCTGAGGAATGGGAGGGGGAGTTGAAATGGTTCGCAACTGGGAGGTGCAGTTGTTTAGCGCAAACCGAGCGTAGGAGTTCTGCAAAGTGGTCCCCAAGCCTCCACTTGGTTTCCCCGAAGTAGAGGAGGCCACAACGGGAACAGCGGATGCAGTATGCACATTGGCAGATGTGCAGGTGAACATCTGCTTGATATGGAAAGTCTTCTTGGGGTCTGGGATGGTGGTGAAGGGGGAGGTGTAGCGGCAGGTGTAGCACTTCCTGCGGTTGCAGGGAAAAGTGCCGGGTGAGGTGGGGCTGCAGGGGAGTGTGGAGCGGACAAGGGAGTCACGGAGAGAGTGGTCCCTCCGGAAAGCAGACAAGGGAGGGGTGGGAAGAATGTCTTTGGTGGTGGGGTCGGATTGAAGATGGCGGAAGTGTCGGAGGATGATACATTGGAACTGAAGGTTGGTGGGGTGGTACGTGAAGACAAGGGGGATTCTGTTTTGGTTGTTTTTGCAGGGAGGGGGTGTGAGGGATGAGTTGCGGGAAATGCGGGAGACACGGTCAAGGGCGTTCTCGACCGCTGGAGTGGGGGGAAGTTGCGGTCCTTGAAAAACGAGGGCATCTGAGATGTACCGGAGTGGAATGCCTCATCCTGGGAGCAGATGCGGCGGAGGCGAAGGAATTGGGAATAGGGGATGGCATTTTTGCAGGAAGGTGGGTGGGAGGAGGTATATCCTAGGTAGCTGTGGGAGTCGTAACCCTAACGCTAACCCTAACCCTCTCTCTCCTTCCCGGACCTCTCTGTCTCCATCTCCGGCAGCCAACTAGAAACCAATATCCATTTCAAGCCCACCGACTCCCACAGCTACCTAGAATACACCTCCTCCCACCCACCTTCCTGCAAAAATGCCACCCCTTATTCCCAATTCCTTCGCCTCCGCCGCATCGGCTCCCAGGGTGAGGCATTCCACTCCCACACATCTCAGATGCCCTCGTTTTTCAAGGACCGCAACTTCCCCCCCTCCAGCGGTCGAGAACGCCCTCGACCATGTCTCTCACATTTCCCGCAACTCATCCCTCACACCCCATCCCCGCAATAACAACCAAAAAAGAATCCCCCTCATCCTCACATACCACCCCACCAACCTCCGGATCCAACGCATCATCCACCGACACTTCCGCCATCTGCAATCCGACCCCACCACAAAAGACACTTTTCCCTCCCCACCCTTGTCTGCTTTCCTGAGGGACCACTCTCTCCATGACTCCCTTGTCCACTCCACACTCCCCTCCAGCCCCACCTCAACCGGCACTTCGAAGTGCTACACCTGACCCTACACCTCCCCCCTCACCCCCATCGCAGGCTCCAAGAAGACTTTCCATATCAAGCAGATGTTCACCTGCACATCTGCCAATGTGGTATACTGCATCTGCTGTTCCCTTTGTGGCCTCCTCTACATCGGGGAAACCAAGCGGAGGCTTGGGGACCACTTTGCAGAACACCTACGCTCGGTTTGCACTAAACAACTGCACATCCCAGTCGCGAACCATTTCAACTCTCCCTCCCATTCCTCAGATGACATGTCCATCCTGGGCCTCCTGCAATGCCACAGTGATGCCACCCGAAGGCTGCATGAACAGCAACTCATATTTCGCTTGGGAACCCTGCAGCCCAATGGTATCAATGTGGACTTCACAAGCTTCAAAATCTCCCCTCCCCCACTGCATCCCAAAACCAGCCCAGCTCGTCCCCACCTCCCTAACCTGCTCTTCCTCTCACCTATCCCCTCCTCCCACCTCAAGCCGCACCCCCATCTCCTACCTACTAATCTCATCCCGCCCCCTTGACCTGTCCGTCCCCCATGGACTGACCTATCTCCTCCCTACCTCCCCACCTACACTCAACTTTACTGGCTCCATCCCCGCCTCTTTGACTTGTCTGTCTCCTCTCCACCCATCTTCTCCTCTCTCCATCTTCTATCCGCCTCCCCCTCTCTCCCTATTTATTTCAAAACCCTCTTCCCCTCCCCCATTTCTGAAGAAGGGTCTAGGCCTGAAACGTCAAGCTTTCCTGCTCCTATGATGCTGCTTGGCCTGCTGTGTTCATCCAGCTCTAAACTTTGTTATCTCGGATCCTCCAGCATCTGCAGTTCCTATTATCTCTGCCCGCTTGACCTGTCCGTCCTCCCTGGACTGACCTATCTCCTCCCTACCTCCCCACCTACACTCACATTTACTGGCTCCATCCCCGCCACTTTGACCGGTCTCTCTCCTCTCCACCTATCTTCTCTACCCATCTTCAATCTGCCTACCCCTCCCTCCCTCCCTATTTATTTCAGAAGCCCCTCCCCCATTTCTGAAGAAGGGTCTAGGCCCGAAACGTCAGCCTTCCCGCTCCTCTGATGCTGCTTGGCCTGCTGTGTTCATCCAGCTCCATACTTTGTTATCTCTATCCAAACCCTAAACTCTGGAATCCCCTACCTAAACCTTTCCACCACTTTCTCCTTGCTCTAAAACCATCCTGAAAGCCTACTAAATTTGATCAAGCTGTTAATAACACTTCTGTGGAGACCCTTCTTGGATGTGGTGAGAATCTTTTTCTGATAGCATTTCTGTGAAGTGCATTGCAGTATTTTTATATGTTAATTGCCCCCTTATGAATGCAATCTGTAGCTGTAAGAAACTTAAACCAAGTTTAAAGCCAAATCCATTTAAATGTGCATATGTGAATTTTAGCAGTGCATACCACGATATGCGTATGGTGTCAATAGACATGGCCATTTAACCACCACATTTTATTTTATTTCAGCTGATCAATTGCTAATCATTTTGCATCTTTACAAAATTCAAAAAGAAAGCCAAAAAGACATACACGTATTATTTCAATGAGGAGGGAAGCACAAATTTGTTGCAAGCTTTCAGATGGTGTCCAACAGAAAAAAAAATCGACAACTTCCAGATATGAATGTAGGAATTTGATCAGTAAGTTCACAAATGATATAAAATTGTTGTTGCGTGTGAATAGCAAGAAGGAAAGCCTCAACTTCAGGATGATGTAGCCAGGCCTGATCAGTGGCAAATGGAATGTAATCCTGAGAAGTATGAGGTGGTGCACTTTGAGAGTATTAACAAGGCAAGACAGTATACAATGACTGTCAGGACTCTGGGAGGTAAATAGGACCAGAGAGACCAGTGAGTGTCAAAAGATCCTTTAAAGCAACGTGACTGGTGGTTAAGATAGTATATGGGATATGCGTTTATTAGTTGAGTCATTGAATGCAAGAGCAGGGATTTTATGATGGAGCTGTTTAAAATGTTATTTAGTCCATAGCTGGAGTACTGTGTGCAATTCTGGTCACCACCCTGTAGGAAGGATGTGATTGCACTAGAGAGGACGCAGAGGAGATTCACCAGGATGTTGATTACGCTGGAGCAATCCAACTATGAGAATGACTACATTGGGTGGGGTTATTTACCTTAGAGCTGAGAAGGTTGATGGGTAGCTGAATGAGGTGTGTATATTATGAGGGGCATAAATAGGGCAGAAACTTTTCCTTTATTAGAAGGATCAATAACCAGGAGGGTGAGATGTAAGTTAAGGGGCAGAAGGTTTAGAGGGGATTTAAGGAAGATTTCTTTCACCCAGAGAGTGTTGGGTAACTGGAACTCACTGCCTGCAAAGGTGGAAGAGGCAGACACCCTCACAACATTCAAGAAGAATTTGGATGATCACTCAAAGTGCTACAGCGTACAAGACTACAGGTGATGTGTTGGAAAATGTAATATCATAAAATGTCATAAAATTATAAAAATATCCAGGGTAGATAGGTGCTTGATAAACGGCACAAACATGATGGGCTGAAGAGCTCTTGCTATGATGTAAAACTCTGTGACTCTAACTTTCACTGTCAATTTGTTTGTACAAATAGTACAAGATCTTCCAGTACAGGTACAAAACTGGCATTGATCCAACAATGTCGAAAATTACCCAGGTATGTCCTGTACACAAAAAGCAGGACAAATCCAACCCAATCAATTACCACCGCATCAGTCTACTTTCAATCATCTGTAAAGCTGGACTTGACAATAGGCTGCAATTGAAATTTCCAACACTCAATCGGAAAATGCATCTCCTATCTGAATTTACTTTGTTCCAACAGCATGTAGGACAGTGATTTAAAGAGGTCAATCTTTCAAAACCAGGTAAACAACTTATTAAAATCAAAAGTGATCTCAGCAAAGACGGTATCCACAGACTGAAGCTCCATTTAATAGCTACTTAAGGAACTCATTCCAACTCTGCCTCAGTAATACATATGGGTGGGGAAGGCAGAAGTAAAGTGATCAAAATGGCAAATTTCACCGCATGGACTAAAGGAATGCATGAACATGGGCTACCTTTTTTAGGTCATCCTGTGCCCATCAGCAGCGCTACCCCAAAATCATGCCGAACTTTGGGCCTCCTTGCAGCATCCAAGACCCAACCTCTCACCTGCTCCCCATCATCTCTGAAGTCTCAAAAACATGCCTTGACCAAAATTCCAGACTTAGCTGATATCCGCTGCACATCTTCAGTTCTTCTTGGGGCTCAATGTATTAGGAGCAGTGCCCACTATGTTGTTTTGGTGCTACTATAATACAGAGCTGCTGACCAATCAGATTGACCAACACCTCTGTATAGCATGACACTTTGTCCCTGAGGGAGTGAAAGTCCCACTCTTAACTTATGAAGGCTGCCTCCAATATATTTTAACTGTGGAGCAGTAAGATTTAAAGGCAGTGCAATGCTGAATGACTTTTTGACCATGGACAGAATCTGAGAGGAATACATTCCCCCATAAAATTAGCCCCATTATTTTTAACACTCTCTTTGTCCTTAGGGTTATCATTAATAATAACAAAAAGGGAAATAATAATGCTGTTTATTTATTAGTTCAATATTAAGTTTCAAATGTTGTCATCTCTTTACTCTCAAACATTGGAGAATATTACACGGTTGGAAGGATTTTTATGCTGTATTATAGTCTGACAGGGTCATAACATAAACCGTCTTCTATGGCCATAATCTACTCGCCACTGACTGTTGGGGGGGGTAAGCAAAGATGATGGGCTGCCATAACCCACAGAATTAAATATTCAAACTTTCAGTTTCTTTTATACTGAGCAGCGTTACTACTATTATGACAATTCACCAATAGGTTCAAACTCACCTGCGTCACATCAGTCTAAGCCAGATCATGCTGCTCACTAGTGGGTGAACAATCCAAGTCTTGGTGAATTATGTTTTGCTGCCATGATTAACTTACTGGATATCACTGCAGAATTTCTAGCTGGAGTTCTTGTCTCTACTTATGGGCGTTGCCTGGACCAGTGTACAACCCTGCACCCTCAGACAGAGAGACAGGAATGCCACATTCAGCCAAAAGCTCATTCCTACTTAAGCCATTGCTAATCAGGTAGGCATATTTTACTGCGCAGATGGATTTGTCTTTGATTCTATAATCAGTTATCACTGATGGAGAGCATGATGTGCGTCAACACACAAGACAGAAGCAGACTATTTGGCCAGATTGTTACTGTGAATGAATCTCTGCCAGTTTTTTTTTAATATGTCTGTGCAAACACAAAGGTTGCAATTTTTGGGCATGAAAGAAACAGCATAGTTTGACATCAATTCCAAGTGTTAGTAATAAATTATGCCTATGAAATTTTGGCCTATATACACCCAAAGGAAACAATTCTTAAATATGCTCATGTTTTACAAAGGAATCTATTTCTTGAGGATCCACAGTCATGTTGAAAATTACAACTCTAGAAGAATGGAATTTAAGATAGAACACCTGCCCATGTCTGAATGCATCTGTGGTTGAGACAAGTTCCAATTGATTCCAGTGAGTAGCAGTAGTGCTGTATATTAAATTAATTGCTCAAGGGTATGTTTCAGTTTTCACATCTGAGAAATGGTGTAACTTCAATTGAATGCCAACCAAAAGCAAATTAAAATGTGCTTCTTCAAATTAAGATATTGCCTAAGAATATGAGAAATCAAAGCAGGAACAGGCCATAAATCCAATCCAACCTGCTCCACCACTCAGCAAGAACATGGCTACCCCACTTTACTGCCCTTTTTGCATTCCCGTTGTTCCCTTAATAAGTAAGTACATATTACACTGGGTCCCCTCATCCAAATCATTTTGTAGTTCGTATCATACATGGGCACTAAGCATTGACCGTTGATATACTTCACATGTTATATGCCCATTTATTCCCAGTCTCTGCTTTCTGTCCATTAACCAGTTTTCAATCCATGCTTATATATTATATCTAAAACCATGTTCCCTATACTTAGAGTCATAGAGTCATAGGGATATACAACATGGAAACAAACCCTTTGGTTCAACTCATCCATGTTGACTAGATATCCTAAATAAATCTAATCCCATTTGCCAGCTTTTGGCCCATATCCCTCTAAACCCTTCCTATTCTTATACCCATCTAGATGCCTATTAATTGTTGTAATTGTACCAGCCTCCACCACCTCCTCTGGCCGCTCGTTCTGTACTTGTACCAATCTCTGCATGAAAAATATGCCCCTTAGGTCCCTTCTAAATCTTTTCCTCTCACCTTAAACCTATGCCCTCTGGTTTTGGATACCCCCATTCCAGGGAAAAGACCTGGTCTATTTACCTTATCCATGCCCCTCATGATTTTGTAAACCTCTTTAAGGTCACCCCTCAACCTCCGACGCTCCAGGGAAAATAGTCCTGGTCTATTCAGCCTCTCCCTATAGGTCAAACCCTCCAACCCTGGCAACATCCTTATAAATCGTTTATGAGTCTGTTCAAGTTTCACAACATCCTTTCTGTGGCAGGGAGACCAGAACTGCATGCAGTATTCCAGTAATGGCCTAACCAATATCCTGTAAAGCCGCAGCATAACCTCCCAACCCCTATACTCAATGCACTGACCAATAAAAGGCAAGCATACTAAACACCTCCTTCACTATTCTATCTACCTGCAACTCCACTTTCAAGGAACTATGAACCTACACTCCAAAGTCTATTAGTTCAGCAACACTCCCCAGGACCTTACCACAGACAGCCGATGACCGAGTGGTACTGTCGCTGCATTGTTAATCCAGAGAGCCAGATAATGTGCTAGGGACCCCGGTTCAAATTCTGGCACAGCAGAACATGAATTCAATGAATATCTTGAATTAAGAATCTAATGATGACCTTGAATTTATTGTCAGAAAGACCCACCTGGTTCACTAATGCCCTTTAGGGAAGGAAACTGCCATCCTTACCTGGTCTGACCTACATGTGACTCCAGATCCACAGCAGTGTGGTTGGCTCTTAACTGCCCTCTGGGGTAGTTAGGGGTTGTTAATAAATGCTGCCTAGCCAGCGATATCCTCATCCCATGAACGAATAAAGAAAAAATAATTGTTTATAAGTCCTGCCCTGATTTGCTTTCCAAAATGCAACACCTCACACTTGTATAACAATATTTTGTTATCAAGGACATTATGAAAATGCAGTTTTTTAATTCATATATGACAGACGGGAAAAAATACCAGCAAAGCTCATATTTATTGCTCATCACTAGTTAATACTGGAAACTAAGGAGGTTAAGACCAAAGTAGGTAATACTAGGCAATGCCTTATGCACAAACAACTTCAACTGTTTCATCAATGATCTTCATGTCATCATAAATTTAGAGATGGTTTTGGCTGCTGATAATTGCACAGTACTTAGATCTGTTTGCAACTGGTCAAGTGGTGAAGCAGTTGATTCCCACATGCAGCAAGACAGCATTCAAGTAAATTGAATTAAATTCATACCACACAAGTGCCAGGCAATGACCACTTCCAATGACAAAAAAATATAAACGCTTCCACTTCACATTCAGTCACATTACTATCACTGAAAACCCAATCATGAATGTCCTCAAAAAACATCACTGATCAGAAACTAAACTGGATCAACTGTACAAATGCTGTGGTGAGGGCTCTTGTGATGTTGTTACTTCTAAACCAGACAGACCTGGGTTTAAGTCTCACCAACTTCAGAGGTGTAATAACTCCTCTGAATGGGTAGATTAGGAAACCGCTTCCAAAGTAGATGTAATAGTAGTTCAGAGACTTGGTATTTTGCACTAAACAACTCAGCTTCCAGCTCCCCAAAGCCTTCCATTACTTACAAGGTGCAAGTCAAGAATGCAATGGAATACTTTTCACCCGCCCTGCATTCACTTGAATGCAGAGAAAGGAGTTATATTGGATGCAAAACATTAACTTTGTTTCTCTCTCAACAGATGCTGCCAGATGTGCTGAGTTTCTCTAACACTTTCTGTTTCTAGCCTTCTTTTGTGATCCTTTAATTTCCTGATTTATACTGTTTCCAAAACTGTGACATTCATGGGCCTATAAACTATTTCCTCCAGTGTTTACCTCCCCTTGCTATTTCTTAGTTCTATCATGATGATTTTACATTTTGATTTTCTGGGCAAAAATTGTTTCTCTCCACTTCTTCCATTCCTCATTATGAGGGATACCCATTCTTTGTTCCATTTTATCGACCATTTCTGAAAATTAAGCAACCTGTAATACTTAGTTCCTTGATAACAAGGTGTGGGGCTGGATGAACACAGCAGGCCAAGCAGCATCATAGGAGCAGGAAAGCTTGACGTTTCGGGCCGAGACCCTTCATCAGAAATGGGGGAGGGGAAGAGGGTTCTGAAATAAATAGGGAGAGAGGGGGAGGCGGATAGAGGATGGATAGAGGAGAGGATAGGTGGAGAGGAGGCAGACAAGTCGAAGAGGCGGGGATGGAGCCAGTAAAGGTGAGTGTAGGTGGGGGGGTAGGGAGGAGATAGGTCAGTCCAGGGAGGACGGACAGGTCAAGGGGGCGGGATGAGGTTAGTAGATAGGAGATGGGGGTGGGGCTTGAGGTGGGAGGAGGGGTTGCTTTGATCACGCAGCAACTAAATCTCAGCTATAGCTACTCGGTTGATCCCATCTCTCTCTCCGCTTGTACCTTCAGGTGATCTATCATGTTTTGGTTGTTGCCCACATTCAGATATAGTAAATTTTAATTCCAACTTTTTATTATTTTTCCTGACGTGGCTTTAGTCAATCATGCTATATGACCATTATTAAATTCTCTTTCCATACCTAACACAATCTGTCTGGATGCACTAAAGCATTCTTCTGCTCTAAAATCTTGCTTTCCTTTTCAGACTTGCAGGACTTCTCAGTTTTTATGTCTGTGCATATGGACAGTATTCAGATGCAACTTAATTCCTGAGCAACATAAAACTGTTAAACTATGAATTTTAATTGGTATATTGTTGGTGATAGAATCAAACTGGCAATAATATTAAATAAGAGATTTTCCTTCTTTCACAAATTACAAAAGCAGTCATTTAATGTTGCATAATAGTATTGTAATGACATTTTTAATTTGTTATCATTATCCCTCACAGTGCCTGCTTTGTGAATATGACACTCACAACTGTCTTGAATTTCCTCAATTGGTTGTTACTAAGTATGATGGCTTGAAGAGGAAATATTAAACACAATGATTAAGAGAGTGTTTCTGTTCATTTCAACTGTCCCCCTCTTATTATGAAAGAATAACTAGAATGTACTGTTATCTGCTATGTTCTGGTTAATATTTGGCCATAATTCAAATTATTTCAGCTACTCTATTATTGAATAGTTAATAACATCATGTTAAAAAAGAAGCAGCGCCCAATACCAGCCTAGGGAATCATCTATGGTCGTCCATGGCATCTGGTCGGGTATTTTTGACCAGAGGGTTCATGCCTTTGCAGTCTGGGGAGTGGGTCACGATCAGTTGTGTCTCTGTATGGTGGTCAGTCTGGGCAGTAGAGCTATCACAGTTAAGGAGATGTACAGGCATCAGTCAGAGGTCTGTGCACATCTCATCTGTGACTGGTTAAGTAAACAATGTGTACTTATGACTTGGATGAGGGAAGCGGAATACTCTTTCACCAAGTTAGCAGGTTATTCAAAAATAGGTGTGAAGGCAAGTGGTAAGAATGACACAAAGACTCTACAAAGAGACATGGACAAATTATGTGAGTGGGCAAAGACTTGGCAGATGGATTATAGTGTGGAAAAATCTGAGGTTATGCACTTTCGTGACGTAAGTGACTATCTGCTGCTCCTTCTTACTCCACATTGATTCCGACTGCTGCATCCTTCATGTTGTTTTGAACACAACCAGGATTACACGTATTTCAGAGACATACAAAGTTCCTCAGAAGGCTGCTCCTGCCACGTACTAAGAGCAGCATTCAGAGTTATGCTCACACCCTCGACCTCACTCTCAATCAGCACAACCTCATACTATCTCTAAGCTGTCCTGGTGCCACATTCCATTTCACTCTTTGTCTCATTCAATGCTTTAACAAAAAACTTTTTTGCATCTTTTCAAGGGGTTAAGGAATACAAGTTCCAAAACCCTAAGGGTATTAATGCTCCCCTAGATCCTCCTTCACTTCCTCTTCTGTCCAACTCCATCCTATCATCTAATCCCATTTCATAGGTCATAGAATCCCAACAGTGTGGAAACAGGCCCTTCGGCCCAACACATCCACACTGAGCCCCAGAGCATCCTACCCAGATCAATCCCCCTATACACTACAGGTAATTTAGCATGGCCTATCCACCTAGCCTGCACATCTTTGTGGGAGGAAACTGGAGCACCTGGAAGAAACCCACGCCGACAGTGTGCAAACTCCACAAAGACAGTTGCCCGACAGTGGAATCGAACACAGGTCCCTGGTGTTGTGAGGTAGTAGAGCTAACCACTGAGCCACTGTGTTTCTCACCTTGTATTTACCATATTCACCGACCTTCTCCTCTCTGATGCTGAACAATGTGTTCAGCAAAGGACTTACTTTACCCCTTTACAGCCTCACCTCAATGAAATTTGTGCATGACATGATGCTGAATTTGTCATCTGTCATCTTCATCTTCAAACCCACTTCTTTGGGCAAGGAATCCTCCCTCCACCACTGTAGGGTTCTGGTTTGCAATCAGTTATTTTCTGATTTTAAGTGGTTCAAATTACCCCCAGATCCCTGGTTCTGGACACTGGACTTATTAGAGAGTGTGAAATGAAGAAGGCAGGTGGTTCAGGACGAGAGAATCTCTACGTTTATTTACAATACAAAGGGTAAGTATAATACAAGAAAATATAGGTAAATGCAATAAACAGGGAAACAAACACAATCAATTACACAGAGGACAGTAATACTACTATTTACACTATTAGCTAGATTAAACACTATTAGAACCTAAATGACAGAATCTTTAATAAGGCTTCCTACCCTTAGGGTCCCAATGCATCATCACCACCCACCTTCCCCTCCCTGCTAGCTAGGTTGGAACTTTGGAGTCACGGGAGTTTATGCTCACCACTGAGGAAAACACTGTTTTTAAGTGTACCTGGTCACTGAGGTTCTTGCCGTCAGTTCTCTCGGTTCAGGACAGGCCGTGTCTGGAATCTTGCTTCGGAAGCTGCTTGCTTGGGGTGGAAGCCTGTGGGGAAGCTGTTTGTGGAGCAGCTTGCTATTGGAAAAAAAGCCACTTTTGGGTGAGATCAGGGCTAGCAGCCATACTGACTGTGTGTCCCATTATCTCCCCTCAAATCTGTAGATTTCACTGAGTTCTAGATAACACAGTGTGGAGCTGGAGGAACACAGCAGGCCAGGCAGCATCAGAGGAGCAGCAAAGTTGACGTTTCGGGTTGGGACCCTTCTTCAGAAATGGGGGGAGGGGGAAGGGAGCTCAGAAATAAATAGAGAGAGGAGGGGTGGGGCTGGGGAAGGTAGGTTAGGATGGTGATAGGTGAGTGTAGATAGGGGGTAGTGGGTAGTGAGGTGAAAGGGGGCGGATAGGTGGTAGAGAAGATGGATAGGTTGTATCAGGTCAAAGAGGTGGGGATGAGAGGGAGGGTTGGTCATGGGATGAGGCTGGGGGTGGGGAGATTTTAAAATTGAAATCCACATTTAGGCCATTGGGCTGTAGGCTTCCAAGGCAGAATATGTTGTGCTGCTTCTCCAGTTCACGGGTGGCATCATTGTGACACTGGAGGAGGCCCAGGATGGACATGTCAGCCAGGGAGTGGGAGGGGGTGTTAAAATCGTTAGCAAGTTGTTGTTGTTTGTCATGTACAGAGTACTGATCCTCTACAAAATGGTCTCCGAGTCTCCGCTTGGTCTCACCGATGTAGAGGAGCCCACATCAGGAGCAGTGGATGCAGTAGACCATGTTGACGGATGTGCAGGTGAACCCCTGTCTAATGTAGAAAGTTTGTTTCATGCCTTGAATGGAGATGAGGGGCTAGGTGCAGGGGCAGGGATAGCACTTCGTGCAGTTGCAGGGAAAGGTGCCGGGAGTGGTGGGGTTAGTGGGGAGTGTGGAGCGGATGAGGGAGTTGAGGAGAGAGTGGTCCCTGTGAAAGGCAGATAGGGGAGGGGAGGGAAATATATCTTTGGTTGTGGGGTCGGATTGTAGGTAGTGGAAGTGGAGGAGGATGATACGCTGGATGCGGAGGTTGGTGGGGTGGTGTGCGAGGACAATGGGGACTCTGCCTCTTAACTAAATTCTGGGCAATTATGAAGGGGCAATCAATGCTAGTTGTCCAGCATTACAGATGTCCATGCCCCGTAAGTGTCAAGGTTTATGAGTTTTTCATTCTCTGAGTATTTTGCCTACTTCCAAAGTTCCAACATAATTGTTTCGTGAGGATGATCAATTATGCTTTTACTTATTACGCCCAACCATTGTTTGTATTTTTTTCCCATATTTGCGTACCAAACACATGGCCACTTCTGCAAAGTGCATGGAGGATCGTGTGACTCCTGGCAGTGAAGCTCCTGTAATTGGCCAGGCAGCATCAGAGGAGTAGGAGAGTCGATGTTTCAGGCCTGGACCCTTCATCAAGACCGATGAAGGGTCTATGCCTGAAACATTGACTCTCCTGCTCCTCTTATGCTGCCTGACCTGCTGTGTTCCTCCAGCTCCACACTGTATCGACTCTGACTCCCGCATCTGCAGTTCTTGCTATCTCCGATCTTCCTGTAGTTGATGATGTCTGAAGCAAGCTGCCTTGCAGATAACATGACTTCATCATAGCCTTCCTACTGACCCTGAGTCTGAAAAGACAGAGCTCTTCAACACTTCCAGATGGGTGTACTGGGAACTCTAAACACAACGCAGTGGGTAACAGTGACTGTAGGCAGACAAGCTTTTCTGGACATGGACTTTTCTGGCGTCACTTTGTTTCATCAAATCCCTGCAGTGTGGAAGAAGGCTATTCTGCCCATCAAGTCCACATCAATCCTCCGAAGAGCATCCCACCTAGATCCACCTTATTGCTGTAACTCCTTATTTCCCGTGACTAATCCACTTAGTTTGCAAATCCATAGACACCACAGGCAATTTTAGCATGGCCAATCCACTTAATCTGCACATTTCTAGACTGTGGGAGGAAACCAGAGCACCCAGAGGTAACCCACACAGACATAGGGAGAATGTGCAAACTCTATACAGACAGTTGCCCGAGGGTGGAATTGAACCCGGGTCTCTGTCACTGTGCGCCACCACGCCGCCCACATGCTGCTTATCAGCAGCTTTCAAGTATTTCAGGAATTGAAGTGCACTGAATAATAAAGCAATTTGTAAGTAGAACAAGGAGTTGACAAAATGAATCACCATACAGTTTCTTGGCCCACACCCTTATCCCTTAAAAGTGCACTGTTTGCTAATGACAGGAGCAGGTAGAGTCAGTCACTTTCTGTTTTTAAGAGCTTCTGCATGTTATTAACAAGTTTCCTACATATCTAGCCAAGACTAACAATACATTGAGAACATGTGTTAAAAAAAAAATGTCCAATTAAATGCTTGGGAATGTACAAGTCTGTTTAAAATGTCTATTAAAATAAGAGAAATGTTAACTTTTCTTTCAAAAGGCAAACTGTTAGCAAAATTGTAGATATGCAGGACTTTCAAACATGTGCATTGTGAGAATAAAATTTGTATTAGCACCAAAGAAAATATAGCAACCAATCATAATACATCTGTGGTCGTAGTCCTTTAGTGTTAGATCTACCATCTAACAAGCTATTTAGAAAAAAAGACTTGTAATGATATAGGTTGTTGACTTGCTCAGCAAGCTGACTTGTTTTCGTTCAGACGTTTCGTCACCATGCTAGTAACATCATCAGTGAGGCCTCCGGTGAAACGATGCTATTCCACTCCACTTGGAAGCTCTTATTTTTAATAGTGACCCTGGTTCTAAATTCTCCCACAAGAGGAAGCATCCTTTCCATATCCAACCTATCGAGACCTCCTGAGATCTCACATGTTTCACTCAAGAACCTCAACCAATACAAGCCTAGCCTTGTCCTACCTTTCCGCATAAGACACCCATTCCAGCTCTTAGTCCAATAAATTGTCTCTGAATGGCTTTCAACATGTTTGTATCCTTCCTTAAATAAGATCAATGCTGTAGAAAGTATTCAGATGTGATAGATGTGGTCTCACCAATGTTCTGTGTTGTTGAAGCACAAACACCCACTATTGTACTCAATTTCCATCACAATTAATTATAACATTGTATTAGCTTTCCTAATTATTTGCTGTACCTGCATACTAAATTCTTGTGATTCATGCCCTAGGACACCCTGGATATTTTGCATCTCAGAGCTCTGCAATCCCTCATTATTTAGTTAATATCCTTTTTTATCTTTCCTGCCAAAATGGGCAGTTTCACATTTTTCCACATTATATTCCATTGCCACGTCTTTCCATATTCTTTTAACCTATCAATCTCCCTTTGTAGCTAGCTTATGTCCTCTTCACAACTTAATTTTCTACCTATCTTTGTGACATCAGCAAATTTAGCTGAGTGTGACTCCAATCCCTTCATCCAAGTCATTTATATGAATTGTAAAAAGTTGAGGACCAGTGCTGATCCCTGAAAATAATCTCGTTTATGCTTACTTTCCATCTCCAGTAAGCCAGCTAAGGGGAGGTGATGGCCCAGTGGAATTATCGCTGGACTATTAACCCAGACACCCAGAGTGTGTTCTGGGGACCCAGGTTCAAATCCTGCTACACCAGATGGTGGAATTTGAATTCAATAAAATATCTGGAATTAAGAATCTAATGATGACAGTGAATCAATTGTCAGGCGAAAAACTCATCTAGTTCACAAATGCCCTTTAGGGAAGGAAACTGCCATTCTTACCTGCTCTGGCCTACATGTGACTCCAGACCCACAGCAATGTGGTTGACTCTAAACTGCCATTGGGGATGGGCAATAAATGCTGCCTGGCCAGCAACACCCTCATCCTGCAAATGACTAAAGGAAAAAAAAAAGCCAATGTTCTATCAATGCCCAAAATGTTATCCCAATGCCACAACCTTTAATTTTCCTCACTAACCTTTGGTGTCGCATGTTATTAAATGCCTTTTGGAATCTACTGGTTCCACTTTATCCACAGCTTGTTACTTCTTCAAAGAATTTCAATAAATTGGTTAAACATGATTTCCCTTCTGCACGACAATGTTGCCTTGGCCTGATTGCTTGAACTTTTCTAAGTGCTTTTCTGTAACGTCTTTTGTATTGATTGTAATGAGGTGAGCCAGGTGCACCTTGTAGAATATGAGTTCCCTGATTGCGGTTGTTAACCTGGTCCAATCAGGGAGCCCTGGGTGACAGATGTAAACAGGAGAGTGAGAGGTTCTGCTCACTCTCAGAGCTGGCTCTGAAGAAGCCAGACTAGTGTCAAGTACTACGCGCGTCTAAATAAAGTGTGACTTGATGATAGGATACCAGCCTCTTTGGAACTATTTCAGTGGTGACAAAAGAAAAAAAATACACTCCTAAAGAAATTCACTCACAACAGTCTTCTTAGAGTTGGGGTAAGCATTTCTGGCATCATGCCATTATTTAGGAAGATTGACTCATTCGATCCTGCCATCAAAGATTGGGCCCAGTATGTGGAAAGAATGCATTACTTTTTCCCCTCGGCAAATAACATTTGGTCTAACCCTTAATGAGATGCTGAAAGACCATTTGTATGTGGAATTGGTGATGTAGACCATGAGGGTCCTTATAAGATGGCACATGTTGGATGCTAACGTCTGTTGATGTCAGATACACGTGGCCAGTTCCCATTGAGCATGCCCTGAGATGCTGGTATTCCACCATGGAGGTTATTTGGAGCAAGTGATGACATGAAATTGCCAGGCACCCATTCTGACCTGCATGTCGAGAATTCCCAGCATCTAGTTTGCTTACGGCAGATGGTGAAATAGAAAGCTGCACATTCATTAGGTAAGATCTGTAGTTAATACAGTCAATAACAAGCAATAATTCCCCCCAGTAGGCAACTCATTGCTGCAAATTGAAAATTTAACCTCAGTGCCCAGAGGTTAGGCAACAGATACAGGAAATTATTCCCAATATTGGGATAGACTGCATGCAGTTTTGACATATTTCTTGCAATAGCCGTATCATTCAGGTTTCTATAAGATCCCACCCCTTGCACCCAGCAACAAAATTACAAACTTTGGCTTTGTAATCTGCTCTAAATTTCATTGTTTATTGAGCAGTTTTCAAATGTTTTCTGGCCAACTCTCATGTTTTGGTTAGTTTTCTTAGAAATTAGATGCATAAATCAGAAGTGTCTCTGAAAACTGGTTTGTCAAGTTTCTTCAAATAATCTAATGGGATCTTTCATGTCATGTCTCTGTATCTATTCGAAAGGACTGACAAATGTAGACTTGATAGGGACATTCCTGATCACAAACAGTAAGAATCCCGTTATCTGAATCATTGGGGTATTCTTGATTAAAAAGTTCTAATCATGGTAAAGTTTGACTTTCTAATCCTTAAAATTGTGGATGATATGCTGTCGACATAAATTGTTTTATTCCCAAGCCATTCATTATTTCTTTGAACATTTGCAACTTAAAGTTTGAATGTTGATCTGATGGGTTTTTTTTGGACTCTCCACACCTTGAATTAGCTTTTGTACTATTATTTTTGCTAACATTTTCTGAAAAGGCATTCCCACAGGAAATTTTGTTAAAATATCCATAATTGTTAAAAAAAAACTGATTCCCAATTCTATTTTAGGTAGGTATACAACATAATCTACTAAGGCCCTGCGAAATGCTTCTTTGAAAGCTGGTACCAGAATTAAAGGCTTGATTGATGGTTGGGTAACCCCACAACCTGTGTGGCATCTCTGACTAAACTTAAGCACATCATTATGTCATCCTGGCCAGTTAAAATGTTTTTGTCTTTTAGCCTGCATTTTTCTAATACTTTAGTGACTTCCATTTGGAATTTTGTAAGCCACACTTAAAATCTCATTAAGAAACCAGTCCAGCACCACCTTCTTAAGGGCGAATACAAATGGGCAATAAATGCAGGCCAGCCAGTGACATCCATATCTCACAAGTGAGTGAATAAAAATAAAAAATCAGAGGCAACTACCATCTGATGCATAAATGCCCATTCCTTCTTGGTTGGAATATGATGTTGTCTCCATTTCCTCATAAATAGTTTGGGCTAAATCTTTATATTGGCCAAGTCCAAGTTGCAAGGAATTTTTTCTGGAGGGTTTTTCACCATGAGATCTAATGGTTTCGCTCACCATGTTTTACCAGACTTTCCTCATTAATTACCTACCCCATCCCTCTGACATCGCTTATCCTGCACCATTTCCTGCAAAACTCACCGCTCAACAGACTTCACTGAAAGGTGATATCCCTTGTGCCTACACCATCTACGAAAGTTCACTGTGCGCCAGACAAGCATTGGCAAACTCACCGTCAATGTCACGCACAGCCACCCTGCCGATGGCTGACATGGCTGTCAGCATAGCTGAGACAGTCCCTCACACATATAAGCCCATTCTCTCACTCACAGTTTAACCCCCATGACACCACACCACACACTTTACCTGTCTGTCGCTTCACCCTTTCTGTACACTCTCATTGACAGGGCGACCCTGTCGCCAGGGCCCACTGTGTACTCACAAACTATCTTTGCCCAGTAGTGCAACATTACACACAGCCAACTAATCAAGCAAACACAAACATGAACTTTATTTACAGAAAGCAAAGGGTAACACAAACAAAACCAGTTGAGGCTGAGGTTTATCCTGAGAAGGCAAACCAGATTTTGGCACCATGACCAAAGAATATTTGACAGTCCATGACTGCCTAATGCAGCCAGATCTCTTCTAATGAAAGCAGGTGGCAATAAGGTTCTGTCTGGCTTGTAGTGCCCAACCCAGCTGAGCTCTATTATGGATAATGGCAGTAAGACCAGTTAAGATGGTCCCCCCCTGTTCCTTCATGCTAATGAAATCAGTTTTATCATTGCCCCTCAAACACATGATCCTTTCCTGGTGTTAAAACCCCTCCTTTGATTTTTAATACTAACATATCAACTTCTTTTTCCTTCCCTTACACTGACAAAGTCAGGTATATTAATTTCTGAAACATTTTCTCCTTTGCGCCAAGTCTTTGTTATTACTGTTACATTATTATTCCATGTGGTGACTTGTGCCTGAAATCCAGTTTGTTTTCCTTCATATCATTATATTCCAATCCACACTCTGGGCAATAATCTACAGCTGTTCATACCTCTGTCTGTACTCTTAGTTTTATTTAAATATTTATTAAGTGTAATATTTATCCTATTGATGTCGCTGAAATCTTGAAGCGTGAGCAATAGCATAAGTTGAATGAGTTGTGTCCTAAATAAATCACATTTTTTAACGATAATGACAAAACCACTTTGGGCTTTCAGTTACAAATGAATATGTTTTCTCTGCTCCTACATTGTACTTTGTCCTTTAATGATTGGTTTGCAGTTAGCGAAAGTTTACTTGAACTGTGATTGGCTACAGTACCAGTACACCTCTTAAAGTAAGGTGGAATAAATTGAGCGAGCCATCCATATGTATCAAAGATCAACAGTCAGAAAGTGTCTGATTTATAATTGATCTGCTTGTTGTACAAGAATGAAGATAGACTTACACTGCCACATCCTGCCCAAGGAATGGCCCAACCTGAAACAGGTAACAGTCTAGTGATATGGTTCACTATTTTTGATAGTTGAGTAGAAGGGGTCATGTTGAGCAACAGAGTAAATAAAATTCTCTCTAAGAAAAATAAACGTATAAAGAATGTAAAACATTGAGAGGCCTCTGTATGAAGATAACAGGCAAGATAAACACTGGATAGCAAATCTTCATTTAACTGACAGTGTCACTGGTTATGGCAAAGCATAGCAAAATATGGACTAACATTCTCAATCTAGTAACAAATTTTTCAATCATGTGTTAATGAGGTAATATTTTGGTAGTTTGCGTGGAAGTTTAACCAATTTTGATATATTCGCATTTGTGCGGGAAGGTGAGAGAAAAAAAGTGCTATGGAAGCAATAGGCAATTATCAAAATGTTGAGTCTTGCATAACTTTTATTTGCATGCTGTAGGAACCAAACGGACACTGCATTCTATCAGCTGGTTTGGTGCTGTGGAAAACTGTCCAATTTCTCTATCCAGCCAGTTGGGAGAATTTAATGCCTTTCAAATAGAGAGACTTTTTTTGATATATGTAGAGAAGATAGGTGTTGAGCTTCAATTAAATATTAAATGATAAAGCCTCGCTGAGGAGTGTTAAATTTTTGTGTAGTTTTCCTCCTACTGTGTATTGGCCAGGGATCAACAAGGAGAATGAGAGGACATTGTGGATGTGCCAGGCTTTCCACAGTCACCAGCCACATCTGCACAAACAGCCTCTACATTCTCATGAGATTCCATCAGTCTTTTGGTCCATGTATATAGGCATCTGACCTTAAAAGCTCTTTTTTAATGATGATGCATTGTCAGAAAGGTTTGACATGTATAGCGCTAGGAAGTTTGAAAGATCCAGACATTGCCTTGGGGCTAGGCAGGTGTCATACGTCCTCAATGTTGTTGGGGTTGGAATAGTTCCATAACCTCAGTAGATTGAGTTGAAAAAACTGGTCTGGTCTACATTCACCTGGCAACTTCTTGGTGTTAAGGTATGTCCTTCATGACAAGTTGCCAAGATCAGTGAGTGTAGACTTCAGTTGTGCTCCTCTACGGTTTTGCCCATTACCAGAGAATCATTAGCAATACACACATGTCCAGAAATCCTTTCCTTAATAGTGTCCATTTGCTGCTGGAACAGATTCTGACTAACATATAGACACAAAAGTAATCCCTAAAAATACTGGGCTAAGTCTTAACAGAAATCAGCTAAATATAATTTCAGCAAGTTTCATGGAGGGCTTCTCTCTTTGAGGCCCAACTCCCAAACTCAGCATCTTACCCATGCACCATATCCCTAGAGTACCCCTATAGTCATGTTCTCCCACTTAACATAGGCAGAGGTCCTCATCACTGCTGGACCTGCAGCTATAATGGCCCAATTCAGGACCACCTCACCACTTGCATAGACAACCAACCTAATCAGGTCAAAAATCAAGTTCAGCCTGGTGTGCTACTTCCTTTAGAACTGAGTATGAGAAGCAGAATGTCACCACATGATCAGCAGCTATGTTGTGCAATGACTCGTTTTCCTGGGTCCTGGTGTAAATGTATCATCTGTATGGCTTCAAATCTTGTCTAAGGCACTTTCCTGTGCTTTTCCATTTTGCATCACTATTTTCATTTTATAAGAAAATTAACTGCTGATCACTATGCTGTACCCTTGTCTTGATTTCATGAGTGTAAAATTATCATTCTCATACTGGATTGGTCAGTAGCATCAGTTGAATTTACTTGAAGATCTCAAACAGGATTATTCAATAGACCAAGTTAAGTTTTGCACTTACAGAGCAACTAATGTACACATCCTTAGTCTAGCACCACCTGATCGAATTTGTCATAGCAGACAATCATGCGATGTCATCCAGTTCCTTGGCTTGTTAGCATACTCAGCTCTTAAAGCAGCAGCTCAAAAAGGCCCATGACTCTAATGAAACAAAAACAGGTTCTCCTAAATAAAAATAAATGATGCTGAAAGTTCTCAACAGTTCAGGCAGCATCAGTGACAAAGAAAACAAACTTTAAGAACCCAGATATTTACAGGGTAGACCTGGAGGAACACAGATCCAGAATAATTCTTCGGGGCTGAGGACATGAAGGCCCAAAGATTTTAATGGCAGGACTTCATTGTAGTACAGTGATCAGGCCATTACTCAGCTGCATTGAATGTAGCCTCTTTTCTGCATTTTAAAATTTACAGGTGTAGGAATGCAGTGTTCGGGACTGGTTGACCACTCCTGATATTTAACACAGCACCAATTATCCCCATGTGGTAAGGGGTGGCAGCAGTTAAAATCAAAGACAACATTTTTGGTCAATTCTCTTACATTAGAAATGGAATATGTTTAAATTCTTATATTTTAAACAAATGCAGAACAGGGAAAAGGAGGAGGCAGGAAGAGAAAAAAGCAAACAGAAATGTGCTAGGATGGAGTGCAGGAGTGATTATGTGATAAAATGATGGTGCACACCTTTAGAGATGGTACTAGTATAAATAAACAAAAATGTCTATAGGAGGTATAAATACTTAACATTAAAAATCAGAGTGCAAGGAAAACCTAACAAAGGTGAGGTGATTTCCGTAGCTTCAAAATGTGGCAGCGAATAGGTAGAGCCGGGAGGCAGGGTGAATACCCTGTCAGCCATGTTCCAATTGCCCATCCCGATCCTAAGCAGCAGCCTAGGTCTCCATTCCTTTTAACTCTGGCGCAGCCTTCCTCCATGACCAGAATCTGTGATCCTTAAGAAAATGAGGAGCATAGTTAAGATCTGAAGTTGCTAACTTGAATATTGGCGCAGCACCTTTGTAAATTAGCTCTAAATGCCTAGCTGCTTAAATAGCAATTCTTAACAACAGTAACTATGCTCCAGAAGTAATCAATCAATTTGTTGGAAAGCACTTTGGGCATCTAAGGATATGAAAGGTGCTTTATAAATTGCATCTATCTATCTATAAAATTAATAACACTTCCCCTTTTTTTGCCAGAGATATGGATATGAAGGTTGGGTTCAACTTCACCATCACTCTGAGGTATGATTATTCAAATTCTAAATGCAAAGGCTTGTTATTATTATGTTAATTACAGGATTAAGACAAGCAAAATAGATAAAAGTAGTTTGACTCTGGTTCATTCTGTAACACTGAAAAGTATATTCAATTTTTTTTCTTATTTGTCACATTTTACGTATGCTTCACAATTGCCATATCGCTCTGCTTGAGACTACTCCCCATCGCTTTTTTTCTGCCTCTAATAAGAACTTGTAAGTGTCTGGTTAACAGTTTTCCTCATAAAATTCCAAATACTGCTCAATGACTAGCCTGCTATTAGTACAGTTCAGCTTTGGATAACCCACCAATGGAAATTTATACAGAATTAGAATCCCTACAGTGTGGAAACAGGCCCATCGGCCCAACAAGTCCACACTGACCCAACCCCCTATAGCCCACACACCCCTGAACACTATGGGCAATTTAGGATGGCCAATCCACCTAGCCTGCACATCTTTGGACTGTGGGAGGAAACCGGAGCAAACCCATGCAGACACGAGGAGAATGTGCAAACTCCACACAGACAGTCACCTGGGGCTGGAATCGAACCTGGGTCCCTGGCGCTGTGAGGCTGCAATGCTAACCAGTGAGCCACCGTGCTGCCCCAGACTAGGTTGGCAGTCATACCAAACAGCCGTGCACGACAGTTTAAAGGACTTGGAGAATTCTACAGGGGACATAAGGCAGACAGAGTAGACCAATCAACCCCTTGAGTCTGTTCCACCACTAAATATGCTCATGGCTGATCACTGAGCTCAACACCCAAATCCTGCCTGCTCTCACCCTCCGTAACTGTTTAGCCACAAAAGCTGTATCTACCTCCTTCATGAAAACACAATGTTTTGGCTTTAACCACATTCTGTGGTGGTGAATTTGACAGGCTCAAAGCTCTCGAAAAAACTTCTCATCTTGGCCCAAAAATTTCCAGCAAAGGTGGCAGCAGAGTTGGTTACTGCAACAGGAGCTCCTCCGCTTTCTTTTCTTTTTGTCCCCTCGGTGTTCCCTCCAGAGCTAGAGCAAGCTGGAGGCCTGAGCGATGTAGGGATGGTCATCAACTGGGGACCAGTGTGGACGGTCAGTGGCTTGTGAGCCTGGTCAGGCCACGCGTGGAAGTCCCCTGCACTGATCGACCAGAAGACTGTAATGCTTATCATTTTAACTTCATTGTCATTTTCCTAACTTATAGCAAGAGCTCCCTACCTCAGATAAGGAGACCAAAACTGCATAGTTAGTTTGGTCACATTTGGAATTGTGTGTATAGTTCTGGTTGCCACACTACTAGGATGCAGAAGCTTTTGAGAGGGTACAGAAAAAAATTTACCAGGATGTTGCCTAGTACAAGTGATTGGACAAACTTGGCTCATTTTCACTTGACCACTCATTCAGGCTGTCAAAAATCACTCTAACATATCTGCACCCTCCTCACAGCTCACCCTTCCCCTCAGTTTTGTGTCATCTGCAAATAAGGTATTACATTTAGTTCCCTCATCTAAATCATTAACCGATCTTGTGAACAGCTGGGGTCCTCATACCAATGCCTGTCGTACCCCAATAGTCACTGCCTCCTATTCAGAAAAAGATCCATTTATCCACACTGTTTCCTATCTGCTATCTAATTTTCTCTCCACCTTAATACACTCCCCCTGTTCCCATACACTTTAATTTTACACAACATTCCTGCTCCCCAGACTAACACTACTGTGCAATTCCCAATTCTCGGGTACAGCCAAGTGCACTGTCCAGGCTAGTCGGCATAGTTACGTGCCAGTTTGTTAGGAGTAGAAACTTATGAAGGACAGATAGGAGTGGGCAATAAATGCTGGCCCAACTCGCAATGCCTGTTTCCCACGAATGAATAGAAATACTGGGATTGAAATGATCTCCCCTCGGTACATAACAAGATTGACTTACGGATAATAACTTGCCAACATTACATGGACCAGGCAGGACACACAGCAACTCAACTCATCACATGGTTGTTATTAGAATCTGACCCAAACCAGAAATTCCCAGAATGCACTGACACAGCACAAGACACCCAAAGCACACAATTTCTCCATTCCTGATCACCAAAATTCTCTGCACAGCAGAGAATTTATCCTATAGATTATCCTATAGATTATCCTAATCTATCCTATAGATTAATAGCTGATCAACTAAAATGTCCTGTTTATTAAAAGGGTGAAGCAAAAATGATGAAAGATGGCAACATATTCAGAGTGGTACAAAAAAACTGCTGGGATCCACAAGTACGGATTCAAGAAATGGATCAATCAGGTAAATGAAGATCCTACGTTATCCTGATTTTTTTGCGCCAGATCCGTCCATTTAGTATTAAACAGTGGCTTACTCATTGAAATGTATCTTTTGGGTTTAATATGATTCCTATTTAAAGGGATTCTGCAGTGGTACTGGAACCTTTGACAAACTCTATTAGGCAAGTCTCGAGATTTATTGCCTTAACAGTTTGTTACAAAAGGGTTAAGAGACTCACTTTGAATTTTGATGTTAAAGAGAATCTAGTCTGGGTGGGTTAGCAGTTCTTTTCCAGATTGTCATTTCTGCATACCTATACATTCACATTCCATTGAAACCTGTTTTAGTACAAGGTTAGTACAACCTAAATGACACCAGGTTTACTGTTTGAATTGAGATTGTAGGACCTGCTGATGCTGGAGAATCTGAGCTAACAAGGTGTAGAGCTGGATGAACACAGCAGGCCAAGCAGCATCAGAGGAGCAGGAAGGCTGACATTTAGGGCTGAGACCATTCTTCAGAAATGGGGGAGGGGAAGGAGATGGGAATTCTGAAATAAATAGGGAGAGAGGGGGAGGCGGATAGAAGATGGATAAAGGAGCAGATAGGTGGAGAGGAGACAGACCGGTCAAAGAGGCGGGGTTGGACCCAGTAAAGGTGAATGTAGGTGGGGAGTTAGGGAGCAGATAGCTCGGTCCGGGGAAGACGGGCAGGTCAAGGAGGCGGGATGAAGCTAGTGGGTAGGACATGGGGGTGGGACTTGAGGTGGGAGGAATGGTTAGGGAGGCAGGAACGAGCTGGGCTGGTTTTGGGATGTGGGGTTGGAGGAGGGGAGATTTTGAAGCTTGTGAAGTCCACACTGATACCATTGGGCTGCAGGGTTCCCAAGCAAAATGAGATGCTGTTCGTGCAGCTTTCAGGTGGCATCACTATGGCAATGCAGGAGGCCCAGGATGGACATGTCTTCCAAGGAGTGGGAGGGGGAGTTGAAATGGTTCGTGACTGGGAGGTGCAGCTGTTTGTTGTGAACTGAGCACAGGTGTTCTGCAAAGCGGTCCCCAAGCCTCCGCTTGGTTTCCCCGATGTAGGGGAGGCCACAACGGGAACAACGGATACAGTATACCACATTGCAGGCGAACATCTGCTTGATGTGGAAGGTCTTCTTAGAGCCTGGGATGGGGGTGACGGGGGAGGTGTAGGGTTAGGTGTAGCACTTGGTGCGGTTGCAGGGAAAAGTGCTGGGGGTGGTGGGGCTAGTGGGGAGTGTGGAGCGAACAAGGGAGTCACAGAGAGAGTAGTCCCTCCGGAAAGCAGATAAGGGTGGGGACGGAAAAATGTCTTTGGTAGTGGGGTCAGATTGCAGATGGCGGAAGTGTCGGACAATGAAGCATTAGATCTGAAGGTTGGTGGGGTGGTACATGAGGAGGAGGGGGATTCTGTTTTGGTTGTTATTGCAAGGAGGGGGTGTGAGGGATGAGTTGCAGGAAATGTGGGAGACAAGGTCGGGGGTGTTTTCAACTACTGTGGAGGGGAAGTTGCGCTCCTTGAAAAACGAGGACATCTGGGATGTCCGGGAGTGGAATACCTCATCTCAGGAGCGGAGGCGAAGGAATTGGGAATAGGGAATGGCCTTTCTGCAGGAAGGTGGGTGAGAGGAGGTGTATTCTAGGTAGCTGTGGGAGTCGGTAGGCTTGAAATGGATATCGGTTTCCAGGTGGATGACAGAGATGGAGACAGAGAGATCCAGAAAGGAGAGAGAGGTGTTAGAGATGGTCCAGGTGAACTTAAGGTTGGGGTGGAAGGAGTTAGTGAAGTGGATGAACTGTTCGAGCTCCTCCTGGGAGCACAAGGCGGCGCCGATACAGTCATCGATGTACCGGAGGAAGAGGTCGGGATAGGGCCAGCATAGCTTTGGAAGAGGGATTGTTCCACATATCCTATAAAGAGGCAGGCATAGCTTAGGCCCATGCGGGTACCCATGGCCACCCCATTTGTCTGTAGGAAATGGGAGGAATTGAAGGAGAAGTTGTTGAGGGTGAGGACGAGTTCAGCTAAGCGGATGTGGGTGTACTGTTTGAATTGCTGTTTTAATTAGATGTCTGGTCAGAGAAAGGGTTTCTGTAATAAGTAAGGAACAAAATTAGCAGGAGTTTTAACCCCTAATTTCTGCCTGATGATCCTGTTGACAAATCAGTTTGTAAACATATTGAATGAGAGCAGTTGAAACTCAGTTAAAGCAGGCTCAGGGTGAATATGTGGCTGGCATTAAGTATGTAGCATTCCGTGAGGCTTATCTGAGGAAAATGAGTGGTAAAGCAGGTTCCCTTTTTAAAACATTCCGTTCAGGCACCTATAATACTGTTTCAAACAAAATGGCAAAATATCTGAAGAAAGAATTTGGGACCATCTTGGTTTGTGGAAGATGAATATCTTTGCCATGAACCAATTATTTTAGGTGTCTACCTGACTGGTAAGGTTGGCATTTGCCATGGAGTCTGGCCATCCAAAGCTGGTACTGAGAAGCCTCAATACTGACTTCTGCAATAACCCTGTGACCCACTCACAGGTAGCTATAAAATTCTGAATTAAAAAACTCACAGCATTTGTCTAGGGCTAAGCCCACTACTTCAAATTAGTTTATCAGGTAGGTACACAAGTCTCCCACCAAAAGTGAAGGTATTTACCCAATTCTCTTCTACAAAGAAAACTTTGTCTGGAGACTCCCTTACTCACAGCCATATCTCCTCTGATGTAGGTACCCTTATTTGGGCATGAACCAAGATTCTGCCTAAAACTACGGTCTAAACTAAGCCCCAGAAACTAGCACAGAAGACCACAACCTTGCACAACCTGGTCCCAGCTTCACCACTGGCCCTTTCACCAGGAATTATGACAGAAATCTGTATCAGAAGGCCCATTGAAACTAATGGTCAAATAAATGGTTTTTGACATGATATAATCTTCTATAAATAATTCTGCATAAACTCAAGAGTAAACATAAATGTTATTGTCTCTATTGAATTAAATTTGACTGTAAAGGTAGATGGAAGTATTTTGGGATCAAACATAAATTCAGTGATACATTTAATAAAGTCAATAAAAGGAATAAGGTGTTTCTCATACCAGGGTTCATAGCCATCTACCTTTGGCTGCAAACCTTGTTAAAATTGGAATATTAGAGTCACTGTAAGCTTGAAGGGGAGTGTCTGACGTGAGTGAGGGAAACTTGTGACAAAAATTTGACTCTCATTATATGTACGTTGCACCAACACAGATGAGAAGTAAAACATTAATGGCTACAAACTGCACTGAGCATTCCTGAAAATGGCCTGCTGCTTTACTGCCCGTGATGGCATATCATAGCACACCTATGCAGAAAAAGACACACTGATGTGTCAAATGTCATAGTCCACTTTCTGACAGCCAGAATGCCTTTGCAAATGCTATCACTTTATCCTTTTGAGTTGAATACAGTGCTATGAGTTGATGAGTGCCTCAATAATTTGGGCATTTTTTTTTAAGGTATCTTACTGGAATGTGAAAAGTGATGTTGAGACTGATAAGAAATTTCCGCCCATAATCCTTGAATATGAGATGGTGGATCAAACTGTATCTGTAGCCCTGAGGTCTGAGTGTGCATTTCTGTGTAACCTCTTCTAATCTATTATAGCAAACTCAATTTGCTCTTCCAAGATCAAGGCTGTTACTAAGGTTAAATCACTATATTGAGGGTAAATCAGCACAAGTTACCTTTAATTTGGCTACTTATTAAGCAATCACACAGATAATCATGTACTGAAACAATAATTTAAACATTATTGCATTTATAGTGATCGCAAAATAAGACCACTCAAGTAGGCAAGTTAAGACTCACAGCCCACTTTAGCTATTACCAGATTAATGGTGGAATTTAACTGGTTCTAACCAACAGTGTCTTTCTCTGGAAGTGTCGAGTTCAATCCTGGTACAGTGTTCTTCAAAGTTCTGCTCCTGAATTGTTATGGTGTTTGAGTCTTACACAGATTTTCATCCTTCAAGTCCATGATGTGATATTATTGATGAGTCCTTTCATCCAAAATATTGATTACTCTTTTGGAGTCCTTGAGACTGCAGCCTGCTCCCTTATCAGAAGTAACTCCTCTGTTCCTTGTTTCATTCAGTGTTGACTGTCTGTTTGAAGACATATCCTCTCTTGTAATTAATTTCTTAATGGCAGTTATCAATCAGATGACAAATTTTTTTTCATGTAGCTTCTTAGACATGGCTAATTGCTTTCAATTCTTATATAAGTTTGTCCTTGTCCTTAATAGTTTATTCCAGACAGTTATTACTGCTTCATTCCATGAGAGATGATCCTTGGGTAATGAAGGTGAATTCTTTGCTGAGGACTGACTGTTTGTCCTCAGTGAGGGGGAGATCTGGGGGGATGGTGAAGACCTGGCAGTGCTTGGGCCTGGGGCTAGGTATAAAGTTGGTTGTAGAGCTGGAGCTGGGTGTGGATGTGGAGTCAGTGACGTCGTCATCTACAATCCAACCCCACAACCAAAGAGACTTCAGAGCATCAAACACATAATAAATAGATTCAGTGATACATTAAGTTCAATAAAAGGAATAAGGTGTTTCTCATACCAGGGTTCGTAACCATCTATTTTTGGCTGTAATACTTGTTAAAAGTGGAATATTTGAGTCACTGTAAGCTTGAAGAGTGTCTGACATGACAGTAAGAAATTTGTGATAAAAATTGACTCTCATTATATGTACGTGGCACCAACACAGATGAGAAGTAAAACATATATGACTACAAACTGACCCCACAACCAGATATTTCCCTCCCCACCCCTATCTGCCTTTCATAGGGACTACTCTCTCCACAACTCCCTCATCTGCTTCACACTCCCCACTAATCCCACCACCCCTAGCACCTTTCCCTGCAACCGCAGGAAGTGCTACACCTGCCCCACACCTCCCCCCTCACCTCCATTCAAAGCACAAAACAAGCCTTTCACATCAAAAAAATTCACCTGAACATTCATCAGCTTGGTCTACTGTATCCGCAGTTCCCGATGTGGCCTTCTCTACATTGGTAAGAACAAGCGTAGACTTGGAGACCGTTTCATAGAGCATCTGCGCTTTGTTCACGACAAACAACAATACCTTCGGTTGCAATCCATTTTAACTCCCCCTCGTACTTCCTGGGTGACATCTCCATTCTGGGCCTCCTCCAGTGTCACACTGACACCACCCGCAAACGAAGAGCAGCACCTCATATTCTGCCTCGGGAGCCTACAACCTGATGGCCTTAACACAGAACTCACCAGTTTTAAGATCTCCCCACCTCTAGCCTCATCCCATGACCAACCCTCCCTCTCACCCCTGCCTCCTTGACCTTACACAACTAGTCCATCTTCTTCCCCACCTATCCGCCCTACCTTTCCCACCAAACAATCCCCACTACCACCTACCTGTATCCAACCTATCACCACCCAACCTACCTTTCCCCAGCCCCACCCATCCTCCCTCCCACCTCCATGACCTGACACAATCTGTCTACTTTCTCTCCCACCTATCTGCCTAATCCATCCCACTGACCAATCCCTACCACTCCTTACCTACACTCATCTATCACCATTCTACCTATTCTCCAGCCCCACCCCTCCTCTCTCTATTTATTTCTGAAGAAGGGTCCCAACCCAAAACGTCAACTTTCCAGCTCCTCTGATGCTGCCTGGCCTGCTGTATTCCTCCAGTTCTATACTGTGCTGTCTCTGACTCCAGCATCTGCAGTTCTTGCTATCTCTGGTCAATTAAAGTAGGTGAAAGTTTGGCTCACTATCTCCTTTGACATTTGTTGGGTTTTATGCCTTTGATATATTCAAGACGACATACTAGGCCATATATGTACAGGAATTTTACTTAGAGCACTTTTTATATCTGCTCTCATGCTTACAGTTTCCACTTCAGCTTAACTTCTCTTTCTCAGTAATCACGTTGTTGAAAGACAACAGCAGCAGATATATGGGAACACACCACTGCAGGTTCCTCTCCAAGTTACTCACCATCCTGACTTGAAAAAATATTGCTGTTTCTTCAATGTTGCTGGGTTGAAGTCCTGGAGTTCTTTTCCTATCAGCATTTGGGTGAACCTGCACCAAATGGACTGCAGTGGTTCAACAGCACCATCCTCTTAAGGGCAATTAGGGGTGGGCAATAAAGGCTGGCCCAGCCAGTGAGGCCCACATTCCCTAAATTAATTAAAGAAAAAACTCAGGCTTAGCAAACAGCACACAGAACAAATGTCTCGTTGACATTCATAATCAAGTATTGAACAATTAAAAATTGGATATGACAGTCAGTGAAAGTAATTGTCTCCTGTTGGGACTCCATAATCAAAATTAATCTGCAACCAATGGAAATGAAAACTGAATTCACTAGAAATAAATCAAACTTATTTATTGTACAAAATATTTTATTTTACAGGAGTAACAATGCAGGCTCTTTCTACTGTTCCTGTCATGTTCAACTATTGGGTAAGTTTGTGGACCAGAAGGAAAAGTATGAGTACTGTCATTCTAGTTATATTATTTTGTTCACTGTCTCTGCAAAAGAAAGTACCTTGTAACAAGTTATATATTTTTCATGCTCAATAGTGTTCACAGCAGTGTTGGGTTGTCCATGAGAAAGCTTGTCTATTATCAAATCAGTACCTCTGACACCTATAAAAACTGAAGTATAACAACCATAAATGTAACATGTCAATTATGAAGGAAGCACTGTTTGGAATATTAGGTTTTAAAAAAAAATAAAATGTAGAGTGTAGAAAATAGAAATGTTGATCAGGTGCACATTATAATCAGATTTACAGGGTTTAAATTATGCTGTACTATACAGAACCGATTCACTGATCCTACAGGGTTTAAATTATATTGTACCACATAAAACTGATTCACTGATCCTACACTACAGCGAAGACACACTTAAAGTAACAAGAAAAATATGCTACAAAACTGTATTGCTTATATGTAGTGGTGTCTACAAAATAGCCTCTCTCTCATACAATTCAATACACTTACTTTGCTCTCCTTCATCATTTCTGTTTCACAATGCTTCACAATCTCCATTTTTGCACTTTTGGTCTTTCATTTCCTTCGCTCATTGTTTACTTCAGTTTCCATCACTACTTCTTTTCACTCTTCATTCTGCAATTTTTCCTTCACGTTCTAACTTCTCCTTCACTTTGTCACAGTTATTACTTTTATTTACATCTCCTTGCTCTCCTTGTTTCATTCTATGTATCTCTTTTCCTTGAACTGCCCTCCCATACTGTGTTTCAATTCTATCTTTTCACTTTTGCACTTTTCTTTTCATGACCACAGAATGTCACAAACGAATTCATAGCTAATGAAGTCTTATCCATATCATTAAATTATAGTGAAATGTTGTCTCTGGCTCCTTCTTCTGGTTATGTGTTCCTAGTCACCTTGTCTTTCTGTTATCACTTACATTCAGTCTCCCAATGCACTCTTATTCATTTCTACTTCAACGTTCTCTTTCTTTATACTACTCTCCTACTATTGCTTCAATAGTTTTCCTTTTGCTTTACAGCATGGAAAGATGCGGAAATCAAAAGTGTCTCTGAATCAGATAACACACATTATATTAGACTAGGGAGAGAAAACAAATGATTCAACCAAGACCTTATTTTTAAAAAAAGCTCCAGAGGGACAGACTCAAACGAAAAGAATCAGAAGGAAGAAACATGACAGAGACTGAGAGGTTGGGAGGGACTGTCCTAATAGTTCTTTATAACAGGTTAATACGAGGTATTTCACAGTAGAATTATGAAACAAAATTTGACATGGAGCTACATGTCAAGTTATTAGCACTGGTGACCAAAAACTCAGTCAAAGAAATACAATTTTAGTGGAGTTTAAAGGGAGAAGAGAGGGATGGAGGCAGAAGGTTTAGGTAGGGAATTCCAAAAATTAGGGCCAAGGCAATTAGGAAGTGATTAAAATTAGCAATGTGTAAGATGCCAGTAAATTGGAGGAATACAGAGATAGCAAGGGATTATATGTGTGGAGGAGGTTCTAAAGCTAGTGAGTGACATAGTCATGGATGAAAATTTTAGAACTCAAATATTTCTTGACAGAGGTAAAATAGGCCAGGAAGTACTGTATGATAAATGAATGGGTGTTGATTATGAGCAGCAACATTTTTGAGTCCAAGTTTACAGAGGCCAGCCAGGAGAACACTGGAATAATTGACCCAAGAGAAAAGAAAGGTGTGAATGAAGATTTCAGCAATAGCTAAACTGAGGCAGAGGTAATTGTATTGGGAAAATGAATAATCACTATCTGGCAGTCTCAAGCAGTGGATTGCTCCTGTGTCCGTATAATAATTACCAATTAGAATCAATTCCCATTCTAATACATAGAACTACAGACAATATGCAGAACAAGACAAGCCATTTGGCCCAATAAGCATATGCCAAAAATTTTTTATTCTCACAATCACCTTTCCATTGTATTTCATCTTACCCGTTATTCATTTTTTCTCTTTCTCCTTTATGTACTTAATTAGCTTTTAATTGCTAATTGCCTCAGCCAATCTCTGTGATAGCCAATTCTCAATTATCACTACTCTAAAGAAATTTCACCTGAGCTCCTCATTGGATTTTTAATTTAGTGACTATTTTATATTTAGGTATTACGAAATATACATCTGACGCTTTGACTCTTATTACAATTTTAGAGTTAGATTTAGGTTTAAATTTAGGTTTTACTGTCACATGTACTACAGGGTACAAGATAACAGTGAAAAGTGTACAATTTCGCCAAACACAATGTCATCTCAGGCACAAAATACTACATACAAACTCTTACTTACAGAAGTAGAAAAACAAAGTACAAGTTAAAAAGTTCAGCACTACGGTTTTCTTAGTATAAAAGAGAAAAAAATAAAGTTAGAAAGTCAAGCATTACAGTCCTTTCTTAAGCCATGGGCCTGCACACACTCCAAGGTGGGCCTTCCCTAAGAGGGCTCGATCTCCCTTGCTCTGGGCTAAGACCCGCCTATGCTTACCAGCCACCTTTACCTCTGTTAGGTCACCTTTCAGTGTTCGGGTTTTCAGCAAAAACACGTTCCAATTTATTCAGCCATTATTGACAGTTCACACAATATGTTTTATATGAATTGTAACCAAGATGCTGCCTGGATTAGTAGGTGTGAGGTATAAGGAAAGACTAGAAAAAAATTGGGTTGTTTTCTCTTGAGCAGCACATGACAGGAGACTTGATAAAAATCTAGGAAATTATGAGAGGCACAGATAGGGTTGATGGTCAGAATCTTTTTCCCTGAGTTGGAATGCCTAACACTAGGGGGCATGCATTTGAGGTGAGAGAGGAAAAGTTCAAAGGAGATGAGGGGCACTTTTTCTTACACACAGTGGGAGAAGTCTGGAATGCACTGCCAGGGTAGTGGTAGAGATAGATATAATAATGGCATTTAAAGGACTTTTAGATAAGCACATGAATGTGCAAGAAATGGAGGGATATGGACCAAGGGTAGGCAGAAGGGATTATTTTCATTTGGCGTGATTTTCAGCACAACATCGTGAGCTGAAGGGCCTGTTCCTGTGCTGTACAGTTCTTTCTTCTCTGATCTATTTGTTTTTACTTCAAGTAGCTTGTCTATTTGAATAAATATGTATATAATGCTATAACACTAAGCAAAACATCACTCTAGTTTTGGTGAAATAATTGTATCAAAGATTTAGTAATTGAAGCACCTCGGCAATCAAAACGTAACATACAATGAGCAGAACTAAATCCAGGCAATAGGCTCCACCCTGCCGCCTGGACAGCGAGCAAGATCACCACGTTGCTTCTGGTTGGTATGGCTACTCCAGCATTTGTAACCATTATCAGTCGTAAGGGGAATTAATGACCTTGGGGATGCAAATCCAGAACCCCATAGCTACTGACTAATAACAGGATGGCACGTCTCCATTGTAGACAGTGTCACTAGAAATGATGGCACCGACCAGCAATGTATCCAACAAAGGCCCAAGATCAACAATGGACCTAAGGCTACAGGTGAGTGAGGGTGGAATCGGAATTGTAGGCTGGAGTTTGGTGTAGAGAGGAGGAGTTTGAGGCAAGATTATAGAGTCTGGCTTTCAGACACTGAGTGCCTTTGAACAGGAATCTATTTCCAGGAGCCTGCATTGACAGTCCCCTGCTCACTTTTGGAATACCAGTGATAGTGGGAATGAGGTATTTAAGTGACCATAAATCATCCTGTAAAGGACCTCAATTAATGCCTGGACAGAAAGGTCAACCACAAGCTTTTCCACCCTAGACTTAATAGAAGTCAATGCAGGTAGGAACAAAGGTCTCCATCTGGCATTTTCCTGGTCAACAAAATGTTCCCCTTGCTGACAACCTCATAAGGGGAGGGGGTGTACATAAAATTCTGCCCAATATATTTCGGTACATTTTGAAACAATAATAGAAAAGTATTTATCTCCTCAGGATTCAAGAAGCTTTACGACTTTGCAAATTTTTAACTTGCACAGAGAATGATTTAATGAATTATCAGAATGTACTCTCAGAAAACATCAATTTTTTTTTCTTTGATAGGCAAAACCCAAGGACACCCTGGACCTCTGCCATATTTTGAATGATGACATTGCAGCCACAGTACGTAAACACCCAAAGAGATTCACTGGTCTTGGTACACTGCCCATGCAGGATCCAGAACTTGCTGTTCAAGAAATGCAACGTTGTGTGAAAGAGTTAGGATTTCCTGGAGTTCAAATTGGCTCCCATATCAACGATTGGGATTTGAATTGCCCAGAGCTTTACCCAGTGTATGCAGTAAGCATAAACATCTTTTTAAATTGTTTACACACTGACATGTTTCTAAAAGAAATATTGCAAGTACCACATGCTGATTAACTAGAAATGTAAGTGCACATGTGGAGGAAAATGAAATTGGCACTAATTTTTAGATTCATGACTTTAGAAACCTTTTGTTAACAAAGAGTGGGATTTCCCCTGCAGGCTTTGGCACCCTGACATCAAGGTCAGCTGAAGGTCAGAGTCCCCAAATGTGCAGGGAACAGACACCCGATGATATGTCTCCAATTGCCAATTAATGGCAGCAGACTCACTGCTCATTTAAGGATGCGGAGCAGACTCTTGAGGCTGGTGGACCAATAGGGGAAGCGATAATCTAGTAGTACGATCGATAGATGATGGCTCTAGAGATCCCAAGTAGCATTCTGGGGATCTGGATTTGAATTCCACCATGGTAATAAAAATCTGGAATTAAGAGCCTAGTGCGACCATGAAACTGCTGATGATTTTTAGGAAATAACCTATTTGGTTCACTAATTCCTTTAGCAAAGGGAAACTGTTGTCCTTATTTGGTCAGGCCTGTACGTGACTCCAGACCTCAGCAATGTGTTTCAATGTTAAATGCCCACTGGGTAATAAGTGCTGGCCTGCCCCAGTGATACCCAAATCAATACCCACATAAGATGTCCTCCAGCTTTAAAGAAGCAGTTGCTTTATCAGGTGAATAAGAGGGAGAGAACCTTGACTTTGAAGTGCCTTTTGAACTTTAAAATGAAAATATATTTAGCAGCTAGACCACCAGTATGGAGGAGAAGCCCTCCATGGTCAGACTTCAGCTAAAGATGAAGCCAGGCAGGCAGATGGCCCTCAACAGTTCACTCAGTTGGCTGGATGCTGACTTGTGTTGCTGACAAAACATTCAATCCCCACACTGGCTGAGGTTATCATGAAGCACTCTCCTTCACAACCTCTCCCCTCATCTGAGATGTGATCATCCTCAAATAAACCACCATCCATCTGATCAAGTTCCCTCTCATGTACCCAGTCAAGCTAGTTTAAATGCACCTCAGCAACCCTAGCAAATCTCTCTGTGAGGATCATGGTTTCCTGATCCTGCCAACGTATAAGCCAATGTGCTTACAGGGTACCATCTGCTCCCGAACTGGTCACAATGTCCCAGAAATCTGACGTCCTCCCACATGTACTTCTCCAGTCATGTGTACATTCACTTAATCTTATTATTTCTATACTCATTACCACATAGTATTGGGAAGAATAATCTCTGCTTTCAGATTTTCATTCACTTTCCTGTCTATTACCATGTATCAATGTGAAACATGATGTTTGACTGATCAGGCTCACCACAAGCTGCCAGCCACTTGGTGACCTCTTTGATTCTGATCGCAGGGAGGCATCACCCTATCCTGGAGTCGCATGTGATGCCGCAGAAGCGGCTTTCAATTCCTCTAACTATTGAATCTATTGCCCTCTTACGCTTCCACTGTTGTTGCACCTACCATCTGTGCAGCTCAGCCACTTGTGATGCCATGAATCATCACCCTCACTAATATCCAAAATGGAAAACTGTTTATTCACCCACAGGTCATGGGTGTCACTAGCTGGCCAGCATGTATTGTCTGCCCCTAGTTGCCCTTGAAGGTGGTGGTGAGTTACCTTCTTAAATCACTGCAATCCATGCGCCATAGGTAGATCGACAAGCCCTTAGGGAGGTAATTCCAAAATTTTGAACAGCGGCAGTGTAGGGAGAGTGTTTTATCTTCAAGTCAAGGTGGTGAGTGATTTTGAGGGGAAATTGTAGGTGGTAGTGTTCCCATATATCTGTTGTCCTTGTCCTTCTAGATGGAAGTGGTCGTGAGGTTGGCATGTGCTGCCTAAGGATCTTTGGGAATTCCTGCAGTGCATCTTGTAGATAGTACACGCTGCTGCTACTGAGCATTGCTGGTAGAGGGAGTGGATGCTTGTGGGTGTAGTGCCAATCAAGCCGGCTGCTTTGTCCTGGACGGTGCCAAGCTTCTTGAATGTTGTTGGAGCTGCACTCATCCAGACAAGTGGGGAGTATTCCATCACAGCCCTGACTTGTTCCTTGTAGATGGTGGACAGACTTTCAGAGTAAGAAGGTGAGATGATCATTGCATGGCATATGTTTGGTGTGAATATTACTCGCCACTTGTCAGCCCAAGCCTGGATATTGTCCAAATCTTGTTGCATTTGAACATGGACTGCTTCAGCATTGAGTATTCAGTAATAAGCAGGAAAGACGCAGGGGAGTCCTGCAATAGCTGCCTGATATTTCTAGACTGTCTGCCAATCACCCTTTCCTTTTTTACCAGCTTAGTATTAACCTGGGTCTCACTATCTTCTCTCAATGTGCTTTCCATGTACTTGTCAGCTTCACCAAGTGCAGTACACTGACTCTTGCCATCATTCGAGTTCTGAGTTCAAGTTACTGCATTTGTAACATTTCATACACCCACATTTATCTATGCCATGTGAAGCTTCCAGGCAGTACGGTAGCTCAGTGGTTAGAAACGCTGCCTCACAGCACCAGGACGCAAATTCAATTCCAGTCTGTGTGGAGTTTGCATGTTCTCCCCATGCCTGCATGGGTTTCAGCTGGGTGCTCAGGTTTCCTCCCATAGTCCCAAAATGTGCAGATTAGGCCATGCTAAATTGCCCCTTGATGTGCAGGCTAGGTGGATGCTGAGTTATGTGGATGGGGTGGGTCTGGGTGGAATGCTGTTTGGAAGGTTGGCACAGATGTGATGAGACAAATGGCCTCTACCTGCACTGTAAGGATTCTATGACGGCCTTACATGCCACAGGATGAGCCTTAAATATGGTTGAAGTTGCCTTACCAGACCTTCAGCTTACTTTCAGACTATTTACTATAAACTGAAGAATAGAAATACAATTACTCACTAATTAGCTCTTTCTTGTGTACTTAGGTGTGTAATTTTTCAATTATCCAGCTATTTACACACCTTTCCTAACGGAAGTAAATTAATCTAGCTTAAAGCAGATAATTACTGACCAATCAATTAATGACTTTTCTTCTTGGTTTTTTTAATCTCTTCCTGTCTATTATTCATTCTCAAATTAAGTTTGAAGGAAATGAGCAAAATGCTCACCAATTAATTACTTGTTTCCCTGTGATGTCACACTTTGATTATCTAAACTGCAGACCAAAGTCATTGATAATTACTTCCCCTCTCACTGCTGTCTCTAACCCTCAACACTCTCATTCTCCCCTTCACTGATCCCTCCCACCTCATTGCTCCCTCTGCTCTCACCAGCTACTTACTTATTACTACTTAGTCTTTTTAGTTTTAAATTTGCCAGGATAACAAGCATGGGGCTGGATGAACACAGCAGGTCAAGCAGCATCATAGGAGCAGGAAAACTTGACGTTTCGGGCCTAAACCCTTCATCAGAAATCTAAATCAGAAAATTTAAATTTGCCAGTTGTTTTGATTGGACCTCCTCCTTCACGGCATCAAATTCCCTTACTCACCAAGTTTCCGAGCTCTCACATTGTAACTAGATGCACCCAGTGATGAACTGCTGATTTCATGCTGCAGACTTTGTGTAAAGCAACCTGTACTTTGGCTGAAATTCAACAGAGATGAATCAGCAATGCTGGCTAGAAAAATGAATTCAACAAGCCATCCAATTAACTGACTGCAGCTACAAACAGGGAGTTTGTTTATCCCTGCCTAAGAGTGAAAGAAACTTGTCTTTAATCAGTTAAATGCTAAATGCAAACCAGACTAGACTTTAAGAAAGAGATTAAGGACTGGATTTTTCAAGGAGTGGCAGTCTCATGCAGATTGCCTGCCACTCTGCACCCTAGTTTTTATAAGTGAGTTCCACATTTCTAACAGGAGATTCCTTCAGAAATGTTGAGGCATACTTCAATTCTGGCAATTCTCTCCTCCCCCATTCCACTTATCTGGGAGGGCAGTCTTCTTTCATGCTGTTCTCTCTTCCAGGCACAGTCATCTCTTGCAGTGGCCCTGCTAAGACGAGAACTGACCTGTATATTCTTCTGATTGGCCAATAAAATGTGTTGGATGGCAACACTGATGGCAACTAATTAATCGTCTGACCTACAAAAACACAAAGCCAAGGTGCTTTAAACATCCAAGGAAGTGTCTGTCCTGGCTTTCTGTTCAACCATCAGGAACTCTGCTGCAATTATAATATTTACTGCATTGATTCCTTCTGAAAGTGAAGTGAAATGCCAGAGTGATGAATTAGGTTGGTGTCCCAGTGGTCCCAAACTTGGCAAAACATAGAACTGTACAGCACAGGAACAGGTCCTTTGGCCCATGATGTTGTGCCGAACATGGTGCCAAATGAATCTGATCCCTTCTGCCTGCGTTTGGTCCATATCCCTCCTTTTCTTGCATATTCATGTACTTATCTAAAAGTTGGCTAAATGCCTCCACCACCACCGCTGGCAGTGTGTTGCACTCTCCTACCACTCCGTGCAAAACATTTGCCCTTCATGTCTCCTTTGAACTTACCCCTCTAATCTTAAATGCATGCCCCCTAGTATTAGGCGTTTCAACTCTGGGAACAAGACTCTGACCATCAACCCTATCTGTGCATTTGATAATTATATAGATTTCTATCAAGTCTCCTCCCAGCCTGCCGCTCAAGAGAAAACAACCCAAGTTTTTCTAGCCTCTCCTTGTAGCTTTTCCACTCTAGTTCAGGCAGCATCCTGCTAAACCTCTTCTGCGCCCTTTCCAAAGCCTCCACATCCTTCCTGTAATGTGATGACCAGAATTGAACGCAATAGTCTAAATGTGGTCTAACCAAAACCTTATAAAGCTGCAACATGAGATCCTGACTCTTGTACTCAATTCCCCGACCAATAAAGGCAAGCATGTCATATGCCTTCTTTACCACCCTATCTACTTGTGTGGCCACTTTGAGGGAGCTATGGATTTGAAACCCAAGATCCTTCTGTACAACATGAGCCATGTCTTCAATTTTTGTTCCCATTTTCCAATTTTTGTTATGAAATACAAAAGGATAAAGGAAATTGAATACCAGCCAAGAATTTCCAATACACCTTGTGTCAAATTAGGGATGACATAGCAAAAGCTTCTCAATGAGTTACCTGGTGATTAGTTGAGCCACACAGAGCAGCAAGGTCTTAGGCTTAATCTTGAGTCTGTGCTAAACTCAGCCCCTGGATTAGTCAGAACTTGCTTCCTTATGCTGGCTAGCTAGTGATGCCCTCATCCTGTAAATTAATAAAAAAAATGGTTTTGGATATCAATCTGGTAAACCTCCTTTTGAATATTACTAAAACAGAGAGACTAGAATTCAGAGCAGCAGAGGGATTTAGGTGTTCCAGTGCGTAAGTCACAATAAGTCAATATGCCAGTGCAATATTTAACCAAGGATGCTAATGGAATACTATCCTTTATTACAGAGGAATTGAAAATAAAAATAAAGATGTTATGCTGCAGTTGTATAGGGCAGTGATGAGATCACATCTCAAATACTGAGTGCAGTTTTGGTCTCCTTAGTTAAGGAAGGATATAAATGCATTAAAGGCAACTCAAAGGAGGTTTACCAGATTATTCATTCACAGGATGAAAGTGTTACTAGCTAGGCCAGCATTTGTTGCCCATCCCTAATTACCCAGAAGGCAATTAAGAGTCAACCACTTGATCTGGAGTTGCATGTAGGCCAGACCAGATAAGGATGGCAGTTTCCTTCCCTTAAGGACTGTCATGAACCAAATTGGTTTTTCCAACAATCAATTCATGGTCATCGTTAGATGATTAATTCCAGATTTTTATTGAATTCAATTTCCATGATCTGCCGCGGCAGGTTTCGAACCCAGAACATTATCTGGGTCTCTGGATTAATTGTTCAGTGATAATACCACTAGGCCATTGCCTACCCTTTGGAGAGTTATCCCTGGTGTTCTGGCAGACACTTTTATCCCTTGATCAATATTACTAAAACAGAGTCTGCATCATTGAGCTTGTTCAATCTTGCTGTGAACAAACTGGCTGCTGCGTTTCCTACAGCACAATAGTGATGACATTTCACAAGTACGTCATTGGCTATAAAGCACTTTAGGATGTCCAGTGGTCATGAAATCAGCTTTATAAATTCATTCTATCTTATTTTAATGAGAATGCCTGAAGAGTGTACTGGTACTCTTTGTCAAGATAATGGAGACAACTAAGCAAGTACCTAGCAAAGAGGTGGAAGAGAGACGGTGTATGCCTAAGTGAGAAATGTGAAATTAAATTTAATATTTGTCAATTTTTTAAAAAAATTATTAAAAGAATCCTCCTTGCTTTACATTTCAATTTACTTATGGCATGCCTTTATTTATTTGAATTAAAACTGGTCCAGCTGATTCTTGATCAGCTTATGTTTTAACATAAAGTTATCTAACATGAGGCATTGGGAAAAAAATCTTCCATTCTATGCTGTATCCCAAAATATAGGTAACCATTATTACTGGACAAAGAATGTCAGATTGTCAAGTTTTTGATTTTAACTTGCTCGTGGAACTGACAAAGGAGAAAATCATGGATTACTGTTTGACATGTTGTCATTGATTGGATAACTGAGCACTTCTCATTATTTTTATTTTAAGGCTGCAGAAAAGTTAAAATGTGCCATATTTGTACATCCTTGGGATATGAAGATAGATGGGAGAATGTCCAAGTACTGGCTTCCATGGCTTGTAGGTTAGTAATACTGCGAGTTCTGCAGACAGTGGGAGGTATATTATATGACAAGTCAAGTTAAACCTGTATTTCAGTAATCCTCTATAAACAGATCTTCTAATCTCAATCATACTACATTGGACAGCACCAAGAATTGACCTGTGATTTTCCCCAAGGAGTAAGATGGAAAATTAGAGGAAGAGCCATGCAGGCCACTGTCACATTATATGTGGCATAGGGTTATTCATGAGCTGAAAGAAAAAAATTAGAATTTTCAACAACTGCACATGTTTGCTGATCCTCCTTAGTAGAGAAAAAACGTGCATTGGAGGTGTTTTTGAGTAGTTTACGAGATTGATCACATTCAAAAATAATAAAATTATGGGAGATTGATTCATTTTGGATGGTAGGGCAAAATGTCGAACAGCAACTTGGGACAAGTTTGCAAAGTCAATGTTAACTTCAATTCTAAGATCCTCGCGGTAATTCAGACATCTTGAGCAAATAACAAAGACTTAACACCGTAGTTGCTGACTTTGGCAAACACACTGATTTTACGTTGTACCATACAGTCAGTTCCAAAGGAATCAAACCTTGCCCTAAGGAGTTTGGTTTTTACAATTCCCTGTTGTCCTTCATGTACTAGATCTACAATATGTTCTCCAAAACAACTGCAGAATGACAATAAATGATAATACAGTTGCTACATAAAACAAGAATTTATTTTGAGCATTGTAAAGAGCATGTTATGTCTGTGATTTTATTCGTAGATGCTCCCAACCATATCTTTGTAGTTTTTGAGATTCTATAGCGAATCTACATGGGTGTAATGCCACATATTGTTTTGTAGGCATCAGCTAGTTTTAGCATCTTTGGCATTGTGTTTAGGCTTATATACATCAGATGTCATCAAACATTTCCTCACAACCAATTGGACCAACTGTCAGCAACAGATGCCATGAAAGAAATTCCATTGGGTTTCTCTAGCCTATGTGGTACTCAACATAGAACTTTTACTCGTGTAATTTAAGTAACCAATGCTGTATTCAAGTTGATGGTTTGTTGAACAAGCTTACTAAGATGCCTGTGATCAGTTATTACTTCAAAATAGTTTCCTTACAAGAGGAGATGAAAGAATAATATTCTGCATGTGACTAAGAAAACTTCTCTGTGAATAATGTTGCTATACAGGTGATAACAATCTGCTTGCAATCTTAATAATTGATGGGTTCCCTACCTTGTCTTTCTGCACAAAAACAAACCAGACTTGTATCTATTGCTGGCTGGGTTTTTATTCCTAAAGTTAAAATAATTATTTGTGCAACTTGCTGACAACCATCCTTTGATCTAGTGTTGTTGTTGTGTCATCAATTTTACCAGAGCATAGGGCTGCTGTCTCATTAGAGACAGACGATGGGTGGTGATTGATCAAGTGTACAGTATGTTTGTGTGATTTAATCCACTCCTACTTAGTGGTCTCTTTTGTTGGATCACAGATGGGATAGATAAGATAGTGAGGCCAGGAATGACGTGGCTACAGTAAAAAAAACTCTGGATTTCTTCCACAATCCGTGGGGTTTTCAATGGCTTTAATTTTCCATGAATTGGATGATACTCCTTCACCACTGAATACATCGCCAGAGAATTCAATTCTGCTTTCATGGACCAAACACTTTATTTGAGCTGGATCTGCATTATCTGAGACACTGTAGACATACATGTGGATGTGCCTTAATGTCACTTTAAGTACTATCGTATTTGAAAACATCGTCACTGGCATTCTGTGCGTCCCATTCCTTGAAGTACAAACTAAGTCACGTGCTGATATGTCATAGTTGCTGACTGACTCCAAAGTTGAGATTCCTACATTTTGTAAAAGCCCAATGAAAATGTAGAATTGAATGAGATACCTTGATTCTTCTGCAACTTCAATTTAATGGTAGCCATTAATGCGACCAATTTAGTGAAATGTTTATTGTCACTCACTTTCTCTATATTATCATCGATTGTTGGTGTCAGGTATCTTTCCTGTATTGAGTGGCTTGGTGATTGCACATTCTAATTTGATTATCACTTTTGGATTTCTGGCAACATGAATGAGTGAGACCCAAAGGTAGGGTCATTCCAAGCTTTCTTATTAATGTCAAAGTCAAGTAAGTGCTGACATTCCTTCTCTGTCTGCATTCCAATGTGAAATGATATTCGCCACCATTGATGCACATTTGGGGTACATTGGGGTCCACATACAGATTGCATTGAATATCTCTCAGCTTGTCAATAGCAGTCAATATAACATTCAAGAATGTTGGTTGTACACTTTGAAAGCACTTAGGTGACTGCAATAGTGCGTGGCTCTTTTTCACTATTTACGACTTCATTATGCACTTAAAACCGTCAGCAGGTTGCAGAAAAGAAATTGTAGGCCCAATGTAGTGCCAGTGACCTCCAGTGCTGTGGAATTCCACTTGGGTTGTGGTTTTTTACCTTCCTTATTTCTCCTCATCTGTGGGGCACCATACAAGGTCAATACCATCAACTTTATGTTGTGTGTAATTTACAGGGTTGCAAACAGATGAAACACAACATCTTGGGACTACTTGACCACTTGCTGTCTGTTATTTTATTCAAAGGTGGAAAACTGTGGCAGATATTGTTAGAGACAGGTCGTCTCCCCAATCCATTTTGCTTGGTACATTGTGTTTACACCAGCTGAAATAGGCACGCTTTTAAGGAAAAGTCAGGTGATATTTTTATAAAATATACACTGAAATATCAAGATCATAGAATCCCTACAGTGTAGAAACAGGCCATTCAGCCCAACAAGCCCACACTGCCCCTCTGAAGAGCATCCCACCCAGACCCATTCCCCTACATTTCCCATGTCTAACCCACCTAACCTAAACATCCCTGGGCACTAGGGGCAATTTAGCACAGCCAATCCACCTATCCTGCACATCTTTGGACTGTGGGAGGAAACCGGAGCACAGGGAGGAAACCCACACAGACACCGGGAGAATGTGCAAACTCCACACAGGCAGTCGCCCAAGGGTGGAGTCGAACCCATTTGCCTGGTGCTGTGAGGCAGCAGTACTAACCACTGAGCCACTGTGCCGAAACATCAAGACGTAGACTCTTATTTTCCAAACAAGGGCCAGTTAATCCAGTTGGCTATACAACATGTGGAACAGATTTTGTACAGGGTCTGATCCATATTTGACTGATGCAGACATCAAGCCATTCCAGAAAATCAATTAAATTGCAGTGGTTTGCTGAATAATCATGTAGTACTTGCATTCAGGTAGAAAAGGAGAATTTCTGAACAAACCTCAGAATACCTATCATTTGCAACAGAAATACTTTGAAGGGTGCAGCTTTGATCTCCTTACCTTGGGAAAGATATTATTACCTTAGGGGGACAGCAACTAAGGTTCATCAGACTTGTTCACGGGATGATGGAACTGTCCCAAGAAGAAAGATTGGGTAAACTGGCCCTGTATTCTTTAGAGGTTCAATAAATGAGAAGTGATCTCATTGAAACTGATAAAATACTTAAACGGATAGGCAGGGTGGATACAGACCTAATTGGAGGAGTTTAGATATGTCACAATTTAAAAATAAGGGGCATATCATTTAGGTCCAAGATGAGGAAAATTTTCTTTTTTACACAGAGGGTTGAGCACCTTTGGAATTCTGGAGTCTGAGACTCTGAGATTGAAAGATTCTTTTAATTTCCAATGCTAATACAGGGTTATTGGGACGGGGATAGGATCGAGAAAGGCATTGAAGTGTTTGATTAAACATGATCATATTGAATGGCAGCACAAGCTCAACAGGCTGAATGGCCTACTCCTTTTCTTATGTTCCTAAAAGAGACCTCATAGATGTTGATGGGATGCAATGTTTTATAAATTAAATTGAACCCCTCAATGCTGATATTTAGAAATAGTTTTTCTTTGATTCTGTCCCTGTACTGTTTTAAAAAAAGTAACATATCCGTAGCCATGGCGCAAAACTGAAGATTTTTATATTTCTCCTTGGGATGTAGATGTCACTCTCAGGCCAATATTTGTCACTTATCCGTAAGTGCCTTGCTAGGCCATGTCGGAGGGCAAGGGAAAGTCAATGCATTCTGATCAGTCTCAAGTCATAAATAGGCCAGTCCAGGTAAAGATCGCAAAGTTCCTTCCCAGAGGTCAATAATAAACCAGATGAGTGTTTACAAAGATTTATGGTTGTTTCATATTCACCATTTTTGATCCTAGCTTTCTGCCTCTGTTTTTGTTGGATTTTCATTTCACCAGCTGCCATGGTGGGATACGAACCCACAACCCAGAGCATTAGCATAGGCCTCTGGATTACCAATCCAATGACATTTCCACCATCTCCCCAAACGCGCTGCTACATGTCAACACTGGGCTCCATATTAAATTGACTAAGTCCAAATTATATTGAGTTTATTTTTAAGTAGGATTCTTGCCTTAAGGCCTATGAGTTTCTTGCCATACCTTAACAAACTGACCTCATTACCACACACCCTGGCTCTATGCCATCCATCATGTCCAAATCTGGCCCGATCATACCACGTGCTGTTTAAGGAACAGCCTTTCATTCAGCAGCTATGACAGAATTCAGCAGCATCCATTGCGCCTGTGTGATCTTTCAAAGCCTATCGTGCGCCAGAAAAGCATACTCATTCCGGAGCTGCTTTGTATTGCTCCTGACGTTTTCCCCAGACATGGCTGACAAATGCTGTGCAGTCAGGGACCTGGAGGTCCTGCTGGGTGGGTGGTACAGAGGCAGGACTTCCTTTTCGTCCAGGACCAATACAGGAGGTCACACCATGCTAGCCTGGTCCAAGACTACGACCCTTATTGAAGCAGTCTCAGTGTCTGGAGGGCATGTAGGAAGAAAGTCAATGACCATCTACACTCCAGTCATCTTCTCTCCCATACGTCACACTCACTCTATCTCTGCTACCCTACCTACCTCCCACCAAGGCTCGGGCTCTACAACCCTCACTATTGCTTTCAACATCTTCCCTCATTTGCTGTCACCACCCCGCAAGCACTGACACTACTAACTCAGCACTGCCTAATCACTCATTCAGGACTTGTCCCACCTGCAACAAAAGGAAATGTCATTTATCCATATCCATAGTCACCTTCCTTAAAACCTGTTTCTATCTAAAACCAGGACAAAAACAGCCCCCAATATAGCAGAAAGAGTCCAGATGAGTAAGGGGCTGCCTGACACTCAACCCATTACCCCTTACGTTGAGACTATTCTGACTCTGATCACTTCCAAACCCTTGGCCTGGATTTACTCTGCCAGGACCCCTGAGCAGAGAGCATCCCCCTTGAATTGACCAAGGCCTGCTGACAACTATGTCAAGCTTCCTTCCTTTGTATCTGCGTTAAACAGCATGGTAGGACAGAATTCGCAAGGTACCCACATTGGTTTCCATGTTTGGTGAGAAGCATGGAAGATACGGCAAGATGTTCATGATGTCGAGAGGGTTCTCAGTGAACTTCTTATCCAATTCTGCAACAAATACTGCCTTAGGCCAAATAAAAATCAAAAGAACTGCAGATGCTGTAAATCAGAAACAGAAACAAAGTTGCTGGAAAAGCTCAGCAGGTCTGGCAGCATCAGAGTTAACGCTTCAGGTCCGGTGACCCTTCCTCAGAACGTTTAGGCCATGCTGTTCAGCCCCTTTTGGCTCCACCCACTATTACAAATTAAAGGCTCAGAGACTAAATTTTTTTTACGTATCAGAACCCATGTTCCACATTTGATCCTACGATACAGTCTCAGTGCAATGGCCTGGTTTGTTAAAAAGATTTGTATCTGGGGAATTACAGTCAGCACATTGGTATGTTAATTTTAGATAAGTTAATAATGTTATGAGTGAAAGAGTGATGAATGTTAATATGAAAGCAGAGTGTGTGTGCCTACAGAAGAAATGTCCATAAACTAAGAATTTGTCTACAAATAGCATTAAGCCTGAATTTACCAATGAAGTATGCCTGTAAACAGAGAACTATTCAATGTACTTATTTGAATGAAAAATTAAAACAAAACCATTAGACACTTAAGCCTTTTATATTAAATTAGACTCAGAGCTACAGAGAACCTAGCCCTGTTCTGGGCTTTCTACCTTACTGTTTATATTACCTGAACTGAAACAGTTCTATAGCATATACCATTATCCTTATCGTTCATCTCTCATCTTTTGAAAGCATGGTCACTGTCAGTACAAGTACAGTAGGCTTTCCTGCAAAGTTATACTCAGCCTGCTGATCAAAAAGTGCAATTACACCATGCAGACTACCAAAATAACTGGAAATTGTGTTACAAATTCTAAGCTAATTTTCTATTTTAAGGAAATATCAAATGAGAAAATAGACATTGCTTTAAATAATTTCGAAGTAATTTTTCAAGAAAAATTATTGGTCGTTACAAACCCATTGTGCTAAGTGAAGCAAGAATAGCTGGAAAGTGAGAAAATTGGAAGATTGCAAGTCAGCTCCTAAAACTGTCTCCTAAACCCCCCCAAATCAGCCCTAGGGAACTGTACAATTGATTCCAGTCCCTGAATCAAGAAGCAGAAAAAAGACTGATCAGAATTCTGACTAGTACCATCAAGTTTCATAAATAATAATTTCCTTAAAATAACCACCATCCATGAAACTATAAAGTCACCATAGCCTTCCCAGACCATACGGCTACTCTTTCATTAGGGAGAGACAACTGGTGACAGTTTAACCTAATGGTCACCATGTCTCAGGCAAGGAGAGACATGGAGAAAGAAAGTCCTTCCTGGTCACCTTAGCCAGTTCAGGAAATGACTCCATACTGTTTGTATTACTCATCATTGCAAACAGCCATCAAGCCAACTGAGATAACTGACCTCCTAGAAAGAAATCAATTTTTTTGGAAGTGTAAAGACCATGAGATGTAGAAGCAGAATTAGGCCATTGGGTCTGTTCTACCAGTCAATCATGGCTGATATGTTTCTCAATCTCATTCTCCTTCCTTCTCCACTTAACCCTCAATTCCCTTACCAATCATTTAATTATCTATCTCTGACTTAAATACACTTAATGACTTGGCTTCTACAGCCTACTGTGACAATGACTTCCACAGATTCACCATCCTCTGACTGAAGAATTTTCTCCTTATCTCTGTTCTAAAGGTCAACAGTACACTCTGAGGCTGTGTCCTCAGGTCCTAGTCTCTCCTACTACTAGTGAAAACATCTTCTCTAATGTCCTCTCTATCCAGGTCTCTCAGTATTCTGTAAGTTTCAACATGATCCACTCCACCCCACCCCCCCCCCCCCCCCCCCCACCACCCCCATCTTTCTGAAACCCATGGAGTACAGACCCAGAGTCCTCAACTGCTTCTCACATGACAAGCCTTTCATTTCCAGGATCATGCTTGTAAACCTCCTCTGGACCCTCTCCAACACCAGCATATCCTTCCTTAGATACAGGGCCCAAAACTGTTCACAATATTCTGAATGCAGTCTGACCAGAGCCTTATACAGAATCAGCAGCACATCCCCGCTCTTGTTGTCTAGCCCTCTCAAAATAAATGCTGACACTGTATTTGCCTTCCTAACTGCCAACTGAACCTGTGTGAAACCTTAAGAGAATACTGAACCAGTTACTCCCCTTGGGCTTCAAATCTCTGAAGCCTTTCCCCACTTAAAAATTAGTCCATGCCTCTATTCTTCCTACCAACGTGCATAACCTCATATTTTCTCACATTGTATTCCATTACCCACTTCTTTGCTCACTCTCCTAATCTGTCCAAGTCTTTCTATAGCCTAGATAACAAGGTGTAGAGCTGGATGAACACAGCAGGCCAAGCAGCATCAGAAGAGCAGGAAAGCTGACGTTTCAGGTCGAGACCCTTCTTCAGAAAATGAATATCTTTCTATAGCCTCCCCACTTCCTCAATACTACCTGTCCTTCCACCTATCTTTGTCATCTGCAAACTTAGCAACAATGCCGTCAGTTCCTTCATCTAGATTGTTAAAGTTTAATGTAAATAGTTGAGGTCCCAACACTGACATCTTCAGAACTCCACTAGTCACCAGCTGCCACCCTGGAAATGATCCAATTTATCCCCATTCTGTGTCTTCCGCCAGTCATCTAATTCTGTATCCATACAAGTACCTTGCTCCTAGCATCATGGGCTCTTATTTAGCAGCCTCCTGTGTGGCACCTTGCCAATGGTCTTCAGGAAATCCAAATATATCAATCCAAATGGCTCTCATTTGTCCAACTTGCTTGTTACCTCCTTAAACAATTCTAACAGATTTGTCAGGCCTGACCTCTCCTTGATGAAGCTATACTGACTCAGTCCTATTTCACCATGCACTTCCAAGTACTCCACAATCTCATCCTTAATACTGGACTCTAAAACCTTACCAAAGACTGAGGCCAGGCTCACTAGCCTATAATTTTTGACATCTGCCTCCCTCCCTTCTTAAACAGGGGTGGTACATTAGCCACTTTCCAGTCCTCTGGCACCCTCCCTGATTCCAATGATTCCTGGAAGACCACCATCAATACTTTCACAACTGCGTCAGCTATCTCCTTCAGAATTTTGGGGTGTAATCCATTTCATTTGGGTCATTTATCCACCTTCAGACTTTTCAGCTTCCCCAGCACCTTCTCCTTGTTGATAGCCACTACACTGACCGCTGTCCCTGAGTCTCTTGAAGTTCTGGTATATTACTGGTGCCTTCTACCATGAAGACTGAGACAAAGTGCTTATTCAGTTCCTCTACCATTTTTTGTTCCCCATTACTGCATTGCCAGCCTCATTTCCAGCAGTCCGATGTCCACTCTTGTCTCTCTCTTACCTTCTATATCTCTGAAAGAACTCTTGCAACCTTCTTTCATATTACTAGTTAGCTTACCCTCATATTTCATTTTCTCCCCCTTATTACTTTTTTAGTTGCCCTCTCCTGGTTTTTAAAGGTTTCCCAATCGTTGTTTTCCCACTAATCTTCACCATATTGTCCATTTTTTTTTTATTTTGCTTTTGTGGTGTCCTGACTTCCCTTGTCAGAAGGAGCAATTAAAATTGGTAGACACAAAGGACAAACTTAAAAGACACAGGTTATCACATAAAATGATTGCCAAGCAAATATCATATACACTTATTCATTTTAAGAGGTATACAATTTTGTATTTGGGAGCCACTCTGTCTGGCCGTTTATCCTGTTTTAATTAATTATTTGAACCTTTCTAACAGGTTCCCAAACTATGGTCACACGTCCACTGCCTATCATGTTAGTGCAAAGTCACTATTTTGTTTACCACATGCTGGAGACCAGGGATATATGAGGAGCTACAAAACTTCCCATTGTTGCTTCAAGAATGTCTGTAGAATTAAGCTTTGGGAAGGTAGAGCCGTTAGTCCAAATGTGTGTCTGTAGATATGTCCTTGAATTTTCCACATCTATAGGTCCTTCCTTGTGGTATTTCGTTTTGCCCGTGTGGTCCTGGAAACCCGCTTTAAAAAAACTCAAAACTCCACTGTGGCTCTGGTTAAGAGCTCAATGTATTAATAATGTCTAACTATATTTGTAAATCTATAAACTCAGAATCTAGTCATGTCTATAATGCACATTTAGCAATACAAACGTTGTGTAGTAAATTTTAAAGAAATTAGTTGTCAGCAGAAAGAATTAAATTACCTGCTTGTTTTATTAAGGATTGGAACAAAACTTCCTCAAATGCAGGCAGTTGAGTCACATTACATAAATTATATTCTTAATATTTCCCAGATCAAAATGAGAACAAACTGTAAAGTCTTTTTGACTTATTCAATTCATCTTAAGGCACGCTTTGCCTCAGTAACTTTAATGTTTTATTTCAAAGGGAATGGAATATAAAAGTAGAGAGGTTTTGCTAAGCCAAGACAAGGCACTAGTCAGACCACAGCTCCATAATATGCTTACTGTTCCCAGTGTAACTGACTGCGTAAGAAAGTAAAGAACTCCTGCCAGCCATCATTTTCCTTTTGCAACTTATTGTACCTTTTTTTTAACTTGTATGTTTTAATTTGTCTGTAAGGAACACACATACGCACTGAATGCTAACATTTTGTGAAAAGTTCTTAACTTAATCTCCTGAACCTCTTTAAAAAGCCTATCAAGATTACACTTGTAATCTCAATTGCACACTTCTATAACACCCAGCATTATTTTTCACTCCAGACATGCCTGTTTTCTGAGTCAGACTGTCTACGGTACGGTACGGTAATTTATATATGTTTTAATATTGTTTATTTTTTAGTTTGGATTTTTGAATTTGAACTAGTGGAATATGGGTTTTTTGATGTCTGAAGGGGCTTAATGATCAACCTGCAAGTATTTCTGTTGCCAAGGTGATTTGTTTTTGGATTTTTGTTTACAATAGGAGACTTTTATAAGTGAACAATGTAAACAGTTGGGCATTAGGCTTCAGTTTAGAAGGTCAGGTTTTTCTTTCGATGAGGGGAAGTACCCATTGCTTGGGAAAGAAAAGAATTGTTTCAATTTCAGTTTACGGAGTTCTGGAAGAGTTGTGGCTAAAGCTGGATGTGTAAAACAGTTGCTCCTGAAAAAGGAAGAAGCTAGGTTAGAACTGTAAGAAATGGGTTACCTCAGTGGAAGGAATTTAGTGAACTTTCCGGGCCAGAATTGCTTGATTAAAATGCCGAAGGACATTTGAAGCTAAGAAAGTTAAACTCAGTTGTATGAAGGCACCAGGAAGAGGCTATCAGATTCTTATGATTGGGAGTTGAAGCCACAGTTAAATTAAGCTAAATAATGTTGAAGAATGGAATTAGCTCTGATGTAATTACCGCAAGGGGGTGCTTTTGAGATTAATGGGATTATTATCTCTGCATGTTTTGAAATTTTTAAACCTGTGTTATAGATAAATAGCTTAGTGTACTCTTATTTTATTTTCATTTCTTTTGCATTTTAATTTACTATTTATTGTTAAAACCAAATCTGAAACATTATGATAACACGGTGTGGAGCTGGAGGAACACAGCAGGCTAGGCAGCATCAGAGGAACAGGAAAGCTGACATGGCAGATGGAATTCAACCCAGAAAAGTGTGAAGTGATTCATTTTGGAAGGTTGAATTTGAATGCAGAATACACAGTTAATAGCAGGATTCTCGGCACAGTGGAGGAACAGAGGGATCTTGGGGACCACATCCATAGATCTCTCAAAGTTGCGACCCAAATTGATAGGGTTGTAATGAAGGCGTATGGTGTGTTGGCTTTCATTGCCAGGGGAATTGAGTTTAAGAGTCGTGAGGTTATGCTGCAGCTCTATAAAACCCTGGTTAGACCACATTTGGAATATTTGTGTTCAGTTCTGGTCACCTCATTACAGGAAAGATGTGGAAGCTTTAGAGAGGGTGCAGAGGAGAATTACCAGGATGCTGGACTGGAGGGCAGTCTTATGAGGAAAGGTTGAGGGAGCTAGGGCTTTTTTCATTGGAGCAAAGAAGGATGAGAGGTGACTTGATAGAGGTGTACAAGATGATGAGAGGCATCGATAGAGTGGATAGTCAGTGACTTTTTTCCCAGGGCGGAAATGACTATTACGAGAGGGCATAATTTTAAGGTGATTGGAGGAAGGTATGGGGAGATGTCAGAGGTAGGTTCTTCACACAGAGAGTGGTGGGCGTGTGGAATGCGCTGCCGGCAGTGGTAGTGGAGTCAGACACTTTAGAGACTTTTAAGCGACTCTTGGATAGGCACATGAGGGATAGTAAAATGTAGGGTATGCAGGGTAGATTGACCTTAGTAGGATAATAGGTCGGCACAACATCATGAGCCAAAGGGCCTGTACTGCACTGCACTGTACTATGGTCTATATGTACTGTACTATGTTTCGGGTTGGGACGTCAAAATGTCAGCTTTCCTGTTCTTCTGATACTGCCCAGCCTGCTGTATTCCACCAGCTCCACACTTTGTTATCTCTGACTCCAGCATCTGCAGTTCTTGCTATCTCTCTGAAACATTATGATCTTATGTTTCACTGAGATCATCTTGTTTATACCAAAAGCAAATAAAATATGGTATCAAACCACATTTCTGGGATCTGACTTGTCCAATATTAACATCAGCAAGGATCATGACACTATCAGTCATTCTTTAGCATATGCTAACACCATTGTATCTTCTGATTTCATGTAATAATTACTTCATGCACATATAATTACACCCTAAGATTGTTGCGTCTCAAATTTCAATCCATCAACTGTTTCTGACAACAATCTGTAAGATTTGAGGCTTGCAATCTACAGATATTGAAGATAGACAGTCATGTACTGAAATGATTTTAAGGTCATTTATAAAGGGGCAGTTTAGAAATTATGCATTAGCTCAATAGCCAAGAAATGTATGTAGCCTGTGACATTTCAGAACAATTCACTAATCCCTGAGGACAAACAGTTCATTAACATAAAGTGTGATCATCTGATTATTTTGGGATGAGAGCATTCAGCTCTCTAACTGAAGTGTTAGGGAGTTCTTCCTTCAATTTTCCTCCACCTTCCCTGGTCCATCTTCCATCTGAAAAGGGACTGCTCCCTGTCTCCAAGCACCCACCATTATAATTTATTTAAAGGGATGGCTAATTTACCCAATGTCAATCATATCTATAAACCTTTCTAACTAATAAATACAGGTCAGCTATCCAATTTGTCAGAATGGTACCTCCACCTGTCAATCACTTTAGCCCAAAATCACTTTTCTTCGTTTACCTTATGCCAGAGATTGGGGGCTCACCAAGTGCCAGAAGACTCCCCATTATCTGCTCAGGAACATCTACAGGTTCTAGTGACATCTATACTGGGAGGACAATTTTTGTGACCTTTATCTTTCAATTCACTTGCTCCACGACTGCTGAGAATTGTCCACGTTTTTCAAGAGAATATTGATACTGTGCCTACTACGACAGTGAGAGTTCTGTACTATTTTCATGCTATTTTTGTCATTTCTTACAGGAGACACAAGTTATTCCCCACAATAGTCAGTATTTGTTAGGTATTCAATTTTCAGGATATGAATATGGATAAACTGATTTCAGAATAATTTTTTCTCTGAATTTAAATACAATATAATTCAACCTCCCTGAACACATAAACATGATTTATCCTGAAAGGAAAGGGGCACAAAGTCTGATACAATGTTAAAGATTGAGCAACTTGGAATTATTTACTAATTTAATTCTTCTTTAGGTATGCCTGCTGAAACAACCGCAGCAATGTGTTGCATGCTGTTTGGTGGAATATTTGAAAAATTTCCAAATTTGAAGGTGTGTTTTGCCCATGGAGGTGAGCATTACATTTTAGTTTCTCAAAAAAATGTGCCAGTCTCTGTGAAATCCATTAATTCCGAATTGCAAATCAGACCAATAGAAAATCAACTGCCCAAATACATCATGCCCATTTCATCTTCTCTTGCTGTCAATTGACCAACAAACTGCCATAAGGCCATGTTGCATTACTATTGGTGGCCAATTACACGCTCAATTACTTTCAATATTATATATTTTTAAAAATTATTTTCACATAGTTGATAATGCTGGTAAGGCTTTATTTCTTATCCATTCCGTAGATGGTCTAAGAATGTTGGTAGTTGGCCTTTTTGTTCAGCCATTGTTCATATAATTCAGTGCGCGAGAAATCACCTCATGTCGGATATTTAAGAGTGGAATAAGAGTCAAACACATCTAAAAGGCTTAAACAATGCAATTGTCCTCTTGCAAGGTAACATATCCTTTTCTGAATGGAATTAGATTCATAATTCATTTGGCTACTTGCACAACACTGCCAACATGTATACACGTGATCCTCATTTTATGTTACCCAATTAACATTATTCCATGTTGAAGCTCCTTTTTTAAAATTTGTTTCCTTGAAATGTGTCTTCATTTCCAGGTTAATGACATTTTGTATATCATCATGTCAGGATCTAACTAGTCGACAGAAAGGCAGGCAGAGAGTGGGAAAGGAGAGTTAGGGAAACAGAGTGAGACAGAAGTCATTAAATTCTGGTTTAAGAAAGAGTGATGAATTTTATCTAATTAATTGCATAAAGTATGTCTGTTATCTTCAGTGATTTATTGCACAGTGCTGCGTATATACAAGATAGTATTTCAACTTGTACATTAGTTGCTCAGGGCAAGGGAATGTTTAAATATAACTATGACTAATAACATTGATTCCGGCACAAAACTATGGCTCACTTTAAGTTGTTTCGCTTAGTGTTCAAACTTCACAGAAATATAACCATAAGGCAAACTAGGAAACTGAGTTAAAGAGTAATATTCAAGTTTATTAAGTAAATACAAGATAAAACTACACATTTGTCTAGCTACCACAGACGAATCAACTAACTAATGATAGGCTACACTAAACAAAGAAAAATAACAGACTTTAAGTTGGATGACGAATCCAGAATCCGTATTGTATTATAGGAAATCCTTCCATCACCAAAATATAAACGTTTGTGCTGGCAAGAACCCAACATTTGGACAGAGATATCTGTCCGTACATAAACTACACAATCAAAGGGAATGGAGGTCAAGACTCCACTCCCCAAAGACCCAGTTAACCTAGCCCTAGACATAAATTCCTCTGTCTACAGGAGCAACAGCGCACTCAAAGAAATTGTTATTAAAATTTTCTTTAACCTGTTGTTAAAATCAAATTCAAATAATGCAGCAAGAATCAATTTGATCAGGCCCGTTGCCTTAAACGTGAGGGTAATAGGGTATTTTTGAGAGTTTGCCTTGCCTCAAAATGAACAACTTTCTATTAATGCTGTGTTTGTAGGTAGGGCCCAAGGACAGCGTTGTCAGTTTTGAAACAAAATCAGTCTGCCTATTCTCACCATCTGTCCATAATCAGATGATCATTTAAGTTTTTCTCTTTTGTTTTAATAATTGGGGCATATTTCCCCTGCGTTTTTTATAGCAGGCTCTGAATTTTCAAGGACCACACTATGATAAAGTTAAACCAGAAGTAGAGTTTATTTTCGAGATAAAAGGTACTGCAGATGCTGGAGAATCCGAGATAACAAGCATGGGGCTGGATGAACTCCTCTCCACCTATCCTCTCCTCTATCCATCCTCTATCCGCCTCCCCCTCTCTCCCTATTTATTTCAGAACCCTCTTCCCCTCCCCCATTTCTGATGAAGGGTTTAGGCCCAAAACGTCAAGTTTTCCTGCTCCTGTGATGCTGCTTGGCCTGTAGAGTTTATTTTAGTCTCTGCAACAGGGAAAATCTGACATCGCAAGCACGCTTAACAAGCATACACGGAGATATAGAATCTCAACAGATAAATAGGTTCTTCAATTTGTAACCATTTAAATGTAAAACAACCAATGGGTACCAGATGACCAATGCCTTTGCTTTAAAATGGAGCCCAAATGTTGGGTTGGAGTTGCAGGTCGTTCTCCTATAACGCAATAGTTGCATTCTTGCAATGACCTTGCACTATAAAAAATTGACGTATACAAAATCTCCACAGAAAATCACGTTTTAGGGAAATCACTATCGAAAATCACAAAACCTGTACAGCAGAAAATTTGCATTATCCAAACTGCGACCCCTATTCATCAATCGCATTACAGCCAATTCGTGTTAACAAAAAATGTGTTATAGCAGAACTACCTGTACTTTATAATTCGTTTGTGAGGATGAGTTTATTGGCTTACCAGAAATTGATGAGTTGTAGGTAGTTTCTTCTCTTTAAAAAGTTTCTTCAAAAGTCTTCTGAGGAAGGTTTTCTGAATTGTGACATCAACTACACTGTTTTATGAAAGACTTTTGCTGGCTGTTCTTTACATTGTAGCTGGAGGTGGGGTGTAGATTTTGTCAGTAGATGTGCTATGGAGAAACACTAATTCATTCACATGTCTGCTATTTCAGAATTTTATAATTAAAAAGGCAATTGAGTTCAATACTGTGGAGTCATGTGACCATGCCTCCTGGGCAGAAGCAGCTACCATTGAGATAAATAGTGAAATTTGGATTTAATTCAAATCTGAAATAAAAAGCTAGCCTAATGCAATCATTTAACTATCGTGGACAGTAGTAAGAATCTGAGATAACAAGGTGTGGAGCTGAATGAACACAGCAGGACAAGCAGCATTATAGGAGCAGGAAAGCTTGACGTTTCGGGCCTAGACCCTTCATCAGAAATTGGGGAGGGGAAGAGGGTTCTGAACTAAATAGGGAGAGAGGGGGAGGCGGATAGAAGATGGATAGAGGAGAGGATAGGTGGAGAGGAGACAGACAAGTCGAAGAGGTGGGGATGGAGCCAGTAAAGGTGAGTGTAGGTGGGGAGGTAGGGAGGAGATAGGTCAGTCCAGGGAGGACGGACAGGTCAAGGGGCCAGGATGAGGTTAGTAGATAGGAGATGGGGGTGCGGCTTGAGGTGGGAGGAGGGAATAGGTGACAAGAAGAACAGGTTAGGGAGGCTGGTTTTGGGATGCGGTTGGGGGAGGGGAGATTTTGAAGATTGTGAAATCCACATTGATTCCATTGGGCTGCAGGGTTCCCAGGCTGAATATGATTTGCTGTTCCTGCAGCCTTTGGGTGGCATCATTATGGCATTGCAGGAGGCCAATCCATCTGGTTCACTAATGTCTTTTAGGGAAGGAAGTCTGCCTTCCTTACCTGATGTGACTCCAGATGCATGACCATCTACTTGATTCTTAACTTGGCCAGTAGGCAATTAGGGATGGACACCTCATTCTGGCCTAGCCAATGACACCTACATCCCATGAACAAGTTTTTAAAAAGATCTGCACTCTAAATAAGCAACCGTCTGTAACCCAATGCAGGGGTTAAAGTGGAAAGTCATCAAACATCTTGCAGGATGGGTGTAACTTGCAATTCCATAAGCTTTTTCTCGGAGATATAAAGGGTCCTGACCAGAAACGTCAACTTTCCTGCTCCTCTGATGCTGCCTGGCCTGCTGTGTTCCTCCAGCTCCACATTGTGTTGTCAGAGAAATGAATTGACATTTTTATTTGTTGCTCAAACAGAAATTTTGATGATAAGACTGGATGTGTCAGTTGTTTCTCTCTCATTCCCAGAGCTTGCTTTTCACAGCACTTCTAAAATGCAAACAGTATATACAGAGAGTATATTAGAAACAACATACAAAAATTCAGCCTTTATAAGCTGATTGTTAATTACTTGCTCTTCAATTACAACATAATTTGAGGTATTACTTTTCATCAATCCTCTATTGTTGGTGAGTGGAATCTTGACAATTCAATAGGGGGTTAGAAATTGAATTAGTTTTTAAGTAGTGCAACAGCACAAAATAATTTCTTTCAACATTAATGTATTACTACAAAATGCCTTTCTGGCTTTGATACATTAACAGAATGTATTGTAAACAGCCTTTAAAGTTGACCTATTAAACAAACCAAATCAATACCTACAAGTATAAAATCCAGATCTGCTTACAATGGAGATAAAAGGTACTGCAGATGCTGGAGAATCCGAGACAACAAGCATGGGGCTGGATGAACACAGCAGGTCAAGCAGCATCATAGGAGCAGGAAAACTTGACGTTTCGGGCCTAGACCCTTCATCAGAAA
>JAHRHZ010000144.1:65731561-65781419 GCA_024137785.1 Ginglymostoma cirratum
GAGCAGGAAAACTTGACGTTTCGGGCCTAAACCCTTCATCAGAAAATTATTTTCTGATGAAGGGTTTAGGCCCGAAACGTCAAGTTTTCCTGCTCCTATGATGCTGCTTGACCTACTGTGTTCATCCAGCCCCATGCTTGTAAACACGTGTCATGTCGGCCCTGAGAGTTCAGTTTGCCTGTTTTTGCTAAGTACAAAAATTGATGTTCAGATATGAAAGTAGCTTACATCTGCATTCAGAACTATGAACTTGAGGTTGATGTTCTACGTGATCAACTTGTTTGTGAGTTGTGTGAGATATTTGACCTCAAGTTATACAAATGAATAAGATCTGACCATTTGTGGTTGCACGGAAATCAATGATCAGATACAGGCTAACAATGTAGTCAGCACTTAGTAATCAACGCAGAGGTAAATTTTCTATTGTAGGAATATACGCCAATGATGCAGGCTAATGCTTCCTATTCTCCAGTAGAGTATTTGCCTTCTGTTTCTGTCAATGGCATTCACCACCTTCTGGGAAAAGACAGCTCCTCTCGCATTTCCTGCTGTATCAGTTGTGACATAAGTTTCTGCATGTGGGTTGAAAAGCACAAGGTCTGCCACAGATGTTATGTTTGCCTTTAACATTTCAAATGCTGTCTGCTGTGCAATCGTCCACTCCCATGTATCCTTTGGCAGTAACTTTCAAATAGGCTCCATTATCCCAGTGTGTTTAGAGATAGGTTGTGGTAAACATTTGTAATATTAAGGAAAATAGCAATTCTTTCATTTTTATGAAAGGATGAAGTACATGAGTAGTTTTAACATTATCATATGTAGACTTTACTCTGGCTGCTGTTACTTCACACCCTTGAGAGTCAATCTTGAGTGCCATAAATATGTCAGTCCTTGTTGAACATAAAAAAGTTTTGTAAGGTGAGTGAGTACCAGCGACTACCAGAAACTGTGTACTGTCCCTGGGACAACAATGTCATAAGGTAGACTGAGCGTCCTTTAATATTTGACAAGATTGATTAACTTCTGGCTGTTGAAATTCATTCAGAGAGCACTCTGCAGTGTTGAAGCACACCTTCACGGGTAACAAAACAAAAAGTATCGGCTCTGCTCTCTTAGAGGTACCAATAATTCATAATTCTTGGATCATAGCAAGTGGTGAATTGTAATAATAACATTGCTGACCATTTCAATGTCAATGTATAGTCCAAGTTCACCATTTTTGCATTGTGCAATTAATGAACTGGATATCCATGAAGATGAATTAATTTGCTCAGTTTTATTGTCTGTTTCTAATTAGTTCAGCTGCTGTGGCAATTAAGCATGGATTGGAAACAGCAACCATTTCAATTTTTGTCAACCTGGTAGGAATGATGTGTCCACAAGAAGAACATGGCAAAATCCATTAAGCTCTCCAAATCTGGAAAATAAGGAAGATTCTGTCCTATATTGTCTGTATTATTAATCATTTCAATGTCTGCTCCAGTGGCATCTTCAAGTTTGAAACTAAGCTAAGGTTTACTCCCATAAACCTCTGCTTTTGGCTCAATAGAATATGAACCTGTTTAAGATGATATTGTTGTGATGTATGCTGAAGGTGTGATCATTCCCCAAACCAGAATCAATGAGTCATCACAAACCTGAATAAGTCTTTCACAGGAGTGAGATAAGATTAAGAGTAGAATTTGTTCCTGAAATTAGATACTTCTGTGCTAACATCAAATGAGAAACAACGCTATTATGTCTATGATCTCAAGGTGACTCACTTAGTTGAACACAGACTAACTGAACACTACAACAGACAACTGGAATCTCAGAATCACACTTGCAGGCTGAAAGGAAGTGTTTGGTTGGCCTGGGTATTTCCAGCCTTTTCTCCTTTAACTTTAGATTTACAGCTTCCGCAGCATTTCTTCTGTTGAATTATGTACTAAAATCTTTATCTGTCAAAAAAGCAATTTTATACATGATCCCAATAACTGTCTCTTGTGTTTAGGACAAGGTGATGCTGGGGACGGATTATCCATTCCCACTGGGAGAACTGAAACCTGGAACCCTTATTGAATCAATTGAAGAATTCAGCGATGAACTTAAAGTAAGATTAGTGTTGAGATCTGCATTATTCAAAGCATTGTGTGTGCACAATATTATAATACTGCATGTCTACATTAATGATAAGTACTCCACATTAACAATAAATGCATCGCAGGCCAATTGAATTACTGAAAAAGAAAACCCAATTTTGGCCACCATGATAATTCCCTGTTCTCCTGTCAAACTTCCATCCTGCTCACCGTCTGTACACTCCTGGGCCTTTATTCTGCCCTTTGTATCCCAGATGCATCTTTTCTTGTCTTAGATTTGAGATGCACTCCTGACATATACAGCTCCCACTGTGACATTTCTCCACTCTCTTGGCTCCAATTTGGCAATGCAATACTTGGTACTGCACTGAAATGTCAGTCTAGAATGTGACCAAATTTGGAATGGGATTTTAGTCTACCAGCTCCTAACTCAGAGTGATTATGCCAACTGACATATCATTATCTGAAAATTAACTACAGTGCAGAAACAGCAGGATTAATACTTGGAAAGTCAATTGCTACTTTCCATCCTTGATGCTGACTCAGTTTAGGAAGCCTGATAAAAATTACACTCTCAATCCCAAACAATGTTCCAATATACATCTAGGTCAGCTGCATATGTTGCTCATTTGATTCTCAAATATGAAAGGAAAACTTCACCCCAATAATGGGTCAATTGGAAAAGGATAGGTAGTAAACATTATTAATTTTTGGATTTGGACCACACTCAATCCAACACATCACTCCCATCTTTAATAGAGGCGTATTTGGATACACAGGGGTAATCTATTCTACCACAGGTAGACATGTGATTATTGGGATGATTAATATTCTTGAGATGTTATTTGGATTCATTTGCTTTCAAATTACTGATCTGCAAATTTAACAAACAGTTCCCCTTGGTTTGGGAAAATATCTTCTGCCTCTCCCCACCTCAAGTTTGGATGAAAATCACCTCACAATCTGATCATCTCCATTGGACAATCCCACCAAATGTAATCCCTGCTGTCCAACTTTCCTCATAATGAGTCATAAACTTCGATAAATAAATAAATGACACAAAAAAGCAAACACTGAAAATTCACTCATACAATTCCAATATCAAAGTTCATAAACTCCAAAGAAAAATTGTCAACAGGTCCCTGCTCAAAAAGGGATACCGGTTGCATTTGTTAGACTTTTGGGAGCTTTATTTTAAGATTCAGTATATGGAGTGTTTCTGACAAAGTTGTTGTTGCAACCTTTGCACTGTTGCAGATGATAGGCATTTTAAACATTGGATTGGCTGTAGATTAATTGCAGTGATTTTGGTCTGGATAAACCACTTCCTTTCAGGACAAAGCCAGCAACGACCCTGAAAGAAAGACAGAAATTGCTAAAGAAACTCAGCAGGCCTGGCAGTATATGTGGAAATAGAAAGCACAGTCAATGTTTCGGGTCCAGCAATCTTTATTTAAAACTCAAGCATCCATATCCGCAGATCTTTGTTTTTTTTGTTTCAGTAGCGACCCTGTTCACTTGGTCTGTAACAGCAAAATTCTTCAAACCACCTCAGCTACATTTTGGTGGGGCAAGGCCTATTCCAAAAGGGTAGCCTGCCAGCTTTAGCTGTGTGTGGGTTGCTGTTGTAGAAGCAGGGAGGTACTTTTTTGGGGGGTCTCCCATATCTGTAAAGGCACCAGGCTCAGATTCCACTTGCGCCTGTTGCCCCTGACTTACTGTCAGTCTTGCCTTCATTCCCTCCTCTTTGTCGGGACTGGCTGTTGTCCCAGCTGTTGCCACCGCTTCGACTTGGTGCTGCTGGGCTACAAAACTGCCAGCCATCCAACTGATCAACAGTTCTCTGAAATGCAACTTCCTCCCAAATGGAGGCAAATGTTTTATCCTTACCTAGTTAATGCCATACTAAACATTAAATGGTCAGCAAGTATTGGTGGGAATACATTCCCCATCAAATCTTCAGATGGAAGGGCAGAAAAACACAACCATCCAATAAATATGGTCTGAGTAAATAGTTAAATCCATATAAATGAGATAGCTTTAAATTTATCATGACATGATTTCATTTGTCTTACAGGATAAGCTCCTCGCCAAAAATGCATTGGAGTTCCTTGGCCTTGAAAAGAAACAGTTTATTTGATACATCAGCTTTCTAACATGCTTACTTGTTCATTGATTCAGAAATATCTTTACTGTTTGAGACATAGTTGGATATGGCACTTGATATAATCATCTTCCAAAATGAAATTGTGTAATTCAGTTTATAGGATAAGATGACTACTATTTCAAAATCAACATGCAACCCTTTTTATTTCAACTGTTTACTGTGAAACAGCTATGGCTTCTGTTGATCAACAGAAGCAGTCTTTAAAATCCTTAAATCCTTAACATCAATTTCAAATTCTTTGTGAAAAGTTGCATACTGCTAAGAAAATCAGCAAAACTCCATGGAGAACAAGAATTATATTTTAAAAATTCTTTATTTGCATCAACTTCTTGTCTGCGCCAATTGTCTTCCAGAATTTCTGGTCAACTTTTTCTCCTAATTTCCAAAGTGCACTTTTATAATAAAACGTAGTTTGGCAATCTTGTTTTTTTTTATAAAGGTGTTAAACCAAATATCTATTTGCCCTCACGGACTAACGTAAAACATGGCAAAGCATTATTTTGAAGAAAAGCTATCCCTGGTGTCCGGAGTAATATTTACCCCTCAATCAACATCACAAATACAGATTATCTGATCATTACTTAATTGCTGTTTGTGAGGCCTTGCTGCGTACAAATTAGTTTTCATGCTTCTGGCATAGCACTAGTAACTGCACGTCAAAAATACTTCATTCGCTAAACAGAGCTCTGGAAAATTCTAACTTGGTGATAGACAATATATAAATACACATTTTCTTTAATTACATCTTTAACGGAGATGTTTGCCAACTCCTTACTCTGGCGAAAAATAATCTTAAATAAACTATAAAACCCCCTACACTTTGCTCCTCAATACAAAGCAGGCACGTTAGAAAAAATTACTAATTACTTAACACCTGCATGGCCTCATCACGGTAACTCCACCAAGAGTCGGTTCCTTACATATTTTTAATGATGACTGAATAGCAAGAAAAATGTACTAGAAAGGCGATTTTTAGCCAGTCTATATACAAAGTGGCAGGGGTAGAAACACAAAATATTGGCCGTTTCAGTCTGCTCACCCTTCATCCGTGAGAAGATGAAGGTAGTTACTGTTAAATATCGATATTAATTTGAAATTTTAGACATGTGAATCGACCTGTATATTATTGTCCAGAGGTCAGGTGCCAACCTGTCCCTGTCCCAAGCACACTGACGCCAGAAATGTGAACACCCCCATGATACACTAAACGCTACTCGCTAAAACTATTAGGCCTTTCACGTCTCATTGCACAATCACAGTAGCATAAAGTCATGTCTTTAAAGTACCCAGATACGCATTTGGGCATCAATGGAATGCTTGAATTCAACATCGAATATTTATATCGTTTTTATATAAATGCGTTAAAATACAGAGACGTTACCGCTGGGAAACAGGATGTTCGACAGGACCAGTTTGTGCTGCCATTTACCATCCATCCAAACAAATTTCCAATCGCACTTAGCTGCTCTAACCCTTTCCTCCAATCCATTGTTTCCCTATCCAATCGGATATTGTAGTAGAACTGCCTCGACCTTGGAAATGAACTGCACAAACTTCAAAGCTGTTCAAATATGTCACTTCTGACCTTTATTATCGATCGCCTACATTGAACATTGCTTTTATGACCCCAGTTCTTGACATTATAAACAATTTACTTCAATGTTTCCTTTCCTGATTGTAAACACTTCCATCGCATTGTTGTTTGGAAATCCTTACCCCATCAGCAACTTAGAGTCCGCTCTCTAACGTCTTGCCTTCCTAGAGTGTGATTTTCTTTTAAAGCCAGCAGAATGCCAGATAAGCTCTCAGCACAAGGCACCGAGTTCAGTGAATGCTGTAACGTTTCCTTGAAGTTGTGCGAAAGCTGAAAATGAGATCGGGTACAAAGGACAAGCAAGGCGTGCACCTACCAGCAGCTGTCTCTTTAAAGGGGCCGCGCACGCAGTACAACATAAAGCTATGCACAGTGAGGGACTATTAGAGAGAACAGTGGCAGTCAGTTCCCCTGGCTGTGCAAGTTGAATCCACTGGCTGCGAAACACGACAAGATATTGGTCACTATAAGTCATCTGCATTGTAGTAGTTCTTTTATTTACTTCAACAACACGAGTTTTAAGTCATTTCCAAAGCTCATTTTAGTTATTCTCATGGCAAATAGTGGAGCAAATTAACATTTAATCATGACGTAAGTTTTAAAGTAATGGTACTGACAAAATTGTTAGAATTATTAAGAAACATTGATTTAATATATATTCTCTACAAAGTATGCCTTAGTTTATTTTGTTTTATTCCTCGTGTGTGAATCAATGACCCTGCCTTCAACATCTTCTGAGGCAAAGTCCCAAAGTATTCTCTCTCTTTGAGAGAAAACAATTCTCCTCATCTCTGTCCTAAAAGGGAGATCTTTACATTTTAAAATGGTCTCCTAGTTCTCATTCACAACATAAAACATCTTTTCTACATTCTTTCCACCAGGATATAACATACTTCAATTAAGTCACCCCTCATTCTTCTAAATTTCTGTAGAAACAGGCCCATCCCGTTCAACTGAAGTCATGTAGTAACCCACTCATTCCAGATACCAAACTAGTAAATTTACTTCAAACTGCCTTTACATTTACATTGCATTTACATCCTGCTTAGGAAAGGAGATAAATATTCTACACAGGTGATCTCACCAATATCTTGTATAATTGAAGCAAAGCATCTTTTCTGTTATGTTCAATTTCTCTTGCAATAAATGTTAACATCAAATTACCCTTAATAACATCATGTGCTTGCATGCTGACTTTTAATGAGTCATGCACTAAAGCACTTAGATCTCTGTGCTTTGGAATTCTGCAGTGGTTCTCCATTGAAGTAACACTTTTTTTATTATTTCTTCAGTAAGGCATTCGACAAGATTCCTTATGGTATACTGCTTAGCAAGATTAGATCACACAGAACAGGCAGAGACCTAGCCATTTGGATACAGAACTGGCTCAAAGGTAGAAAACAGAGAACGGTGGTGGAGGGTTGCTTTTCAGACTGGAGGCCTATGACCAGCAGTGTGCCACATGGATCACTGCTGGGTCCATTGGTTTTCGTTATTTATATAAATGATTTAGATGTGAACAGAGGAAGTATGGTTAGTAAGGTTGCAGACGACACTAAAATTAGAGGTGTAGTGGATAGCAAAGAGGGTTATCTCGGAGTACAACAGGATCTTGATCAGATGGGTCAATGCGCTGAGGAGTGACAGATGGAGTTTAATTTAGATGAATGTGAGATCTGCATTTTGGAAAGGGAAATAGGGTAGCACTTAAACATTTAATGGTAAGGTCCTGGACAGTGTTGCTGAACAAAAAGATCTTGGAATACAGGTTCATAGTTCCTTGAAAGTGGAGTTGCAGGTAGATAAGCTTTTGGTATGTTTGCCTTTATTGGTCAGTGCATTGAGTATAGGAGTTGGGAAATTCTGTTGTGGCTGTACAGGACATTGGTTAGGCCACTTTTGGAGTATTGTGTGCAATTCTGGTCTCCCTCCTATCGAAAAAATGTTGTGAAACTAGAAAGCATTCAGAGAAGATTTATGAAGATGTTGCCAGGTTTGAAGGGTTTGAGCTATTGGGAGAGGTTGGATAGGCTGGGGCTATCTTCCCTGGAGTGTTGGAGGCTGAGGGTGACATTATAGAGATTTATAACATCATGAGGGGCATGGAGAGGGTAAGTAGACAAGGTTTTTTCCATGGGATGGGGGAGTCCAAAACTGGAGGGCATAGGTTTAAGGTGAGAGGGGAAAGATATAAAAGGGACCTAAGGGGCAACTTTTTCACACAAAGGGTGGTGTGTGAATGGGATGAGCTGCCAGAAGAAGTGGTAGAGGCAGATATAATTACAATATTTAAAAGGCATCTGTATAGGTATACAAATAAGAAGGGTTAAAAGGGATAGTGGCTAAATGCTGGCATATGGGACTAGATATATATAGAATATCTGCTTTGCGTGGACAAGTTGGACCGAAGGGTCTTCTTCTGTGCTGCACATCTCTATGACTCCTGTCAAAGTGAACAACTTGGCATTTTCCCACATTATATCCCATCAGCCAGATTTTACCCATTCATTCAACTTATCTCCATCCATCTGCAACCTCCTAATGTGCTCGACACCACACAATTTCTTGCCTATCTTTGTGTCATCTACAAATTTAGCTACCATGCCTGCATTCCCCTCCTTGAAACCTTTGATATAAATTGTAAAAAGCAGAGGGCCCAACAACAGACCCCTGCATTACTTCACTCACTACATCTTGTCAATTGGACAAAGACCTATCTGTGCATCCTCTCTATTTTGTGCCGGCCAGTGCTATTCCTCTCTCCTTATCTAGCTTCCTATTCTTCTTAAATATCATATATTCCTCAATGTTCAGGACTGGATCCTTTTCATCATGCAGATCCCATCTCTGTAATGGCTATCAGATCATATTTACTTTAATATGCCTGATCAATTCATTTATTTTGTTACAAACACAATGCATGGTCAGATAAAGTTCTTGACTTTTTTTTGTTATCTATTCTATTCTAACATCTATTCTAGACTGTGAATGTACTATTAGGTCTATACTTTCTATCCCTTCCTGCCATTGTTTAACTCTCAACACCCAAATTACTATTTTGCTCTCCTGGCTTGACTATATTCCTAGATTTGCTATATCTACCCAAACTTGATCCCTCACACTCATTGTTTAATTTAAAGCCTTCTCTATTTCCCTTATTATCTAATTTGCAAGAACATTGATTCCAGTGTGGTTCAGGCGCAGCCTTCACAATGGTACAGTTCCCCAGTACTGATACCAGTACCCCACATGAGTTCTCTACTCATGTAGTATATAAAAGAAAGTAGACACAACCATTTATAAGAATATGAGTACGGTAATCTGATCTATCCAGGCGACGGTGAAGTTGTTTTTTTTTGCTGTACTAGTAATCTAGACACCCATGTAATGTGCTGGTGACCTGGATTTGAATCCCACCTTTCCAGATTGTGGTATTTGAATTCAATAAAATATTTGAAATAAAACAATCAATGAGAACCGTGATACGATTGTCATAAAAACCTACCTGGATCACTACTGAACTTTAGGAAAAGAAAACTACTATAATAACCTACACATGATTCAAGAGCACGCACCCCCTCCACCTCCCCCCCCCCCCAGTACCCCAATGTCCCCCCACACCCCAGGAATCTGTACAGCTCCATGTTTAAGAACACTTAGAGGAAGCACTGAGATGGCAAGGACACAGAATGTACTCTGGGTGTGGGGCTTCAATGTCCATCACAAAGACTCAAGTTGTAAAGGACATAGCTGCCAGAATGGTTCTGCAGCAATTAGTCAGGGAACCAACAAGAGGAAAAAACAGACTTAACCTCAAGCTCACCAATCTGCCCGCCACAGATGCATCTGTCCAGGTCAGTATCAGTAAGAGTGATCACTGCACAGTTCTTGGGGAGAAGTCTTCCAGTCTTCACATTGAGGATGCCTGTGCATCTGAGAGGTACTGTGGGCCATCAGTAGCAGAACTGTGCTCAAATCTAATCTGCAACCTTAAGACCTAAAATATCTCCCATTCTACCATTACCATCAAACCATGGGATCAACCCTGATTCAATAAAGATAGCAGAAGCACATGTCAGGAAGTGCACCATGCATACCATAATTGTACAAGACTTTGGTTCGGCCGCATTTAGAATACTGTGTACAGTTCTGGTCGCCACATTACCAAAAGGATGTGGAAGCTTTGGAGAGGGTACAGAGAAGGTTTACGAGGATGTTGCCTGGTATGGAAGGTGCTAGCTGTGAAGAGAGGTTGAGTAGGTTAGGATTGTTTTCATTAGAAAAAAGGAGATTGAGGAGGGACCTGATTGAGGTCTTCAAAATCATGAAGGGTATAGGCAGGGTTGATAGAGATAAGCTTTTTCCCAGGGTGAAGGATTCAATAACGAGGGGTCACGCGTTCAAGGTGAGAGGAGAAAAGTTTAAGGGGGATACACGTGGAAAGTACTTTACACAGAGGGTGGTAGGTGCCTGGAACGCGTTGCCAGCAGAGGTAGTAGAGGCTGGCACGGTAGATTCATTTAAGGTGCGTCTGGACAGATGCATGAGTTGGTGGGGAGCAGAGGGATACAGATCCTTAGGAATTGGGCGATAGGTTTAGACAGCGGATTTGGATCGGCACAGGCTTGGAAGGCCGAAGGGCTTGTTCCTGGGCTGTAAGTTTTCTTTGTTCTTTGTTCTTTGTTCTACCTAAAAATGAGGTGTTAACCTGGCGATGCTATATAATAGGACTACCTGCGTGCCAAACAGTATAAGCAGCAATTTGATTGAAAGAACCAAGCGATTCCACAACCAACAAATTAAATATGAGATCTACGGTCCTGTCATATTCAGCTGTGAAAGGTGATGGACAATTAAACAACTCACTGGGGCTCCACAAATATCCGCATCCTCAATATTGGGAGAACCCAGCATGTCAGTTCAAAAGATAAGACTGGCGCATTTGCAACAATCTTCAGCCAGAAGTGTCAAGTGGATTATCCATCTCAGCCTCCTCCAGAGGCCTGCATCACAAATGCTAGCCTTCAGCCAATGAGATTCACTCCATGGGATATCAGGAAGAATGTGGTGGTACTGCATACTACAAAGGCCAACAACATTTCAAAAATAGTGCTGAACATATGAGCTCCAGAACCTTTTGCTCCTCTAGCCAAGGTGTTCCAGTACAGCAAGAATACTGGCACCTACCTAGCAATATGGAAAATCGCTGAGGTATGTCTCGTATACAGTTCAGGACAGATCTAACCCAATCAGTACGCACTCAGTCATCAGTAAAATGATGAAACATGTCATCAACCAAGCAGCACTTGGTTCCACTAAACTGCTCACTGACACTCAATGTGGGTTTCACAATAACCACTCATTTCCTGACTTCATTATTGCTTTAGCTAAAAAGTCAATCGAACCTGTCATACATGATCCTCCTCGACAAAGCCATGCTGAATATCCTTAATTAATCCTTGCCTCTCCCTGTGGAGATTAATTCTGTTCCTGAGATTTCTTTTTTGCCAATAATTTCCTTATCTCTGATGTTAGACTCACTAACCTATAGTTTCCTGGTTTATCTCTAACAAATTCTTTTTATGATGACACTATAGTAATTGTCCTCCAGTTCTCTGGTATCTCTCATTTGTCCAGAGACGATTTGAAGATTAATGTCAGGGCCCCTGAAATCTCCTTTCCTGCCTTCCACAGCAGTCTGTGACTCACCTGCGTCTGGGGAATTATCCAACTGAAGCCTGCTAAAACCACTATTTTGCCCATCCTCTCAATTGTAATTTTTTCAAATATATTACAGTCCTCTACCCTGATTTCTACACATACATCTTTCTACTGTAGTGTACTCATTTTAAACCTCACCTCCATCTTCTGGCTCCACCAACAATTTGTCCCTAATGGCCCCCACTCATTTTCCTTGCTCTCCTCTTGTCCCTAACATACTTATAAAAATCCTTTGGACTGTATTTTAGCCATCCATGCTGTTATTTGCATTGTGAATTTTTAAAGAAACATCCTGCACTTACTGGAGATAGAAAGAACTGCAGATGCTGGAGTCAGAGATAACACAGTGTGGAGCTGGAGGAACACAGCAGGCCAGGAAGCATCAGAGGAACAGGAAAGTTGAAGGGTTCCGACCCGAAATGTCAACTTTCCTGCTCTTCTGATGCTGCCTGGCCTGCTGTGTTCCTCCAGCTCAACACTGTGTTAACACTGCACTTACTAGATGCCTGGTGGCTTCCAGTGTTCGCTATCTACCATAAACTTCCATTATTTTCATTATCCAATCCTACACATTCTTCAATATTTAATGAAATTTTTGGTTCCACTCTTCACCTTGACAGAAACATGTTGGCTCTGCACTTTCACTATTTCCTTTTTTGAGATACTCCCCCTGTTGTGATGTAAGTTTTCCGACAAGCCATTGCTCCCGGTCCACTTTCATCAAAAAAGTAATCGACCTGCACATTATCTCTATCTGTCTCCACAAATGCTGCCAAACCTTCTGTATTTATTCCAGCTTTGCCTGTTCTTATTTTAGATTCCGGGAATCTGCAGTTTTGGAGCCGTTAATTGTCTCCCTTCCTTTTTCATATTAAAATGAATCAATTACTCACTTTGAATGGTCAAACGGATTGCGTGTTTGAAGATCCTGTTATAACAATACAAAGGCCTAAAGTATGATTTTACACTAGGTCCCTTAAACACCTTCCGGACTACACATCCCGACATGCAGCGCAGCCCAATTTTTCCGGTGAGGTGAGGACTGCGTTGGTGTCCTCATTTCCAGTAATTGTTTGCGCGCATGTTTGCGGACGGCAGTGCGCATGTGACCTGCGCGACTCTGGGAGTTGGTCACGGTGTCGGGTAAATGGCAGCTTCAGCCGCATCGTCGAAATGGTATTTCACCCGGGAGCAGCTGGAGAACACGCCATCCCGGCGATGCGGGATCGACACCGACAAGGAGCTCTCGTACCGGCAACAGGCCGCCAATCTAGTCCAGGACATGGGCCAGCGGCTCAATGTGTATCCTTCCCGTCCGGGAGATGGAACAATTTCTAGAAATGTCGGCGATAAGGGTTAGGGAGCGGGAGGCCTAGTTACCGGGCCTGACATGGCGCCGCCTAAGCGAGCCCTTACTCCGCCGGGAAGGTTGGGTCTCGGGGGGTCGGAGGGGGCGTCAAGCCTTAGGGAAAGCGGGCCGAATGGAAGTAGCTTTGACTGGGAGTTATCGATGTCGTGGTGATGTGCTTGTGGCCAAGAGCGAGTCCCGGGCCCAGAGTCCGGCCGTTGTGCCGGAGCGCTTTAATTTTGCAGGCGCCGTTCTGGCGGCACCTCGTTTTCTTGCGGTTTCCCGCTGAGGGTGCCGATGTTTCCCGATCAGGGAGATCGCATCCCCAGCTTGAGGGTGGTCCGTTTCTCTTCCGTCTTCAATTCGCTAAATGGAAAAAGGGTGTAGGGAGGCCCGGCCGCAGGATGGAACTGGAGGTGCAACAGGGCACAAAAGACAACATGGCTGCCGGGAGCAGACCGGCAATCGTGCTAATGGCGCCACGCTTTGAAGTCGCACTATCTAACAGATAAAAGAGCAAATCCCTTGCGTTTGCACTTAGATTTAGATTCATATTTGTAGATTCGTCGATTATGCAACACGTAAATTCGTGATTCATGCAGAATTAATCCGTAGGGATTTTCAACTATCTGGTGGGCGAGGGACGGGAAGTAATTGTGTTTTTCGGACATTTCGTTGTGTGAATGTTGCCAGTTGGCTTAGATGTCACTTATCATAGTTTATCCCTTTTTCTGGACTATTTCAGTTGCTAATTTTTTTTGTTCTACTTTTTATATTTTGGAATGTGAATACTCTGGGCGCTCTAAAAAGGCCTTTGTGTTAGTGATTTATGTGATGTATTTATTTCCAAGTGAATTAGAAAAATATTTAAGAGCAATAGGAAAATGTATTTCTAATCCTGTCTTGTCATCTGTCTTTTGCACTTGTGACAATATTGTCCACATTTCCTTTTTTTTTTAAGTGTACAGCTGGAAATTTGATGAGTGATTTTAATACTAGTAGAATGTACTTTGTACCAAGGTAGCAGTTTGCAGTTAATCTCTTGCTCCTGTTTGATAGTGAAGGAATTCATACTGCCATTAACTATATGGTTTATGCCAACTGGGATTCCTACATGTTAATATGCACGATTTTTAGTATAGGCTTACATGATATGTGTAGAAGATCAAGTAGAAGTGATTGGCTAGTTCAGTGCCTTTTCTCAAAGTACATGGATTTTATAGAAAATCTCAGTAAGTTTAAATATGTGATTATGGTCATTAGTAATAGTGACAAAGTTATGAGCAAGTTAGCAGGCGTTGGAATCTTAACGTATTTCCTGATAAATTCTCGAAGACAGTGTTCAGATGTTCCTTTCATAACGGAGTTTGAGATTTGAATATCTGCTGCATGAATTGGTTTTGAACCTTTCGAGCCATCTTGTCCATTTATCAAAATTGGACACGTGAATCAATTTCTGTTCCTACCTTAATTCAGTGTTATGGGAGCAGTTGAAGGTGTACAGATTCGAAGGGTCTTCTTTATCATACAATCTTATTTCCGCGTGTCTACGTTTTTTCAAAACTTGATGCATCTCAATGCTACTGTGACTAAGATAAATGGTATACAGATGTTAGTGACATACAGATCTAGCTGCTTTTTGATTGCTTTCTCTTGCTCCTTGAAAAAGATCAGTTCACTCCAAAGACCAAGGTTGTTTTTTTACCAAGACTCTTAAATAGTACCCATGATTTAATAAACACTCCCAACTAAGATTTTTTTAAAAAATGAATCTTCATGTTCTGTGTCCTACTTGGTTTCCAAAGCAGTTTTTTAATGTTGCTGAACTAACTTGAATAGACCTGGGACGTTTTTCCCAGGAGAATCAGATGCTGAGGGCTGACCTTAGAGGTTTACAAAATCATGAGGGTCATGGATAGGGTGAACAGCCAAGGTTGTTTTCCTAAGGTGGGGAAGTCCAAAACTAAAGGGCATAGGTTTAAAGTGAGAGAGAAAATATTTTAAAAGGACCGGAGGGGTAATGTTTTAAAACAGGAGGTGGTGTTATGGAATGAGCTGTTGGGAGCAACGGAGGTGGGTACAATCACAACATTTAAAAGGCATTTGGGTGTGTCTATGAATAGGCAAAGTTTAGAGGGATATGGGTCAAATAGTGGCAAATGGGACTAGGTGAGATTGGGATGTCTGGTCAGCGCAGATGAGTTGGACTGAAGAGTTTTTGTTTTCTCTGCTCTGACTCTATAGACAGTCATATGTTAGAATCATCCTGGGGGTACCTTGGTTGATGTGTTGCATCAATTGTCTAAATTAAATTTTCAATGTTAGTGTAGATTGGAAGTTAAGTTTGTTTTCCAATATTTCTGCATCTACAACAAGCACACTGTATTGTCTATAGGACTAGAAACTGCACTTATAAGCAATGGTATAAATTCAAGTTTGGGAGTTCCTTTCCATTAATTTATACCCAAGGTGAATTTTTTAAAAATTCTGATTTAAACCCTTTATTTTGTCGATGCTCATTTTGATCACAGATTAAGCAATAGGCTTTATTTAATGTTTTCTTGATGTCCTTAGGGTGCACTTTCCTTGACAGATGATTTAGCTCTCAATTGACCATCAACACTGCAATTGTTTATATGCACAGATTTTATATGCAACATTCTTTCACAAGGTTTCATAGAAATGTAAGTGTTTTCATTTTCTTTACTGAGCAGAATTTGGTAGCACTGTTGGTTAATTGATTTTTGCACCTAACAGCAAAAGATCTTATGAAGACATGGGGAATTTGTGATTCATTGCAGTTTTAGTTATGGAATAGATACAGTAATGTGGTTTTAATATGATCTGTAGAGTATATTTTAACCAATACAATGGTTTTGTCATAAATTAATGTGTACACCCGGTATTTTGAGAACTTTTCTCACTAACCCAATTTTAGTACTTAATAATTGGTATAACCCCAGAGTGAGTTGTGGTGGGTGAGAGCCAGTGGTTTTATCTACAGATATTCTGACGATGCAAATGTATGTACTGGATCCTCACGGACTGTGCTTCCAATGTCTCTGCTTAACAGTCATCATTACTGTCACAGCTTGAGCTTGTGACCCTTAGAGATCCTGACCCACAGTCTGGGAACTCCTGACATATGTTGCTTGTCCTATAAAAATCTTAATGAACACATATGCACGTAATAAGTGTCTTTACAGTGCTAAGTATCTTTCTTTTATAAAAGTGAGGTAATTCATTTTCCATATTCTTTCAAGAAATGAAAGAATATTTAAGGTCAACAGAGTTGGAAGTCATTTCCTGAGGAGTGTAATTGTTAACAAAATTAGGATCAGTATGCAAGTGCATGTTTAAAAATATCAATTTGTACCTGCTGCACAATACTTCCACAAGCAAATGCTTTTTGTATGTCATGAGTTTCCGGTCACGTCGTTGTGTTAGCTTCTTGTTGATTAATCGTAGTGCTGTAAGTTTGTGTATTCTGGATGCTGCTAGGTATACATCTTAATGAAGTTACTCCTCTGCTTGATATAATCTTGTGTGTGTATGTATGGGTTACAGTCTGGCTGCTGGGTTTAAAAAAAACCAAAGGCCAGATTGGGCAGTATGGGAACAAAGCTTTTTAAAAATATTTAATTGGCATAGGTAAAAAAAATTTTAAACCTTAGGATAATGCAACACGGTGCAAATTTGTATTTCAATGGAATTTTTTTAGTGAGGTTATTCACAGGAAGTTAATGTCCAAGCCTCTTCTCAGTTTGTATGTGAGGGAAATCATAAATAATTTGTCCTTTAAAGCACAGACATTTCAACGTGATATTGTTACATACGTGCAAGTGTATTGCCAGTCTTGAAGCCCAACAGAAATTGGATCACATGACCATCCCATCCCATTAACCATAAGGGATCCTGCCTGAATCAAGTGCTAATTTTTCTCTTTTCAAATAACTTGTTTTACACAAAAACAAGACTAGTTTTTCACTCCATCTGCAGCATACAAGTTGAAAGTCTTCAAAAAGTTTCTAAATTTCAGTACATCTTTGTGCTGATACTTCCAGCTGAATCACTTTGGCTACTCAAAGTTGATTGATCAAGTTGGATTAAATTTTACCAGTTTGACGCCTGTAATCGAGATCTGCAATCTTTGTGGATCTATCCTGGGACTATTCTAACACTTGCCTGTGTTTTTAATCAGTACAGGCTGTTGTAAACTTGGCAGAATGATCTGGCAAGTATCAGATCTGCTGAAAGGAAATCCATTGGATCAGCATGCTTTTCCTTGTTTCTTTATGAAGCGGTGACACTGAATGCCAGTTCACTGAAGAAGTATACCGTCAGCAAGAAAGAGAATGTGTTCAATGCAGCCCACAGTTTTAATTTTCTCATTCTTAAGACTTGGTGGGAATTAAAGTATACCCACATACCTGCATTCCTGTCTGCAACTTGCTCAGCCTCAAGGCTATACTGTTTCTGTGGTGCTGTCTGGCATAAAAGCAACGGTTAATGTATTAGCATTGGCATCAACTGATAAGACATTGCCATAAATTGTGTAGCGATCATTTGGCTTGACTTAACATTAGTGATGCAAATGGATCACATGAGAATGTCCTTTTTTATTTTAATCTGGCAAGAAATGAGGTACCTCACCTTTGTATATTGATTCCTCATCAAAATCTGTTTACCTGTAATGCATTTATTTGATCCAGTTCCAGAGGACCCTGCCAAAGTAGAGATTCTCTTATGGCTTTTGTGAATCGATCTTGCTGTGTTCCATCTACCGTACTACTTTGAGAACTTGAGCGATGCACAGGTCTAATCAACAGTCCAGAGATCCACAACCCAGTGAACAATTCTCTTTATTCACCTGACCTGGATTTCAGTACTGAGGTCTAAGTCATCCTTCCAAGGAAATTTGTTGCTTTCTTGAAAGTTGAAAGCACTGCACAAATTACAGTAAAAGTTGAATTGCTCAAGGAACATCTTAAATGAGATTAATATCTTACACGTCAGAACCTCCCTTAAGGTGTGAAACGATACATTTCTCAGGACAGTCTTGTAAACCCCTCGTCCTGGTGTTAAGTAAATATTTTCCACTGCTGAAAATCTTCTGATGTTGGAACTATTTTATATTTTGGTGCTATGATTCCTTGTGTGATGCAATTTCACAAAGGTACTTGATTTCTGAAGTGGGTGCGCTTTGAATGAAGGTTAAAGATTTGTTGCAGTCTGTTCCCCACCAGAATTACCCAAGAGTGAGCTGCCCATGTGCAAGGTGAAAGAGCAAAAATCTATGCCCTACAACATTCTTCTTGGCACACGAGTAGACTTGACTTTCAGTCGTCTTTAGCATTATTCTCCAGTGATCGAGTGAACAACTTATTAGCGGTAGACTGGATAGGTGTTGCCACCTAATGAGATATGCAAACAAGCAGGATGTGACTTACTCCTGACTTTTGTCTCGATACCATGCAGATATGGCATTTGTGTCACAACTTCAGTCCTTTCTGCTCAACAGCTTGCAGGCGTGCAGAATATCGCTGTGGATGCTCTTGAGGATGGACAGTTCGGCTGCAGCAACAGAAAATCAGGAGACAGCTCAGCACTTGACAGGTGGGGTTTTCCAGCAAGGGATATTATTGACTGCATTTCAGATTAGAAGTTTGCTATTATATTGCAGGTGTGGATGCTCCAGGGTTAGAATTTGATGGCAGAACTTGTTTGCTCTTAACCGTGCACCCGAAGATCAATCGTCTTTGGAAAAGGCAGTCTTAAAATTCCATACTGGCCAAGAGACCCATGGATGTGGCTGATTGCTTGATCAGCAAAGATTGCATATATGACATGAGGAAAGCCAGTTTTACCATTTTCTTGGTTGCCATAATTGACGGTTTGGCCTTGAGAAGGCAAGCTGTTCTCTGTGGTGATTCCCACTTGACCTTTAAAAACTTCTTCAAATGTGCATTGCCAAATCAAAGTGGTTCATGTTTTGAAATCTTTAATGCCCTATTATAAAGTTTGGATTCTAGTTGCTGTTAAAATTTAATCCAGTCGCGTACCTATGTTAGGAAATTTCCATTGCAAACACTTGGCAAACAATCTACACATGAATTGCCATTCTCTTTCTGCTCAAAATTGTTTAAAATATATTGAGGTTTACTTTTTTCACCTTGGTCTGTAGGTAGTAAGTAACATGTTGTTCAGTATGTGTCACTTGTAAAGTGGTTGAAGTGTAGAGTGGCTTCCTTACTAAGTTGTCCTCCTCAGTGCCAAATTCTGATTTGGAGAATTTGCATTCAGTAGTGTGATGTCACTTCCTTGATGTCTCAGTGCTTCACAGTTGATATCTGAGCAAGTGTGACCACTAATGCGCGCAAAGACCTACCAGCAGCAAATCAGTTCAGTGAATATTTGATTTTTCTTTCTGTCCTACTTCAGTGAGCACTTTGGACCAGATAATTCTGCTCTTTGAATAGCAGGATCTTTGCATTAGCTGGTATTTGTGAATTAAACTGAAACTGCACCTGCTAGAGCAGGTTGGCGAGGCCTTGGTGTAACATCTCAACTGGAGACTTGGGCAAGGCCTTCATATATTCATCTCATGTTGGAATTTCTGTTTTTGACTTTCAGGTTTTATTTCAAAATTTGAAGATAATTCAGATACTTCACTGATTTACTAAGTATCTAGCACTTAATCATTCATGCAAAATGTAAAGGAAGCCTTTGTGAATTGAGGTTTTAACCTCATGAAAAAATGTTTTGCCTTTTCAGTGAATAAAATGTTGAAATGTATTGTGTATAAGATTTGTATAGCCCTAGACTGAATGCAGTAAGCAGAATTTGAAAGCTAGATTTCTGCTTTTACAGTTTTGGTGATTTTTGAGACTGCAATATCACTTACATTTAACTGTAATGCTTTATTCATTTAGTGAAGTTTGTAATTGGTTTAGTGATAGTTTTTGAAGCCATTAGGAGCATCTCAGGAAAAAGTAGAACCTGAGCATATTTGAATATGCAAACATTGGCTAGAATGTTCCACTGGGATATATAGTGCCTGTGTGATTCAGCAACAAGCTTGAGAAGGGACATTTCTGAACTTGAGTATTCTACTTTTAATTGTCATAGTGGTGTTCAGTTGCAAAGAGAGGGTTGTGCAAAAAGGCTTGCCATTAACACAAAGGGATATCTATCCCAAAGTTTTCTATTGGCACACAAACAGTAAAAGTATGATAAAAGGAAAAGTAGGATTTCTCGAGGGAGATTGTGTTTAATTTGGTGGGTTTGTTTCGGAAAGGTGACAGATTGTAGTGTTTTTGTGGTGTATGTGGGCCTCGGGTGCATTTAGTACAATGCCGCACAACTTGGAAAGTTGTAGCGCAGAATAGCTAGGATGGTAGCCACGTTCATGCAAAACTGGCTGAAGGACAGGAAGCAAAGTTTGATTCATAGAGATTCCTCTGGCAGGTTTGCAGTGGGGTTCCCCAGGAACCCTTTCTCTTCCTAATTATATAATGGTCTAGATTTTAGTGTGTCAGGAACAACTTCCTAATCTGTGGATGATAAAATTTGGCTGCACTGTAAATTGAATTTAATGTAAAACTACAAAACCAGTCTTTCTCTCTCATTGAATATCATTTGGCCATTCCAGCAACTTGTCAATGCAGGGCAGTTAAGGATGTTGAATTTGGGTAGAAAAGCATAAAGTGATGGGCACTGTCCTAAAAGGTGTGCAGGAGCAGAGATCGCGAGTGTATATATTTGCATAAATTAATAAAGGTGGCAGAACAGATGGAGTGAGCTGTCGCTAAAGTATCCCAGACTTTATTGATACGGACTTTTAGAGTACTGGATCAACAAACTTATGTTGAACTTTAGGAATTCCTAGTTAGATTTCAGCTTGAGGGTTGTGTACAAGTCTGAACACTATACTTCATGAAAACTGTGTACACACTGGAGAGTGTGCAGATTTACTAGAATGGTTCCAGGGTTGACAAACTTCAGTTGTGAGAATACATTGGAGAACTTGGGATTCTTATTCTCGGAGAGGGGAAGCCATAAGTTGGCATTCGATAAAGGTTTTCACATCCATGAAGGGGATGGACTGAGTTGATGGGGAGAAACTTCACTCAAAACGATTAAGAACCGGGATCTCTCAGGTAATTTGCAAAAGAAGCAAATGCAATGCAAATAAACTTTGCATACCAAGTAGTGTGTCTGGAATGCACTGCCTGTGTTGGAGGGAGGTTTCAGTTAGAGGATGCCGTAACAAAGCCATAAAGGCACAGTTATAATGCTTGTTGAGAGAGCCTCTGCAGGGACAAGCAAGGTAAAAATTCTGTTAATTGCACAAGCCTGTAACCCAGACTCGGGGCACTAATCTAAAAGACAAAGAACTGTGGATGATGAAAATCTGAAGTAAAAACACATTGCTGGAGAAATTCAAAGTTTGCCATCACTGAGAGAAGGAAGAATCAATGTTTCAGATTCAGTGATCCTTCTGCAGAGCTTTGGCTTTGGCTCTAATGTAAATGATTTTAGGTGATGGATCGACTTTTGTAGGGGAAGGAGTTTGGGTAAATCCATTGAAAAGAAATACTGTTGGGTGTAGTTGGCTGTTAATTTTCAGGCTGGAACAACTTATGAAGTTCATTTGCGGTTTCTTCCAATGACCCCTTTTGAAGGCAGTACCTGGCATGCAGATTAACTTTTACTTTTACAGCTTTGCTGAAAGCCAGCTAGGTCTTCAGTATCCCTCACAGCCCCTAGTCTACTTGATTAATTTTTAATCTGTTGAAGTGGAGTGAATGAAAATATTAAATTGAAAACAAGGTATTCCTACTCCGGTGATGAAGCTCAGCCTCCATTAAACCCATTTATTCGTTGTATTGTCTGAACTGAGATGAGAAAAAAAGTAACTGCCATTGGAATGATTTTAGAACTAAGTGCAAAGGTAAGTGTTTTGAACTTCATGCACCCATTTAATTGATCTTGTCTTCAGAAATCATTTGGTTTTGGAGTGGGATTTTATTTATTTGCACGCCTACAGCATGTTTCACTGACAGTATTTTGTGTAATATGACAATAAGGGCTGACTTCTGGGTCTAATTTAGTAACAGTGCAAAGACAGTATCACTGTTGAGGTTTGCATAATATGCCATTGCATAATATCTACAAATATGCCAGAATTGAATCTTTCCATCTTTGCCTGTTTAATGGTGTTTAAAATTTATACTAAAAGGTGACATGGCTTTTTTTTTTAAAAAACACTACATTTCAGAAGAAAGGCTTTAAAACAGCATTAAGTGGAAGCAAGCTACCATGTTATTTGGCAGTTTTAGACAACGGTTTTGATTTAAGACCAATAACATTTCAAACCTTTTTGATCAAAGTGCACAATAATACTTCTAAGTAACTAAGAACATATGAAGAGGCCATTCAGCCCCTTGAGTCTGTTACACCGTTCACCTGATTATGCTGATCTGTGGCCTAACTCCATATACCTGACCGACTCAAATCCCTTAATACCTTTTGCTTAAACAAAAAATCCTCAGATTTGTAAAATTAACAACCGATCCACCGTCCACTGCTGCTTGTGGAAGAGAGTTCCAAACTTCTGCCAACCTTTGTGAGTAGAATTGCTTTCTCATCTCCTGAACAGTCTAGCCCTAATTTCCAGATTATGCCCCCTAGTTCCAGAATCCCCAACTAGTGAAATAGTTTACCCTCTGTCCTTTCTCTTCACATAGTGTAGACTTCGATCAGATCCCCCTCCCTCCTTAACCTTCTAAATTATAGAGAAAATGGGACTAATTTGTATAATCTCACCTCAAACTGAAGTGCAAGTGACATTCTATTCTGTACTCCTTCCAAGGCCATTATATCCCCCATAAGGTGTGGTGCCCAGATCTGCGCTCTCTACTCCAAGAGGGTGTAACTGGGGTTTTGTATAACTACAGCATAACTCATGTCCTAAGACTCCAGTCCTCTGGATATAAAGGCCAGCTACCTTGACAATTTTTGCACGTGTTTGTGACATTTTAAACACCTATGCAGCTGAACCTCCAAGTCTCTTTGGACATTCACTGATTTAACTTCGTATCATCTAGAAAGTAGCCTGATCTATTCTTTTTTGGTCCAAAATGGATAACCTCATTGGCATACATTGAAATCTATCTGCCACAGTTTTGCGCATTCATTTAGTTTATTAATATCACTTTGTAATTTTGTGCTATCATCTACACTGCCTACAACACCATCTAACTGTATCATCAGCAAATTTGGATAGATAACTTTCTACGCAATTATCTAAGTCACTAAGTAATATGAATAGTTGAGGCCCTAATACAGACATGTAATTAACGTGGAAATGAAGTCTTATTTGACCTTTTGCTAGATAGTCATTTTTTTAAAGCGTTTAACTTTTGTAAATTCTTAACAGGTTATTTCCCCTGCTGCTTTGTTCTTGGCTGCAAAGGTAGAGGAACAGCCACGTAAACTTGAGCATGTCATAAAAGTGGTGCATGCCTGCTTGAATCCTCAAGAACAGCCACTAGATGTTAAGAGTGATGTAAGTTATAAATGCTTCGGTGATATTTAAGATGCAAATGCAACGTTGAAATTTTTTATTTTTAAGTTAAAACATAACACCTTTCATTTGCAAAATTTATCACGATCAGTGTGATTACTTTTGCACTGAGTACAGCTACAAGTTCTAATTGTTCAGCAAAATCACGAATGTGGTCTAGTGTTGTAACTGTGCAAAATAGGTATTTATTTACTATCTACTTGTAGAAAAGCAGTGCTGTTGAGAGGTGAAGGGATGAGCTTTTTTGCTTATGATTCTACTGTCCAAATTGATCTCTAATACATTTCTTTAAATCGCAGGCGTACCTTCAACAGGCCCAAGATCTGGTCATACTTGAAAGTATTATTCTGCAAACCTTGGGTAAGTTAGAATAAATGCTTGGATTACAGTGATTTACTATGCTTTCAAGGGCAAAAAATGTAACTTCACAGATGCGAAGACATTGTGGACTAGTCTTGCTGATGCTTTACATCTTGCACCAACATTCTTATGTTAGGGTTCGTATTTATTGTGCTGTAGCTTTTTTCTAAAAAAAGAAGCTGCTAAGTTAGGCTTCATTCAACAATAGTTTCTATAGTTTTTTTTTTCTTGACTTTTTAACGACTTCTAGAGCTGTAGCTTTTGGCCGGCCGTCCTCACCCTGAAGTGGTGAGTTGGTTTCTTGAAACAGCTTTCTAAGGGAGTGGTGTTCCCATTAGTGTTAAAATTCAAGGAATTAGGCTTAAACAGGAAGAAAGAGTTATTGAATGTTATTGTCAAGGTTGTGTGAGAGTTGATGTCATAATCCTACAGCTGTCAAGCTTATCAGTAGGAGGCCAAGGGGCTTGGTGCTGTCAAATTGAGTTTAATTTGTAGCGTACAAATGTACTGTAACAGCACCACAGTAATTTTTTTCTGTTACATTGTTGGTTTAATTGTTTTCTCCCAACAATTTGCCTTAATTGCCTTTGGCTAACATTTTAGACCATAACGAATGGTTACGAAGCCACAGAAATGATTATTTGCAGAGGTATTGTCATGGCACACAAATTCAGCTGCCTCGGCCTTGGAAGAGGGGTAGTGGATGACAGTGATGTAGTGAAGTTTATTGTTCTGTTACTAGCTGGTTTTTGTGATATTACATAACAATGAGTGAAATAATTTTACTTTTCCACTATTAGTGAAACTTAATTTTCAGATGCTAGTAACTTTGCAAGTTAGAAGTTAGCATCGTAAATCAGCGTTATGAAGAGGGAAATAGTCTGATTTTAAGATCTTCAATGACTTTTGCTTAGTTAGTGCTCCCAATTTTCATAGGCAGTGAATACATCTATAATTCAGAACCTAGCAACAGAGGATTTTTAAAAAATGATGAGAGAAAAAAATAGCCTGAGGGCAAATCTAAAAACTGACAATTGGAATGTCTTTAGGGATATAAAAAAGGAAGTGGGATGTCAAAATGAATAAAGTTCCCTTAGAAAATGAGCCTGGGGAGACAGTTATGGGGAACAAGCACATGGAAGTATGTCCTAGAGAAGTAGTATTAGGCCCATTAGTTTGTCTAAAGGCAGATAAGTGCTGCAGACCTGATGGCTTGCATTGTAAGATCCCAAAAGAGGTATATGCAATGATTGGTACTTTCCCAGAAAGGATTTTTGGAAAATTTCAAAGGTTAGAAAGCTGCTGATATTACACCCGTATTCAAAAAGGAAGAGAAGCAAAAAAATGGGTAATTACAGGCAGGTTAGTCTAACATACATTGTTTGAAAAGTATTGAAATTAATTATTAAGGAAGTGGTATCATAACCTTTAGAAAATAATAATCTGTTCAAGCAGAGCCAGCATGGCTTCATGAAAGGGAAATAGTGTCTGCTTAATTTGCATTTTTTTAAAGAGGTCTGTTGTGTTTGCATTTCCAGAAGGTGTTTGTGAAGGTATCTCTCAAAAGGTTAAGTCATAAGAACCCAGGGCGTTGGAGGTAGTATATTGATACAGATAGAGAATTGGCTAATCAACAGGAAACAGCAAAAATTAAGGGCTTAATTTTCAGGTTGGCAACAAGCAGTGCTGTTCTCAAAGGAGCACTAATTTAAGACTGAGATGAGTAATTTCCTCAGAAGGTTGCGAATCTTCGGAACTAATTGTCCCCACAGCTTGCAATGGCAGAGTCTTTGTATTTAAGTCTAAGAGATTCTTGATCAGTAGGGAATCAAGGATTATGGGAAAAGGGCAGGAAAGGGGTGTCAGGAGTGGCATATCAACGATGATCCTGCCCAATGGTAGCATAGGTTCAAGGGGCCTATCAGCCTTCTCCTGTTTGTTTCTTACGGTCCATTGCTGTTTGTTCAGTCGTTTTGTAAAACATCTACGTGCACTTTTTGTACAAGTTAGTGAATTTAATGAGTGGCAATTTATTGTGACGTGCTTATTCAACAGCATGGGTTGCTATTCAGTTCTTCCTCTTCACAGAATTGACATTCACAGAGGACAACAATTCATTTGAATACTGAAAAAAAAGACATTTTGTCAAAGATTTTCATACTTCATAACAGTTTCCAAGCAGATCGATAAATGGGAAAATGTGGTATCATGTTGAATTCCTATATAAAATTAATCATTTGTGTGATAGGCGGATCATTTTTGGGTTGATGGCAGCAACTTGTTAGTGGTTTTTTTTGCGACAGCACACACCAGAAACATCTAGCTTAACCTATTGCTCACAGTTTTGAGATAATTTGTCTAGGTGATTGGAGGTATACTGAGCGTTCCTTCAGAACTAAATATGACCGTCATGGGGTTTTTATTGAATTTCTGAGGATATGATTCAGATAGACATTGTTTTGCAAGGTGGCTTTGAATCCTGTTTCAGCATCAAACCTGCACAGTGAGCTGATGGCTGAGACCCTATTTATAGGGCAACTATAATCGGACATGGGCCTATAGAATCCCAACATGTATTATGTTGACAAAAGTATGTTCGCAAAAGACAACGTTCCCTCTAATTTTCTAACCTGCTGCTGAGGCCTTCAACAGCAGCAACATCTGGAACCAGAAGCTGCGATTAGAATGCTGGTGCCTGTCGTCAAATGCAAAACATCAGAGGGGGTGTGCACATGCTTGGCTTAAAGGAAACTGGAAGACAGCAGACACCTTTCCTATTCATGTACCTATCCGAATGAACTTTAAATTTTTGTAACTGTACCTGCATCTACAACTTCCTCTGGTAGTCCATTCCACGTATGAACTGCCCTCTGTCTGAAAAAGTTGCCCCTCCGGTCCCTTTTAAATGTTTCTCTTCTCACCTTAAGCTTCAGTTGCTGAGTTCATAGGTTCAGTCTATATTGGCTTATACAGCATTTGCAAGTCGACATCATAATATAGTGCTGCTGATGCCTCTTCTTCTTTAAGTGGTACATTGGGGATTAGGTGAGCAATTTCAAACAGACACTGCATTGCTTTCGCTTTGCAAGTCCTGTATGATCTTCAGAAATGCGAAGGAGTTCTTTGCTGAGTGGAAAATCTGCTCAAAACTGTAGCAATTCACCTAACCATTTGGCCAGTTGGCTGGAAACTGATATCACTCGTGTTTTGGACGACTTGGACAAAATAAGCCGTGAGAATGAGGCCTTCACCTGGCAGTCTTCTTGGAACTCTTTTAACTTGCTTTTGACTAAGAATGCCTGGTCATCCTGAGCATGAATTGAACAACTCTTTTTTAGGATTGTCGGTCAGGGTTGCAGTCCTGCATATTTCAGAGTCACTTAGCAGTTAGCACTCCTCTCCCAGATGTTAATTTTAGCCTTTATTAGTGTTCTTGCAAGTTGTCCTGATGAGTGCAAGACCAAAAGCTTTGATAACATAACTTACCAAATACTAACTTATTTAATGGCATGGATTCTCTATCACAATTGCTATTCATCATGTTATTTTCTGGGTCATTCAGCGTTGAATCTTGCAAGTACTGCCCTACTTTCGGGGGAATGGTTCTACAATAATAAATTCAGGTTTCAAATATATGACGATCCTTCAGAGTGACTGGTACCTGCATTGTTTTTACTTCAAAACTTCAATCGTGAAATTTATTCTGGACTTGCAAATGAGGTTTATCTTTTCTTTTTCTCTGGTCTTATTTCAAAATCAATTTTGTTTAGTGGCCTGCAGACACTGGTCACCAACCAGTAATGTTCCCAAGTTGCCATTATTCTTAGCTTCAGGCTATTTCATTGTTTGGGCCGTGATTTGCCTCATTCTTCTTCTCAACCAAAGGTCGTTTCCTAATATAAATAGCTACATACTGATCAGGACCAGAACTTTTAATTTTTGTTACCTTATCTAAACAAGAGAACATAAAGTTGAATTAGATAGCAAGGAAATAAGTCTCGACCCATTCCCTCTAAAACAGTTTTGAGTTCAGCTAGAATTGAAAGGTACAACTCTTGTACCTTGCATAAACGTGGAGTTGTTCGGATTAAAAATTTACAATGTCTCTAATATCGATAGGAAAGCATGGCACACATGAAATGTACGACTGATTTACAGCTGACTGTGCAGATGAGTATCTGCTTCTCTAGGAACTTCCACAAGACTTTAAGGCTGTCTGCATTTCCAGCACTGTACCCTAGAGTAGCAAATTCTCAAATGACTTTCTGGTACAGCAAGGCAAATCTTTGCAGTTATGGTTGATATCTTCATCTATCTAAAAACACACTGTACTAAGGTTCAATTGCTCAGAAGGATAACTGCAGTATCTGGTGTTTTGCTGGTGCCAATCTGAGGGCCTGCTATGTGTTGTCTGGCTGGGAGGATTATGGGTGGTTGTAGCATGTTTTGCCGTAAACAGACCTTATTGCAAACTCCTTGCAGTCAGGCTTCCCTGACCAGTAGATAGCAAAGAACAAGGGGACTTAGCGAATAACCTGCTATTCGTCAAGAGGCTGTTTGTATCTGTCCACTTTGTACATTTTACAGCATCAGTAACATGTCACCGTAAGTACATGGCTGCGTCTTGCTACATATCCCCGCAGTAAATGTGTTGTGATCTATAGATCTTGTTGTCTCCACACAACTCGAGTTCTATATATTCGTACAACATGATGAAAGCAAGTTTCAGCCTTTTGAAGAACCTTTGTTTCGGTGGTGGTTTGTTAAACGTTATGTATTCCGCTACCATGTTTATTAGTCATAGAATCTTATAACGCAGAAACAGACCCTTCGGCCCAACTTATTCATGCTGACCTGGATTCTTAAGCTGAACTAGTCCCATTTGCCTACGTTTGGCCTATATCCTACTAACCCTTGTCTTTCCATGTACCTGCCCAAATGTCTTTTAATTGTTGTAATTGTACTCACCTCTACCACTTCATCTGGCAGCTCATTCCATATATGTACCACCTTCTGTGTGGAAAAAATTGACCCACATGTCCCTTTTAATTTTTCCCCCCCCTCACCTTAGACCTATGCCCTCTAGTTTTGTACTGTCTTACCCTGGGGAGAGGACTTTGGCTATTCACCTTCCCTGTGCCCGTCATGATTTTATAAACCTCTGAGGTCACACCTCATTTGTTCTGCAGAATGTGGAAAATTATTTGCCTGGTGGTTTTCAATCTTGATGATGTGCATTCTATGGATGTAATTTTTTCCATAAATGCTATGTAGGCATCACTTGCAAGACTGGTGAGTTATTGTCTTTCAACATGTCACAGTAGGTTGCCATGAATGCTGATGCGATGAAGGCGCATCCATTAAACATATTGTGTGGCTTTTGTTATTTGAGGTTAGGTAGAGTTTGGAGGGGGTATAGTATTCAGTAACTTTGAACTGGTATGTTGTTCCAAGCCTTAGTGCACAACAGGACTGTCTATGTGCAACATTGATCATTCAAAAGCATGATACTTGTCTGTGCAGTACGTTGACTGTCAAGAGCCTGTCAAATTGGATCATATTCCTTCAAGTTGTAGTGATTGCATCTCGTTCAAACCTGAATAAACGTGCAGTCGCTTCTCATGAAAGTCTGTAAATTCCTATTTTGATATTCTGTTTGAAAATGAATTGAGTTTAAATGAACTGATTTTAATTTTACAGGTTTTGAGATTACTATAGAGCACCCTCATACTGATGTGGTGAAATGTACCCAGTTAGTGAGAGGTAAGTCTTTCTGTTTTAATGGTAAATATACATTACTCAAAACATCAGTTGTGTCTAATTATTCAAGTTAGGAAGGCTTTAAACTAACTTGGCTGGGGTGTGGGAACCAAGAAAGATATTAAGTAATTAGCAAGGCTCACAAAATGCTTAAGGATACAGCTGACTAGTGTTTAAAAAAGTAAGATAATTATTGAAGTTAAACTAGAGTAGACAGAAAGTTGAACACACTGTTAATGTGTGAAATAAAGTTGGGGAGTTACAAATGTGGATTACAGTATAGAATTATCCATCAGTGATGGATACCTGGGTCAAGGAAGAACAAGACTGAGTCTTAAATATTCTTAGGTACAAATTGTTCAGGGCAGATGGAAAAGAAAGGAAAGAGAGAGGTTAATAGTCTTGTTTAAGGGGGAGGGGGGCGGTGTTAGAGCTGAGGAAGGCGAATGTTTCAGTGTGTTAAAGGATGGAGACAATTTGGCTAGAGCTATGGATTAAAAAGGAAAGAATAATATTGCTCGGTATAGTCTACAGACCACCAACTGGTGGAAAGGATATAGAAAAATATCTGTAACAAAGTTACAGAAATACCAGGATTTCAGGAAGAGTAGCTGACAGTTGTATGTCCAGTTGGTCTTGCTCGGACTCTGAGGTGGTTTGAGAAGACTGGAGAATTGCCAATGGTTATGGCTATGTTCAAAACATGTTGTGAGGTTAATCCTGGCAATTACAAGGAAAGATCCATTATTGGAAATGGTCTTTGGAAATGAGATGGGCCAAGTGGATCAAATGTCAGTGGGGAACATTTAGGAGGTGGTGATCATTGTATCATAAGGTTCGTGTTGGAGAACTACATGCAACAAACTGAGCGAGGAAATTCGGTTGGGGATGTGACTTCAGTGGGGCTAGAACAGAATTGAGCAGGATTGATTGAAATAGGAGATTGGTGGGAAGACCAGTGACTGATCTATGAGCGGATGGTTTGGGTACAACTGCATTTCCTCCAAGGTAGGGTATGTCCGGTGTTTACTGAATAACAAAGAAGGTAGAAATTAATATTAGGAAAAAAGTGCTTATTGACAGGACTAAGTCTTAAATACAATTGAAAATCAACAGAAATACCAAAGGTTTGAGGGGAGGTGAAAAGGAAAATAAGAAAAGCAGAGTGGAACTATGAAAAAAGACTAGCAGATAACGTGAAGGCCAATCCTTAAGTCTTTGGGTGTATAAACAGTGAGAGATGGGTTAAAGGAGCTGAAGGGCCAATCAGAGACCAATAAGGGGATTTACAGATGGAGGCAGGTTTCAGGGCTAAGGTATTGAATTAATATTTTGCATCTCTTACAAAAGAGGAGGATGGTGACAGGAAGAACCCCTGTCACTAGAAATGTTCAAATTTAGAAGAAATACTGGATAGATTGTTGGCACTTAAAGTTAACAAGGCACCAGGAGAAGATGGGACGCATCCAAGGGTTTTGAAGGAGATGAGAATAGAAAGTATGGAGACACTGGCTGTAATATTTCAGTCTTGCCTGGACTCGGGTGGTGTCAGAAAACTGGAGAATTCCCAACGTTATGGCTTTGTTCAAAACAAGGTTGTGTGGATAATCCTGGCAATTACAGACAAGTCTTACTTTGGTAATAGCGAAACTTTCAAACAGTTATTCAGGATAGAATCATTAGTCACATGGAAAAAGGTGAGCTGATTAGGAAGAGTCAGCATGGATTTCTAAAGGGGACATAATGCATGACTAACTTCTTGGAGACCAACATTTTGAAGATGTTTGAACGGGTTGATGAGTGTAATGCTTATGATGTGGTATACAAAGATTTCCAGGAGTAATTTGATACACTTCCTTACAACAGTCTTGAGGAAAATTGAGAGTCATTGTATTTAAGCATCAGTGGCAATATGAATACAAAATTGACTGTGTGTTAGAAATCGGGGTAATGACCAGTGGAAATGTTTCCAATTAGCGGAATTTTGGAGTGGAGTTCCCAAGGGTTTGTTCTGGGACTGTTGCCTTTCTTGATGTATATTAATAATCTGGATCTTGGCATGCAAGGGACAATTTCCAAATTTGCAGATTACACAAAACTTGTAAGTCGCCAGGAGGATAGTGTGGAACTTCAAAAGGACATTGAAAATTTGGTGGACGGGTGGATAAGTGGCAGATGGGGGTTCAGTGCAGAGAAGTGTTTTGTGCTTTGTTCAGAAGATCACAGCCGACATAAGGACCTGAGTGTTTTTGAGCACAGAAGGTGGTAGGACATGTGGAGCAATTAATGTAGTGTTGACAGCTTTATGAATAGGGGGCATAAAGCCCAAGAGCAAGGAGGTGATGTTGAACTTGTACAAGACATTTGCCAGACCTCAGCTGGAGTATTACTTAACATTGTAGGCACCATGTTATAGGACAGATGTAAATGTCTTCTCAATGCATTCACTAGGGTGGTTCCACATATAAGAATCTTCACCTATGAGGATAGTTTGAAGAAGTAGGGATTGTTCTCCCTAAAGTGACGGCTGAGAAGAGATCTGATAGAGGTTTTCAAAATCATGAGTGGGCTGGACAGAGTAGCTAGGATGAAGTTGTTTCTGCTTGTAAAAGAATCCAAAATGAGAAGGCATAAGGTGGTGTGTAAACAAAGCAAAGTAATGAGGAAAAAAACTTTTCACACAGCAAGTTAAGGTATGGAATGCCCTGCCTGGAAATCTGGTGGAGTCAGGTTCTGTTGAGGCATTCAAAAAGGCATTGTATGTTTTTTTGGATAGTAATGGTGTGAAGGTATACGGGAAAAGGCAGGAGATTGGCACTAGGTGAAAAAGCTGAACCAGATAATAGAGCCTATGCAGGCACAATGGGCCAAATGGCTGCCATCTATACGTAATTGGTTTTGACACTGTGAAGTACACGGAACAGTACTTATTTTGAACTTAATACGTGATATCCACAGTCTTTGGTTTTTCCTTCAGCTAATTCTGTTTTTATTTTTGTTACAGCAAGCAAGGATTTGGCACAGACATCCTATTTCATGGCTACCAACAGGTTGTTATCCTGACCCTCTTTGTTGCACTGTTTCAGGCACACTATTGCTTCCCTTACTGCAGGGCCCCCTAAAAAGTGTCTCAAACCCTTGTTGCAACAGAGAAATGTCCTTCCATCTACTGTGATGGTATCTCTCTGTTTGCAGTGCGGTGTACTGTACAAGGGTATTTTGGGCACTAAGGGGTTAAATGCACAATGAGAAGTGTAGTGGTGCTCTCTGGTTACATTAACTCGATTCTGAGTGCATAACTCTAAAAATTGGTAGCCTGAATAGCAACTAAAGATTACAAAGAGATATACTTAACCTAGAATTCACAAGCATTATGGTAAGTATGAAAGCATTTAACATTTTTACACTTCTCGTTGAATTGCAAAATTTGTTTTCCAAAATTAATTGATTTCTAACAATATTTTGATGTTTTCAGATTAAACATTACAGCACACTTTAAGAACTGCAAGTTGTTGGGTTGTACTTCCAGTTACAATGGAAATTATGCAATGGCCCCTAAAATAACTGGAGATACCAAATGTGGGTAATAAAAATGTTGATGGAGGTTATGTCATTGCCAAAACATTCAAGTATCCTTTTAGTTTATAAGGAATAATGCTTAAAACATTTTATCTAATTTGGTATTTGCAACAGGTTACTATGAGCTTAATTGAAATGGTTTTTGATGGCAGGCATCAGTGTTACCATGTAGCTACTCGTCAGATTAACAATTTGTGCAAACTGATGTTGCGTAAAATATGGTTTGGAATGGAAAAAATGTAGAAATTAGAATAGGTCAAATATGGCAGTTTTGTAGGTCCATATTTTGTGCATACCCACATTTAAATGTATAAACAATCAGTGTACATTGGCTTAATAAAAATTGAATCTGAGTTGAATTAATGTCTGAAATTTTCAAAATTGTTTGACTGTAAGAATTTTCCTTACCAGATAGCTATTTCAAACTTCAATGGAAACTAAAGGAATTGTTAACTTATTTGGCTGGAGAGACCTCATTGAGATTGCTACTAAGAACAATATAAACTATCACCACTGTTAAGACTTATAAAGAATGGTCATTAGTAAATATTTTGCAAAGGGTCTGTTAAAGTTTGAGACTACCTAGTAAGGAGCATGAAAATAATTTTTCATTAAGCCAATGTATCATGGTGCATATACTACCTCCATTGGACATTTATGACCATTCATCTATGCTTTATCTGGAGCGAACCCATTTTCAGCTTTATGCTGGAAGTGTGACCCACCTTCTGCAGATACTGATGACTGTCTTTCATTCCACAACTAAAAAGCTTCCTTTTCTTTTCTCTTGTATTTTTTTCCTCCCATGATTCACCGATCATCAATATCCTCCACTGCAGTTTGCATCTGACAACATTTTGCTTGCAGTACAAACCTACCGTGATAGCGTGTGTGTGTATACATCTGGCTTGCAAGTGGTCCAACTGGGAAATACCTGTATCCACAGATGGAAAACATTGGTGGGAATATGTGGATCCATCTGTAACTCTGGAATTACTTGATGGTTAGTTGTAAATTTGGAGATAACTAGAGTTGTAATTTTTACTTAGTAACACTGTACTGATATGGCATATAAATTTTTGTGCACTAGAACAGTAGAGCAAAACTATTTTATACTGTTGAAAATGTGCTGTGTGATCAGCCCTTAATAATATACACTTTCTGTATCCCTTTCCCACCCTGAACAGTGGTTGGAGTAATTTGTATCCTGTAATTTTATCAGAGTGGCTTGGGAACAAGACCCAAAGTGGCAGGCTTTAAGAGAATGTAGAGCATATTGTATGGCAAAACATTGAGGATCTGCATTTATTTAGATAATGCATTTTACTCCTTTTCTACCACTTAATCCCAAAGTGATGTTCAAAAAGCGTCATTGTCAGTATTTTTCCAAAGTTGCATGGCTTTGTGATTTATATGTGCCATCTTAATTGAATCTCTTGCAAGGTATTCCACAATGATATGATAGTCAATGGTAAACTTTCAAGTGGATCAATTTGAAACACTCTTCAAAATTACATTTCCAAAAAGTAACACACAATATTAAAAGACCCCTTTTAAAACATGTATTTTCAGTAAAAGAACTAGTAGTGTATCTAATTCATGTTCCTTTTGCATAAGATCAAATTATTTAGCTGCCTGCTCTTAAAATTGCAACCCTAGCTCAAAACTTCCAGTGCTTCTAACTTGCAAAAAAAAAAATGATTTTTGACTGTAAATATACACATTATTGTCAGTACTGTGTTTTTAATGGCCTAACCTTGTTTTGGATTTTATTTGCAGAGTTAACGCATGAATTTCTGCAAATACTGGAGAAAACTCCAAGCAGATTGAAGAGGATACGAAACTGGCGGGTAAAGCTTCCAGTTTGCAATGTTAATGTAAAATTTTTTTCATTTTAGTGGCTTTTTTTAAAGTATTAACTTCATTTTTGTTTGCTTTCTTTAAAGGCTAATCAGGCTGCAAAGAAACCAAAAGTAGATGGTCAGATAGCTGATAATGTTCTTCCTGGTTCATCTGGGCCCCATGAATCTACGTGTTCTGTTGGTGGTGATCCTGCTTCGAGTACAAATTTTCCTAAATCAAATTCCACAACTGCTCTACCTGCATCATTGAACTCTGGTGGTATTTCAATGCCTGCACATGTCCCTGAGATGATGGCTACCACTTCATTCAGTTCTACCTCCCAGCAAGAGTGGCCTCAGCATCCGCACCAGAACATGGAGCAAGTTCATTCTCATAAACAAGATCTGTCAGCACCTGTCAACAAAAATGATATGATCTGCGCTCAGCAGTCAACTTCTGGACAGTTAGCTCAAAGCCATCATCGATCTGAAAAGGTTTCAGGGCACTCATCTAGTAAACATGAACATCTTAAATCTGGTAATGGCAAACATCATGGATTCCCCCTTCCATCTGTACCAGCCCCTCAAAAATTAGCTTTGGACAGATACAGGGAAAAATTTGCTGCAGAACTTGCAGTACAGAAACGCAAACTAGAAACACTGGAGTCTGATGTGAAAGAACAATATGCTTCTGCTGCTCAAGCCCTGGTAGAACAACAGAAAAAACGTGCACCAGCGCAGCAGCAAATTCAGCATAATAGTAATTCTGTGACTTCACCAATTAAAATGAAAATCCCTATTTCATCGGAAAAATCAGAAAGACATGCAGCTGATAAAAAGGAAAAGGGTTTGCTTAAATTGAGGATACCTATCCCACCGACAGAAAAGGCTTCTAAGGATGAGCTAAAAATGAAAATTAAAGTCCCCTCGTCTGAAAGACACAGCTCCTCAGATGAGGGCAGTGGTAAGAGCAAGCACACAAGTCCACATGCAAACAAGGATCATAAGGAAAAACGGAAGGACCATTCTTCTCACCATCACCACCATAGCAGCCACAAGCATTCGCATAGTAGCAGCAGTAGTGGGAGTAGTAGACATGGTATCGATGGATCGAAAGGAGGAGCTTTGCGGAGTCCCGTGGGTCTGAGCGGTGATGGCAGCTCCACTGGCTCCAGCTCTTCACGCAAGAGGGCGCACGCCAGTGATACCTCTCACAACCACCATCCCAAAATGAGCAAAACCTCCAAGACTGCAGGTACTTCATCTAGCTCTTCTTCCTCTTCCTCTTCTTCTTCCTCCTCTGTGAAGCAGTATATATACCCTTACAACTTAATTCTTAACCTTCCCTCCTCCCCTCCTCCCACTGTCACATACCAGGTGGGCTATGGACAACTCAGCACCCTCATGAAACTGGATAGGAAACCTACAGAGGCCAACGGTCACAACGCCAATCCAGAATACAATGCAAACAGTCAGCACATGGACTACAAAGATACTTACGATATGCTGGAGTCACTCTTAAGTGCCCAAGGAGTGAACATGTAGCCGTCATTCGAAGCCTGTGTTTGAAGTTGGAATTCTCCCTCTTAATTCAGCTGTGACAAAAGTCATTGCTGCCACTGCTTCCATTAGATCTGAGCGCTGCTTCCCCATTCTCCACTTTGATAAGGAGATTAGCGTAAGCATAATCAGAGGTGAATGTTGAAAGGGTTGTGCTCTACATAGTATTATTACAAAACTGTAACTTCTAGCATGAAATGTGCATATTTAATTTTGCCGATTTTTCAGCAATTGAAAATTAAAGATGGCAGACTGCTGCTTGTGAAGGTTTAATGCCTAATACGTTGTGCACACTGATAATGTGGCAGTTTACTGGTTTTGCAATCTTTCAAAGCCTGTGTTCATATTGCCACATCTTTCAAAGGAGTGCAATTTTTTTCAAATTTCATTTTTGTCCTTCTATTGTATGGTGATTTTTGCATGTTTCTAGGACAAAAGGGATGTAAAATGGACATTAGAGACAACTGTATTAGTTTACCAGAAAGTGGAGAAAAATGTACATACATTTTTGTATGTTTAGATGTACTATGAATACTCAGGTTTGGAGCTGCTTGTAAGTATAAAAAGTTTAAAAAAAGAGAGGTTTACATATGACTGAATTTGCTATAAAGTGCATTTAACAATTTTCATGCTTGTTGAAGTAATTTACCCAGGCAACGTGCTGTTTCTTGATTACTTTGGGTTATTAATGTAACATTTAAAAAATTGTCAAGGCTCATGTAGGAGAGAAGTCAAGTCATAAGTATGATGGCTGTATTTTTTTAGGTTAGCTCTTTAAATATTACTTTAAATACATCTTAATCTACAGGGATCAAAGTGTCAATCAGCATCTTAACTTTCCAGCTTCTGTATGCTTGGATTATAAAGTAAAAGGAACAAGTTACTGTTAATGATGTGATTTTTTTCAGGCATATATATATATAGGTTTGCAGTCAACCACACAAGTAAGGACATCTTAAAAAGGTATTATCTGACCTTTTATGGCTTATGGAAGCACCAAAATAATACTGTTGAAAATGATAGAATACAGGTTAATTATTGTACTAACTTTGTATGTGGAGGACACAGCAGCCTGTGAGAAGATCTAGTGTTCTTAAAAGCTGAACTGTTTTGGGTCTTAAGTAATCGAGACTGGAGCATTGTTCACGCCATTACAGTAATGTAAAAACAAATTGCTGTCAGTGGTCAGATATTACCTTCTTAACATTGAAACTTTCTTAGTTGAATTCATCAATAAATGTGATAGTTATTCACGTTGCTTTGTGTTGTCTTTTTTTTGTTGTCGTGAATAATGCTGCATTATTCAAATAATAAAACTATAAGCTTTGAAAAGTGTTTTGAACCTAATGCAATGGTTAATGAAATATTTCTTTAAACTGCTGTTTAGCTATACATTTTCTAATTTCATACAACCAAATCTTCTGTTATCTCTTTACAAAGACAGTTCTTTGAATTCTCTGTAAATAAATAGTTTGGGGAGATATCTAGTACTATTGTTCTTACATGTACTTAGAGATGAATAAGCAGTTTGGATGGTGCATTTCTTCTGATTTTGCAAGTCGTGATTACAAGCTTTCCATGGAAATTTGTGTGGGATTCTATGGTACACTGTTTCACGTTGTGAATGGATCCTATGCCACAGTGAAGTTATCCTTATCCGAAGTAAATATTTAGCATTGTAATTTAGAGCATCCAGCTTTTCTCGCACGTCAAATTGTGCTTACTTTGTACTGATCTTTGTTAATTGACCAGTAAACACTTTTTGATCCTGGAAACCCCTATTCACCCTTTACGTTCAATGTGTAGTTTTGATAATGTAATATCACTTGTTAACTGAATATTTTACAGATTCATAAGTGATCTTAAATGTAAACCCTTCATACTTGAAGAATCAAATTTTCCTTGATGTTTGCTAAACACCTGTACCGTTCAATCACATGGTCAAAGTGAGGAAACCTGACTAAGTGTCTGTTCTCATCATAGTCTGCTGAGTGAATGGCTCCCCTGCCCATTGAAAAATGCAATACTCAAGTAAATGAGCCAGCAGTATGACTGTAATGTGTGAGATGTAGAGAGATTTCTGCAGCATCGTTGAATCTTCGTTACAGCGATCTCATGATTTGCTTGCAGGCATGCTATTGTGAAGTGCGACCCTTCAGTAGTGTTCTAGTAGCAAGCATGTTAACACTGTGCAACATCTATCATTTGGTTGCTAGTTGGTTACTTTCGTTGGCAGCAAGTGCCTACTGCAAACCACCTTGTTAATGGTGGAATTCTTTGTGCTATTAATGAGCTAAAGGTTTCAACTGTTGGTGTGGCAGAAAAAAGAAGTTGCATCATAGCCTTCAGACATGGTGTTAGAAGTTGCTGAAAACCAGAGCTATGTCGCAGTATCAGCAAAAGCATTATAATTCGTAACATGTCTAGAAAAGTTATTGTCTAGCTCAAGAAACCTCACTTAAATTTGTTAACTGTATAATATGCATCTTGTACCCTGAGAATCTTAGAGCAAAAAGTGTATTTGTGAAGTAAGTCATGATTTTTATTCTGACTTCACAAACCATATTTGAACATGAACTTATTACTTTCAATTTTTTTTCCTTGTGTTCCTTTCCTACAGACCCTAGGATTTATTCTTTAGCGTCTTTTGAGCTTATTGTATTTTTGGACAGTTATGTATGGACTTCAGCAACCCAGATAATATGCACAAAAGCTGCCTTTGACCCAGTATACTGTATCAAAATAAATTTAAGGTGTTTCATATAAATTCTTACTGACATTCTTCCTAATATTGGCGCTGACCAGAGCGTCCCAATATTCAAGCTTCTTGCAAATTTCAGCTGTTCATGTGGAAGCAAATCACTCAACATTAGTAGATTAATATTCATTTATCTTTCACATTAAAGTGTACTGCCTAATCGAGAGTGCTTATGCATACCTACAACATATATGGAATATTTAATCCTTCACTTGTGCAATTATGTATTCAATATGTGTGTCACTTTTTAAGTATATGTTAATTTATTTGAGATTCAGTTCGGCAAAGCCTTTGCTTATGGGACCCTATACTCAGTTACTTTGTTCCATTTTCATTCCACCGATTCAGTATCTCTTCCCCCCCCCCCCCCCCCCTTATTTACATGGTCTAATTTCCATTTTCATTGTCTCCCGAACTCCATTTTCTGTTCTGCTACATTTGATATTTGTCTACCAATGTTTACACATGCAATCAATGCGAACAGTTATTGGTTCGCAGTACCAATATAGGTTTCTGCTGGTGCAAGAGTTCAAAGTATCCTCCAAAGACAATCTGTTGTGACAGAGTATTTGTAGTTTCTTAGCGAATTAAGATTATCTGTGACTTTGCAGGTTTATATTCTCAAGTAGTCTGAAACACTTCTAATAGTGGCTGCTTGTATCCCAATAAATACAAAGAATTGTATTTCACTATCAATATATGTTCATGTATTGGATCAATGTCTTACTGCTTTGCAATTCTTATTTCTTGAGTGCCCAAAATATGGCCAACTGTCAGTTCTAGAATGCTGGTGATTTTCATGCCATTTGTGTGCTTTCGCTTTGGGTATCACAAAGACATTCCATGTATACATAAAATAAACTGCATCTCAACAACACAAAAGTATGACTTGTCCCTTTACTGAGCTCAGTATTTTTATTTACAGGTTATTTTATCCTGAATTTGAGAGAATATGTACTGAAATCCACTCAAAAGTAGGGTTTAGGAAAACAATCGGGAAAATTCGGTCAAAACAATTGAAGGGAATAATTTGATCAATTTCTCTTACAATCTAAAATGGTACATTTGGAAAGCGTTAGTTTTATTGAGTTACATCTCGGTAGGTGAGATGTTTCTGGCCCTTAAGATTTAGCTGCATGTGTTTTAATTATGGTTCAACAATTGACTGATTTTCATCTCAATGCAGTTGGTAACCTGATACATCATGCAGTCTGATTCCATCTTCGCTTAAAAGATAAACTATGATCAGAATGGGTGAGTCTTAGTCGTTTTCTTACTAATTTGCTGCATGGCTTGCAATATGTCGAAGCCCTTCTGAGTATTTGTTACAAGATTTTTATGACCTTAATTTTGTCCGATGTCCGTCTGTCCTGGCATCGACCGTAATTGAGCCCCAAAGGGGTAGGAGAGTAAGGTGTGGATGTTAGATTAAGTTGTGTAAATTTTCTTTTTGCGCAGGAACAATAGGCTTTATTTTACCCTGCAAGAGGTGAACTTTAGTTTTTTTTGTCAGATCCTTTTCATAAATTGATTTTTATTGATTTATCTTAAGCATTTGGGATTGCAAGTTTAAACTTAAGTTTTTCATGTGCAAATGTAAAACCTGTAGTGTCTCTTCCTGGAAATGTGCTTCCATCTGCCATTGATGGTTTGACTGTAAATGTAGAAACTGGGATTCATTATATGTTGCGTTCTGCATAAATTTCTACATGATTCTGCAGACATTTTGAAGATCAAGTATGTTGAAATAAGTACAACAGTTAATTTTACTCCATGATGCTGATAAATAGTTCTTGTTGCACTTAAACCTTCAGAACCATTCACTGTTCTTTTATACCCACACCTAAATTGATACAGAAATGCTCATGGAAGCTAAACAAATTGATAAATTTTAGGTGATAAAATCCACTTAATGTTAAACGACTTTGTGACTTGCATCTGATCTGAGTTTGTCACTATCATAAATTGGTCACTTAGCAAGCTGGTATCAGTCCAACATGATCGCAACTCAAAATTATCAGATCAATCATGCTTGTAACCTTGCAGTTTCCTTGCTTTTCTTGTTCTTTTCGACGATACATCGTGAACACCTGGATCATTTTTTTACAAGGAACAGTATCACGTAATTCTATTATTTAAAGGGCATGAATCATACCGATGCCAGTTCTCGGTTCCATAAAGAGTGTGCATGTGTAAAGAAATCACACGAATATTGCACAATGCTTTTCACTGAGCTATTTCTAACACTTAAAGTCTGACTGTATTGAAGTGGCTCTCAGACATTTTATTTGAAACTCTTTTGAGTACAGAAATAATAAAATCCTGTGTTATAGCCTCCATCCCTGATCACTGTACTTTGTTACTTTTCAAGCCTCTCAAATCAAAAACTCCAGTCCTCTAAACTAAATTTGCCTTATGATGAGATTGCATTGAAAGCATACATTGGTGTGAGTCAAATAAATAGTATTTTCGACCTTAGTTTCCATTTAAATTATAACCCAGGTTTGTTCCGTATTGCTGTTGATGGTTTATAACTATAGTGTGAAGCCAATTTACAGCCGAGGCAACTGCCAGGATTCACTGGTACTGTCTGTATGTGTGCAAGTAGCAGACAGCTTGGTAGTCGGAGCATACACTTTTTTTTTTGAACAAAAGACATCCTGCAACGCTCATTCTTGGAATTTACCCTCTTTCTGTACCAGCACTTAACTGGATAATGACTATATTTTCCCGAGTGGACCATACAAATGGGAAAGAACACTTAGCATCCTGAAGTTGATGAAACTCCTGGAAAGTTCCTCTGTGTCTCTTTTAAAAAACAGCTGCATAGATGGCTTAAGTGGAAAATTTTAAGTTTTTTTTTTATTTCATCCTTTAGATTCTTGAAGGGTCTGTATTTTAGACTCGATGCATTTGGTGTCTTCAGTGAGTTCTGTAGTACTTTTTGTGGCAATGAACTGGGCTGTTGTACTGAAATGCAACTAAGGGTAAAAATTACAATTTTTGTTTTTTGTTTCCAGTAACGTACACAATTTGTGAAGGATTAAGTCAAAGACAGGTGTGAAAAGACAAAAATATTAAGGATGGAGTGTGTCCTGCTAGGAAATTTTACTTTATATGTTCACAGAAAAATGGTGTCTTCTTTACCTAATCTTTATAAGTAGGTTTCACCAGTGCATTTTGAATAATGTAACTTATCTTTTGTGAAATGCCCAGAGCTTTCAATGGTAATCAGACATCATGTGATGTGAAATTTATACTAAACACCTTCCCTGATGCACGACTGCCTTGGATGAATAGATTTTATCAGCGGCAGTTGATTCTTATGTTCACTTAGAGGAACTATGCAGCTTTACTTCCCTGCTTGAAGCCTGGTCGTAGAAATATGGTTTTGATTTATTAGTCTTACTAATTAAATAGGGGGATGTTTGAGGAATTCATAAAATCTACTATACTAATTACATTTGGTGACCATTTATTTTGTAGCATATTTTAATTAATTTGGGAAACTTCATACATTTATGCCTATTGTCCTGTGTTAAACATATTAAGCTCATCTCGTACCATACTGATTTATAATTTTTAGGGTGCCTGCAATCTTTGTGTTCAGATAAGTGAAGTTTTACAAATCAAAAATATAAGGGGGTCTACATAGAATATATCCTGAAGTCTCAAAATGTACATTGAGTTGGCACACAGATGTTACATCATTCGATGCATTTAGTCCTTCACTATATCAACAGTTTTATTTCTAGCTCTGAATTTTAAAGACTTGACATCCATCTAGAACTTTTACAGAGTCATAGTCATAGTCATACAGCACAGAAACAGACTTCGGTCCAACTTATCAGCCAATCAGACATCCAGATTTGATCCTGTCCCATTTACCAGCATTTGGCTCCTATCTGTCTAAACCTTTCCTGTTCATATACCTACCCAGATGCCTTTTAAATGTTGTAAGTATACCTGACTCCCATTTCTTCAGCTTGTTGCATTTTGGTTGCCAATTCTTTTTGGTATTTCTCTATAGACTGCATAACCAGGGCATTATAAGCCAATAGCTGTCAATTACTTGTTATTTTGGAGCCATCTTGAACAGAAAATAAGCAACAAAATCAAAATGTGAATTTGGTAATCTTAACTAACTAGTTACGGCAATATACTTATACTTGTGATCATGTTAACTATTGTTCCAGATTATAAAATAGTTGTCAGAAATAGTTTTGTAGTGTGTCCACCTGTTCCAACATTACAATAACCTATTTGCACACAAGTTCCACAAACTGCAATGTGGTGATGACAGCTGTTGTTTTTCAGGTGTTATTTATTAACAGAAGAACTACTCCATGGAACTGTTAATGAGCAGAGGTAGCCTCCATTTAGCATTCATTTGTAATGTCCAAAAAAAAATTCTTAGTACTGCATTGAAATATTTGTAGATTTTTGTGTTCAAACTCTTCTAATGGAACCTAGACTTGCATCCTTACTTGGACAAGATTGTTAGCACTGAATTACACCTGACACCGCATATCAATATCTGTTAAAAGTGCTCTACATTTTCCACAACATTACTCAAAACAAGCATCAGTGTTTTTGAACCGGCTTTTGACAATGATCATACAGCAATTGTAATAAAATTACAGAAAATGTTGTGATAATGGCATTCCTGATTGAGCTGGAAGCAAATTAGCATGGTGTGACTTGAATTTATTAATCTTGAGTGACAGCAAGCACGTGCTTCATTTATATTGATGTTATCTTGCCAGAAATATGTCGACTCATTGATTAACCACGAGAAGGTGTCTAGAACTTGTGCAGCCTTCCTTGGGCAAGAGTCTAATGCCGTGGGGTGGTGAGGAAAGGGAGTGGTTGGGAGAAGGTACAAAGGGATTCTGCAGATTTGTATCTTACTGTTAATGTTCTCAAGTTTCATGAGATTTGGGAGTTGTTATTTGCCAATTCCCTATGTTTTTGCAGATGTGAATAGCTGATGTCTTGGTGGGTGTACCTACACCAGTTCAAGCAGCTGAGGGAGCTCTAGGACTTTAATCCAGTGATGGTAAAGGAATGGGGGAGGGGAAGAGGGTTCTGAAGTAAATAGGGAGAGAGGGGGAGGTGGATAGAAGATAGATAGAGGAGAGGAGACAGACAAGTCAACGAGGCGGGGATGGAGCCAGTAAAGGTGAGTGTTGGTGGGGAGGCTCCACACCTTGTTATCTCTATCTCCTCCCTACCTCCCCACCGACACTCACCTTTACTGGCTCCATCCCGGCCTCTCTGACTTGTCTGGCTGCTCTCCACCTATCCTCTCCTCTATCCGCCTCCCCCTCTCTCCCTATTTATTTCAGAACCCTCTTCCCCTCCCCCATTTCTGATGAAGGGTCTAGGCCCAAAACGTCAAGTTTTCCTGCACCTATGATGCTGCTTGGCCTGCTGTGTTCATCCAGCTCCACACCTTGTTATCTCGGATTCTCCAGCATCTGCAGTACCTATTATCTCTTATCTATGATAAAGAAATGGCTATTTAGTTCCAGGTCATATTGAACTGTGGCTTGAGGGTGAAATTGTAGGTGATCCCAGATATTTGTATTCACCTTCTAAGTAATAGAGATTCTGGGTTAGGATGGTTCTATTGAAGGAACTTGAGAGTTGCTGCAGTGGATCTTTGTACAAAGCTGCTGTGTCGGTGATGGAGGGAATGAATGGTTTATCATCCACAAAATGTTGATTGTGGATAATTTTGCCAATGGTAATGTCATGGAGAGGTGGTGAGTTTTTTTGCTTATTGGAAATGGTCATTACACACTACTTGTGTGGTGTGAATGTTACTTACAGCCCATCACCCTGAGCCTGAATTTTGTTCACGTCTTGCATGGACATGGACTACTTGAGTATGTAAACATTGGTGATGCCCCCACTTCCTAACTTTTACAAGGAAGGTCCATAATGAAGCAGCTGAAGATGGTTATACCTAGGACATTACTAAGGAACTTGTGCAGCCAAGTATTGGAGCTGAAATTATTGGCCTCCAGTGGTTCTAACAATCTTTATATGAGCGAGGTCTGACTGCCCAGTGGGGAGTTTCCCATCTGATCAGGGCTCCTTGCACCTGCTGGAGCTGTCTTGATGTTACAGTCACTAATTTCACCTCACGTCTGATTTCAGCTCTTGTCCAAATTCGAACCACAACTGTGGATATTTCTGTACAGGTTGTTTAGAAAATTGGTCCCAACTGCTCCAGAAGTGTATATTTGAAGCTTGGCCTCTTGGCTGAAAGATAGAGATCCTATCACTACACTGGAAGAGCCCTAATTGATTAGCTATCCTGAGATTTGGCCGCCTTGTCTCCTTGAACCATAACTGTATTGAGGTGAACCCAAACAGCAAATGTAAACAGGTCATTAAATGCTGAGATAACAAGGTGTGGAGCTGGATGAACACAGCAGGCCAAGCAGCATCAGAGGAGCAGGAAAGCTGATGTTTCGGGCGTAGACCCTTCTTCAGAATCATTAAATGCTGCTTATTTTGAGTTTCAATTTTCTGATGGCTGAGAGTAAACCAATTGGGCAATGATTGGATTAAAGAATCGGATGAATTTATGCCATAGGTGGGCATCTGGTTCCTAAAAAGGTAGTGGTGCACATACGTGAGGAGAAGGTGGAGAATGCCACTTGTCTGTTTGCAGGGCTGTCAGTCCTATTTTTAGACAAAATATGTCTAGGCATTTTCCATTTGTGCATTCAGTAAACCCACAGCTGTCTCAATCTGCCATTATAAAGTGATAGATCTTTACCTCAAGTAATGGCTATTCCAGTTTCCTATTTTATGTCAGACAACTTTTTAACTGTAGTTAGGCTAATGCAAAGAGCCACTTTTTAAAAATTTTGCTGGGGTGCACCGACAATTTGTTTTTACTATTTCGAATGGGTGCTGAGTGTTTTAAGGGCAACATTGAAAAATTCCCTAATTATCCAATTGCAAAATAAATGTGAAATTCATGCAATGTACTACACTTCAAAAAAAAGTTCTTCATTTGAGAAAAACAAGTACAAAATAGCTGCTTGTATAGCTTATAGCACAAATGTTTTAGAATGTGTAAATATGATGCTTCACAAAATACATAGTTTTATACATCATTTACTCATTATGAAATGTTTTTATGCTGTCCAAAAGTAGCCGTTGAAAGCATTGTTGCTTGAAATTTTCTGCTATAATTTTGTCTTCCTGAAATTTTTTTTTTGTTTCTTTGTGATGAATGGATGTTGCAGAAGATGTTTTGCTGAAGGTCGTTCATGCTGATCACTGGATTCAAGAAGATTGTCGATTAAAATTATTGATACACCACTTTCAGACATGTTTATAATTCCATTAGTAGTTTAACCATGCAATGAATTACCACGATTGTTTTAATGGTGCAAAATATATCGATTACTTGAGAAATTTGATTCACCACATTCTCAGTTTTTTTAACTATCAAATATAAGGCTTCAGACGTTTGCTCATACAATTGGCATCAAAATTTACTCAGGAAAATGTCAACAGTATGTGACCCATTAAACATGAACGGATGCACTGCTGGATCTGCTTTGAATTGAGCTGAGTCATCTCAATTCTGTAAGTGGGGAAATATTTACGAGACAGTAATCTTTGTATTATAAGGTTTAAGACAATAGTACTGGGGAGGCAACAGACAATCCAGAGCTGTCTGGTAATCTGGAACAAAAGATTAGTGGTGAAAACTGGCTGAACAATGGACTACTTTTTTAAAAAGATTGTTTAGGTAGAGTGTAGGTTCTCCCTTAAGGAAAGGACAAACAAATTGGAGCTGCTTAGATGAAAGAAAGGAGATAGACATTAAGATAAAGAAAAGTTGCTTCTGACAGCTGTTGGGTTGAAGATCAAATTGAGAACCACTACCGAAAGTTCAGAGGAGTAGCAAACAAAATCAACAAAGGGGGGATTGTGAGAATTAAAAACTGCTGGCCAACACATGGGATGGAATAGGTGAAATTTCCAAAGTGTTCTACAGGCACATCCATCATAAAAGGGTGGAAATAGAATAATTAGAGGCCTAAATCATTTGTGCGCAACAAAGGAGCATGTGTCAGTACCAATAAGCTAGATGCTACCCAGGCTATGGGAGGAAGTTATGCCACAAGAAGGATGTAAGATTGATGAGAAAGTGTTAAATATTCATATTTAAAGTTGACAAGGTACCTGAACGGTATGAGATGCATCCCAGATTAATGAAGGTTGTGAGTGAAAAGTATAGCTCAAGCCACAATTTTCCAGTCTTCTCGCAACTCTGGGGAAGTGTAAAAGGACTGGAGAATTGCAGACATTCCACCCTTGTTCAAAAAATGAAGACAAGCTCATCGATTACAGACCAGTCAGTTTAACTTCAGTAGGGCAACTTTTAGAACCAGTTATTCAGGTTAGATTTAGTAATCATCTGGATTGATGAGGAACAATCCACAGGGATTTCCTAAAGAGAAAATATTATTTAACTTGCTGGAGTTTATAAAGTGGTAATGGACAAGGAGACTTTGCTGATGTGTGCATGGACTTTCAAAAGGCATTTAATATACTGTTACACAAGTTTGAGAAAAGCTATAGCTCGTTGAGTAACAACATGGATACAAACTTAATTTGAGTGATTATTAAAATTGGTGAGTAGATTGTTTTAAGAATGGAGGAAGCTTTATAGTGGAGTTCCCCAGGGGTTGGTGTTGGGACCTTGTTTTTCCTGATGTCTATATTAATAATCTATTCTTTGGTATGCAGACGATACAAAGCCTAGAAGCATTGTAAGCTCTGAAGGATAATGTAGATAGCCAAAAATAAATTGACAATTTCCATTTGCATTCCAAATACTTTGCTGCACCTGCGTGTTAGCCTTCAATAATTTATTAAGTGACATTTAGATTCTTTTCACACATGCACTTTCCAAGCTCTTGCTATCGAAGAAATGCTTGACACATCAGTTCCTCCCATCAACTTGGATAACATCTCATTTTTCCATGTTTTCTGTCTGCCATGTTCTTGCCCATTCACTAAGCCTGGTCTGAATCTTCCTCACAGCATTGTATCATCTGCAAATTTTCAAATATTGCAGTTGGTCCCAGCTCAAAATCATTGCTATATATTGTAAACAGCTAGGGCCCTAACTACTGCTCCTTTTCAGTACCCTACTGGCCATAGCCTGGTGACATGCATGACCCATTCTCTCCTACTGTTTTCTGTCATCCTGTCATTTCATTTACCCCTTTTTATCCTTTGTGTTTCAATTTTTCTAACTAGCTTCATATGGAGGACGTCATCAAAAGCTTTCTGGAAATCTTAAGTACGTTATGTACATCAGCTCTCACTTACCTATTTTGTTAATTAAACCTCCAAAAAAAACTCACCAAGTTCATCAACCATTTTCCATTTACAAATCTATGCTGATGATGTCCAATGTCTATTTAATACATTCTTTGTAATAGATTCTACCATTTTTCCTGCTATTAATATAAGGCTAACAGGTCTGTAGTTCCCTGTTCCCTCCCTCTATCTCTCTCTCCCTCTCCCTCTCTCTTCTTCCCCACCCCTTCAATAGTGGAGTGACATTTGTTGGCTTCAAATCCACAGGAATCACTCCAGTGCCTATAGAAATTTGGAAAATTACCAGTACATCATAGCTGCCACCTTGAGCAGTCTGGGATGCAGATGGTCAGATTTTGGGGCTATATTAACTTTCAGTCCCATTAAATTCTGCGGTGAAATCTTTCCTCATTATCCCTTGCCAGTGGATTTCCAGTTTTGTAAGGTTTCTTGAATCTTACTCAGTGAAAACAGGCACAAAATAAACATTTTAACTCCTCTGCCATTTCTCTCATCCTCAACGTAAATTCTATTGATGCTTTCTGAAATGGACTTGCATTCATTTTAACCAAATTTCCTTTTAGCAATGAATTTTTTTATGTTCTGCTCTTATTTTTTGTTAGATTGCATTCATACTATCCTCCTCATTTCCTTTAGTTTCTTTGGCCTCCTTTGCTATATTCTTAAACTTCCCAATCCTTGATTTTACAATTGTTTCTGGCAACTTAATGGACATTTTCTTTTAATCATTTACAATCCTGATCTAAAATTGTACAGCACAGATGAGGCCCATCAAGTCTGCAGCATTTCACATACTTTTTAAAGACAGGTTTTCTCGCCGCCACCTCCCCCTCCCAAACTTCCTAGGCAGTATATACCAGATACTCATCATTATTTGGATGAAATGTGTTTTCCTCAAATCCCCTCTAAACCTCTCACCTTTCGCCTTAAGATTATGACCCCATGTTATTGACCCTTCAACGAAGGGCAACAGTTGCTTCCTAGCCATCCTTTCATGGCCTTCAATCTTATACACCTCAATTTCTGCTCTAAAGAAAACAACCCAGCCTCTCCAGCTAACAAGCATGGGGCTGGATGAACACAGCAGGTCAAGCAGCATCATAGGAGCAGGAAAACT
>JAHRHZ010000144.1:65786419-65828927 GCA_024137785.1 Ginglymostoma cirratum
ACTGGCTCCATCCCCGCCTCTTCGACTTGTCTGCCTCCTCTCCACCTATCCTCTCCTCTATCCATCTTCTATCCGCCTCCCCCTCTCTCCCTATTTATTTCAGAACCCTCTTCCCCTCCCCCATTTCTGATGAAGGGTTTAGGCCCGAAACGTCAAGTTTTCCTGCTCCTATGATGCTGCTTGACCTGCTGTGTTCATCCAGCCCCATGCTTGTTATCTCGGATTCTCCAGCATCTGCAGTACCTGTTATCTCCAGCCTCTGGTCGTAGCTAAAATGCTCCATTGCTTTATTTTCTTCCATAACTTCCTTTCGTTAGCCATGGTTGACTGACCTTTTCTGAGTTTTCCACCTTGAGGGAATGTTTAGTGGAATACTTTACAATCCTAATTCTTTTGAACAATCCTAATTCTTCAAAAATAAAGACCTAGATTGGGTTGAGGCTGCTGTCCTTAGTCACTTGTGCAGTGACATGCTGGAGCTACATTGGCTTGCCTCTAATGACATGAGCTGTTTCTGTTTTATTGACAGTCCCTAGAAAGTTTTTTCCTTTGATATTCATTGACTTTGATATTTATCATTTGCTAGAATCTTTTATTTGGATAGAGAGATAGTTAATGTTTCAAATCTAATATGCCTTTGGAACTAAGAGGTGGTATGCTATTGAACAAAGCAGGAAGAGGGTCAGGTAGAAAAAATGGTCAGTTGTAGAATGCGTGGAACAGAAGACTAAGTAGTAATGTTTGATCATAAAAAGGCAAAACACTGGTGCAGAATAATGGCCAGCTCCGTCTGTACATAGTTACACTGCCCTTTGGCAAAATGGAAGGCAAAATTCATGGCCTGAAGTTGTTGAATTCCCTGTTGAGTTCACAAGGCTATAGCATACTTAAGCGGAAGGTTAAATGCTGTTCCATGATATTTGTTTCACTAGAACATTGCAGCCAACAAAAAACAAATGACATGAAGGAAATTAATTAAAATGGCAAGCATGGGGAGGTCAGTCTTGTGGACTGAGTAGACTCCCTATAATGTGATCGTCCAAACTGTTTGTCTCCCCAATGTAAAGCGTACCAGTTGTGAGCAGTGTACACGTTATACTAATTGAAATAAGTACAAGTAAACTGCTACACCTAGAAAGTGTGTTTGGGGCCTGGGGCCTAGGACGAGGAGGACAGTAGAGGTAGAGGGCAGGTGTTAAAATCTTTGTATGGGAAGGCGATGAGGTGAAAATACTAACTACTTCATTCATTTTGGCAATGGATTTCATGATGAAAATTCAATTTGAAAACTGGCCCTAGTTTGTAGTTAGTGGATGCGATCTACAATGGTCCTTTTTGAGCTTTAGGATAGAAGAAAGACAGCAGAGTTAGCTTCAAAAGCTAGCACGGCAGTTGATTTGCCACCAAGCTGAACAAAGATCAAAGGGAAACAGACCCCCTCCCTGCAGAATCTTAGTTGGGAATAGTTGGAATACCAAGGAAAATTAAAGTAAATTCTGCAGACAAGGCTTCTGGATTGGTCCTAGGAAAAATGAGTATTATACTCTGAAGATTTGGAAAGGAAAGGGAACTTTTGGGAAGCAAAAATTAGAATGAATAGCTTAATTCATTATAAGTTATAGTGTTCAGCTAGTGGTGCTTGCATTTTTTTTGTATACAATAAAGTTTGTTTAAAAAACATAAACTCTGAACTCTGCTACAAGATTTTCTTTAAACAGTAACAGTTTCAAATAAAATTCTGTCAGGAGATGATTGTTAAGCACACAAGAAGCCATTAGAGTAAGTTTTCACAACGTCGTGCCCTCCACATTCGCATATTGAAAATCTCAGCAAGTGTTCGAGTAACTAAGCCTAAGGAGAAGCAGGGCAATTTAGACAGCAATTTCCTGATATTTATGTCTAATCATGCATGTGTGAGCATTGGAAATTGCAGTCAAGTTGTTACTCCTTAAAACTGGTGAATAGTGGCAGTAGCTCTTCAAACCATTGAAAATTATTGCTGTTCAGATGTGTCAGGTTGAAATTATGCAGTTTCACCAATGGTGCTGCTGTTTTACATCTCTCAGCTCTTCAATCTCTTTCAAAGATAATTCTATGCTTCAACCAGTTCCGCCTGCCTGCTTACCAAATTTTAAGCATTTTATTCTATTTGACTATAATAAAGAAAACATGATTTTTGAACTGGAGGATAACTATATCTTTCTGTGGTGCAACAGGCACCAACCCCTTTTAGTGGAATAAAAACCTCTTCACCCGTTGGAGGCAGGTGGTGAAGAATATGGTACTCTCTATTGCAAGGAATGGTTGAAGCAAATAGTACAGATGCAAATAGGGAAGCATATGAGGATAAAAGGTTACACTTAGATTAAGAAAGAGGAGCAGACTTTGACTGGAACTTAAATACCAATATGAAGCTTTTATGTTGTATATCCTATGTATATAAAATTAAACAAACTTATTATGAATGCACAACCCACATTGCCATGCTATCGCTTAAGTGTTGAATTGATAAATTACTTCATATTTTGTAACTTCATACAAGATTTATTAGTGTTTAAAAATATACTTGCCTTGTTAGACAAATCTGTACAAAGTCTCTTGCGTTCTCTGAGAACTCGTCAGGCAGGTTTGGCATCTGACCTCTATATGCTCCAATGTAAAACATGGCTGCCATTTTGTCCATATGAGCCAAAGGTGGTTTCCCTGATGCCATTTCAAACACTGTACAGCCTATACTCCAAATGTCAGATTTCCTCCCATGTCCAGTCTCATTGATCACTTCAGGTGCCATCCAATAAGGAGTTCCATGCATTGATATTAACATTTCACTGTGTGTATCACTCATGTTCACGTAAGTCATGCGTTTGGCACATCCAAAATCAATAAGTTTTATCACACCATTAGGCATAAGCATGACATTATTTCCTTTTATATCTCTGTGAATCACCCTGTTATCGTGTAAATAGTTCACTCCTTTTAAAATTTGTTTAGTATATGTACAAAAAACAGGTTCCGGTAATGGCCCAAATCGACTAATGATACCAGCAATGGAACCACCCGGAACAAACTCCATGAAAATGCTAACAACGTTTGCTTCTAGGTTTGTACCGAGAAAACTCACAATATTGACATGTTTTAGGTTTTTCAGTAACTCTATTTCTTCTTCTAATTTCTGATACTCTTTTTCTGCTGCAATATGATTTGTTGCATCCAAAGAAACCTGTTTAACAGCGATTAATTTCCCTTGACTGGTTAGACCACAGTACACCTAAAAAGTTGGAAAAGGATATGATATAGCACTTACTTTGTAAGTAAAAAGACATAATTGAAATGAACTCACCTGTGGAGGAAACAACTTTGTGTTTTAAAATAAATATATATATAAAAATTAAAACCATATGTCACCACCCGATATCTCAAGTGAGCTGAACAATCAAGGTGAGAAAACAAAGAATTGCTGATGTTAGAGATCCGAAACACACACAAATTGCTGCCAAAACTCAGCAGCTGAGCCCATTGGTGGAAAGATTATTGGGGGGAAAGAAATGACAGTGTAAATCGTCATTTAGGGAGGCTGAGATTAATCTAAAAAGTTGAGATGTATTTGATATTTGCCAAACTTATCTAAACTTTTGAGGTAACGAAGAATGTTGAGGCTGGTCTATGAGGATATTAGTGAGGCTTTTGAGAAGATACCAGAAGGCAAGTTGGTCAGAAGACTAGCAGCTCATGAGGTCCAAAGGAAATTAAATTGAAAGTGAAAGAAAGCAAGTTGCTAAGGTCACCATGTGTTTTTCATTGGGGTTCCAAAGAGCTCTGTACTGTGTCTCTTTCCTGTCTTTTTTTATACATATATGGATTAGACCTGTATAGGTGGCATGTAAGAAGTTTACAGATGATATGAAAAGTGGTCATGGAGTCGATAGGACAAAAGCTGTAGACTGCGAGAAGATATCATTGGAATGTCAATTTGAACAGAAAAGTAACAATTGAACTTGATCTAGAGAATTGAGAGGTATGCAGTTGGGGAAGATGAGGAACACTAAGAGATGCATCGTATTCGCAAGTATTGTGCGATCTGTAAAAGATCAGAAGAACATTGGAATTTACGTCTACAGACCCCTGAAGTTAGCAGGACGGGGCATAAGCATTAGACGCTATTTGATAAGATCGTGACAGATCTGATAGTAGTGCCAGACTTTTTTTCTCCCTACCCCAATACCCTTTGACTCCCTTGTCAATCAAGAAATCTATCAAACTCTTTCAAAGGAAATCCAGAAATGACCCAGCCTCCACTGAATCACTCTTGGCAACTTCAAAAACTCTAGTGTAGAGAATTTCGGCTATTAGGAAAGATTAGTTAGGCCGATCTTTGGAACAAAGAAGGCTGGAGAAATACTTAATTGCAGATTTGAAAGTTATGGATGTTGCTGACAAGGAGTTATTTCTGTTCAGACAATCAAAAATCCATGAAATTTTGTTTTAAATGAATTTTATGAATGGATTAAAGGAGTATTTTTTTTGTTTAGGGTGTGTGAATATCTGAAACTCACTGCGTGAAAATATTGTCGAAGTTGAAGACTCATTGCATTTTAAATAAAGCTACTTGATGGACGTGTGCTTGGTGTTCTAGAGGACTACATAACTGGAGGTAGGATTAGATTGGAAAGCTTTTTTTTGTGTGGCCAACGTATACATGGTAGCCTAAACAGTGACATCCTGTGCTTTAAATATTTCTGTTTCTGTGTAAAATATTAGAACTTTCAGTGAACAATTACAGCAGGAACACGCAAGAATAGGAGAAGGCTATTTAACCATTCAATTAGTTTAGGGCTGACCTGTGACCTAACTGCATATGCCATCCTGTGTCAGTGTCCCTCAATACCATCTTTCTTCTTCGAGTTCCCTGCCTGAAGGCTGGTCCTTGGTAATTGATCACCGGACCATTGCAAAGAGATGTTTTCGTTTAAAAACAGGGCAGGGAAGGAAGGGCCTGAGTTTACATTATCTGTGATAGAGGTTGAACCATGTGTTGCTGAAGTTAATCTGATGTACGTACTCACTGATGGCTAACTGGTCCCCCCTCTCCCATGCCATAATACCTGGTTAACAGAAATCCATCTATCTCAGTTTTAAATTAACTGAGTTACCAATATTACTTCTGCAGAAGCATGCAACCAAACTTTTAACTTTTGAACAAATAACTGTTTCCTACTTTCATTTTGAAATGTCTGGTTAACTTTTAGTATGTTCCCAGTTCCTAAGCTTCCCAACTAATGAACATAAATTTCCACTTGCCCCATCTCCCAAATCTACTTTATCTGTTTCACCTGCTATCTTGAGCTTCAATGAAGTCACCATGTAACCTGCTATATTCTAGTGAACATACACTCAATCTTTCCTTGTCATTTAAAACCTTGGAGTCTGGGTGTTCTAGTAAATTTGCATTGACTATGGGTGGAATACAATGTAGTGTTACCAAGGTGTGGTGCCCAAGACTGTTCATAGCATTCCAGATAACAAGGTGTGGGGCTGGATGAACACAGCAGGCCAAGCAGCATCGTAGGAGCAGGAAAGCTTAACGTTTCGGGCCTAGACCCTTCATCAGAAATGGGGGAGGGGAAGAGGGTTCTGAAATAAATAGGGAGAGAGGGGGAGGGGGATTCTCCAGCATCTGCAGTACCTTTTATCTCTCATAGCATTCCAGGCCTGGTGTAACCTGGGCTTGATTGTTTTCTGTATCTGTTCATGGCATTTTAATGATCTCTGTACATAGACTCCAGGTCTTTCTGAAACTCCACTGTTTCTAGCTTTTTACCATTTTAGAAACTTGTTTCCTTTGTAGGTATCAAGTGGATAATATTATATTTGCTTACATTGTGATCTATATATGTCAATTTGCCCACTCATTTAATTCTTTAATATTTTTCATGCAGCCAGTTTTTGTAGCAGACAAGAAAAGTATTACAGTTTACTCTTATTGACTGTTAATATTTCATTTTTGAAATCAACTGCAGTTTACAGTTACTCACTGTGCCATAGGCCCCTTTGCCAAGCACATTTCCTTTGGTCCATATTATGGCATCCTCACAACTGGAGCTACATTCAGATTTCATAGAGTGGCCAAGTGAGCTGTTTGATCTGCTAGAAGTCTTGCATAGTTTTGTAACTGTATATTCTGCACTCTGTTGGGAGCAAAATAACCACACTTAAAAACTTTTCTAAAAACTGATTTTTCCTTTAAGTTTCCATTGCCATTTATTGTGGTGTAACCTTTTCACTACCATGAGAGATTTTGCTAAAGATCAATGGAATTTTTTTTTAAATTACCTGAAGGCTATTCTCCTTTAGTTTTCCATATCCATTTTGAAACAAGCCGTTCTTACTATTGTCTTCCTTTTGTAGAAATTGTTTGGTCACTTCTGTTGTGTCAGTACAAGTGTTTTTTTCTTCTAACAATAATGCTGATGCCAGACAACTAAGCAACTCGTCTGTAAGACTGTCCCGACTATTACAATCAAGACAATGTGGAGGGCAAATCTCTTCTGTAGTCCACGTGTTGATCATTCGTTGAACTGGAAAACCGGTACGATTGAAATCTGGGTTTGAAGCATCTTTTACTGTAGAAAATGTGGTGTTATCTTGGTCTTCAGTACGTAAAGCAATAGATTCTGTTTCATCCTCTCTAACATCCCAGATAACCTGATTAGTCGAAGCAGTTGTAGGCTCTTGTGCATCTGTAGTCCCTCGGCATTCTACAATTTGACTTCCTTTGCCCAAATCTACATCTTCATTAAGTGTGATGTTTAGTTGTTGTTGTAACTCAAATAAATCAGTAGCAAGACGATCTGCATCCTTGCATGCTCCCAAAGAATAAGACTTGGACTGATCAGTTGCATCATGTCCTAGATCATCTCCATTAACAGAAGTACTTGATTCCTTACATAAATCTTCTGAAATGTTAGATTTGATTGAAGTTTGCTTAAATGAGATTTCTGTAATGGTTGACAAATACTGGTTGTCTAGCTCAGCTTTATTATTTGATAATGAATGAAGGGAGTTTGTGCCATCTGAGGGATTGCCACTTTTCTCTTGGTTAATTAATTCATGGGATAATTCCTCTTTCCTGTAGGTTTTTATGTGGCAATTGTGGCCAGAAATTATCACATTTTCTGGTCCTTCATCACTGAATAAAGGAGTGTTTTTCTCTCCTGCATTCTCATCTACATTCTTTTTTTTAACATTTTTGGGACTTTTCCTATGTTTAGAGTTCAGATTACTTTTTGAAATCTTGGCAGTATTTCTTGAAGTTACTTGGTTTGATTTGGACTTCTTGCATATTGATTGCCTTCTAGGTGGCATAGAATGAATAACTTTATGATTACTTTCACGATTTGTGGACTTTCGCGTAATGCAATACACTGGAGTGCCAAACATTTCATAAATGCCTGGGCCTTTCTCGGTTGGATTTATTTCCTGAAACATATCACTGTACTTTAATGCTGAGAAATCATCCGTGAAATGTGATCTTGAAACCTGCAGAACTGGTGACTTATAAAGACCGTTTGAAATTCTGTTGATATTTGGAAGATTTTGTTCATTAGAAAGTGATCCATTTCTCAAGAGACATTTAATTCCAACTTGTCCTTTTATTTTCACTTTTGATGGAACTCTGTGTAGATCAGGATCTTTCAGCAAAGGGAGGCTAGGACCTTCTTTATATTTTAGTAGCTGAGCAGTTGAGGGCATAAATGTACTTTTCTTCAGCCAACTTTGTGTTGGAATGGAGAGGCACTGTAATGATTTGGCACTACATTTGATTCTTTCTGGAGTGAAGATATTCCTTTGATTAACACAGTTAACCTTGCTTATTTTCTTTTTCTGTTCTGGTTCTTTTGATATTAAAATGTTGAGGCTTTGGTTGCCTTTGTAAGACATGGTCTTACTAGCACTTTTCATTTTAACAGGGGTCACTTTCAAAAAGTGCTGTGCTTTGGCTGGGGATTGTTTTGCTGCTGTGACATGTATGGCAGAAGTACTTTTTAAACCAATCTTATCTTTCTGAGCCATGTTTTCCTTTATAAAAATGGCATATTTTGTCCTGAAAGCCGCCTTTGGAATAGTTGCACTTTGTCCAAAATTCTCTGCTAAATTTTGAGCAGTGCCTTTGTGGTTTATGTTTTCTTTTAAATTGTTGTTTTGAAACAGATTATCACTTGGTTCAGTCTCTTTGCATGGAAGGGCCTCATTAACTGATATTTTTGAATGTTGTACATCCTGGAAATTTGTATTTTCCTCTGGGCCTATGGCTATCGAGTTAAAAAAATCTGCACGCGTGCTTCCTTTAAGGGGCTCGCTATTCTCTAAATTCAGCTGGCTGCACTGAATTGTATCCAATAGTATAATGCCATCTTTGCAATAACTAGCATCAACTATTACTTCTGCTAAGTTTGTTCCTGCAATATCAGCTTCTTTGTATTTGCATTTTTCATCTGATCCAGCTGAAGTGTGGTATGTATTTTTTGTAGGTGTTGTTTGAGTAACATCCTTTCTAAACAAATGTTTAGATATTTCTTCATCTAGAAGCTCGTGTTTGATTCTTGTACCAGAAGCTACACACTCTGAATCATTGAGTGGCATAGGAAGAGTTAAACTCAGTTTATTATTCTTAATGCCATATCCTGTTTCTGATGCCGGTGTGTATTGTGGTTCAAAGCCTTGAGCGTGTTCAGGACATTGATCAACATTGAATGACTTTTGGTTGCTAGGTCCACTGGCACTTGAGAATTCATTTGAAGTTTCTTGTCTGCAAGACAGTGCTAGGGATTGGTTAAGTCCTTTTCTCTTTGTTATTGCTTCATATGGTGATAAAGAATGATATGGGTGTTGTTTTGATGGCAATGTTGTAGCAGTGACATTAGAGATAGCACTGTCATTTAATTTATCGATGATTCTTCCCTGTATTGAAAGATGGTGCACAGGCACTGAAGACTTTGCATTGTTGGTGCTCAGTTGTGGTAAAGACAGCTGCAGTTGCAAAAGTATAAGAATTAGATTTCACCTGGAGTCATACAGATCAATTTAGAGTCAGACTATCCTGTTATGTTTAGAGTGATGCCACATATTCAAAACTTTGGTTAATCCTTGACCATTGACAATAAAACTATATTTAAAGAGTTGCTAGAATAGTTATGCATAGGGATGTACTTTTGTCATGAAATACTTCAATGAACATAGTAGACAAATCTTAGTAAGGGATTATAATAAAAGCCAGGGAAATAATTATTTAGAAAATGCATAACCAATATCATATGGATTTTCCTTGCAGATACTGCTTGTCAGATAGCCTTAGATACATTGGCTCCAAGACTAAAAGGACATGATTTCTCTTGAGGATTTGTATTCCCCATTGAATCTTATGTTTGCATTTTGGCAGGTCAAATACATGGAGGTGAAAATAATACCGAAAATACACTGATCTGGCTACGTCTGTTGAGAGAATAAAAGGGTTACAGTCCTGAGTTGAATGTGACTGTTTTGAGGCATCTTATGGTGTTTTGCTTTTCTACAAGTTTTTTTTTGGAGAATCTGATGTGCATTTAGATGATGGCAGGTAGTTTGTAGTTGAACCAAGAGGGTGTCCTAGTTTGTACTTCAACAGCCTTATAATGAATCTTGGAGGGTTGCTCTGAATAGAGAGGAGAATATATTACTGCTGAGAATAAGGTCAGCAGTTATCCCGGGGTCTCAGACAGCAGTGAGTTGTCCAGAGTTAGAAGCTCCAGGTTCACTTGCTGCCAAAAAAAAATTAGATGGAACAAGAGCATGAAAAAGAATGGAAATCTGTAAAGTAAGGTATTGATGACTCCCTTAATGACAACAACAAAGCTAAGGCCTCAGCTATGTGTGCTTGACATTTAAGAAGAAAATAAATTTAGAACCTACCTTAAAAGTGTTGCTGCTATTCTCTGAATCAGGTGTTCCTTTCTTTTTTAACTCTTAAAAATGAAAACAGTGCATGTAGGGTCATAAATTTTGTCTCAAGTTCTGTAGTTCAGACAAATCTGCAGTTTAGGAATTGGTAAGGCAATTGAAATTGATTTTATAATAAACAAAAACAGAAGTTGCTGGAAATGCTCAGCAGGTCAGGCAGCACCTGTTTTTAAAAAAAAAAAAATCAGTTAACATTTCAGGTCCAGTGACCCTTCCTCAGAACTGCTGAGTATCCCCAGCAACTTCTGTTTTTGTTCCTGATTTACAGCAACTGCAGTTCTTAGGTTTTATTTTCAGTCAAAATAAAACCTATTTAATCCATCTGAGTATCATTTTTAGAATTGTTTCAATATAATTTCTACAGATTTAGTTGTTTGCATTCCTATCAAATGAGAAAACATTTGAAAGAAAAGCTAAATGATTGTCCATATGATTAAGTGATCTATTTAACTTTGTTATTTTGTTTTGCTAATGGATTATCACATCATACTAGTGATTTGTATCTACTGGGAATGTTACAGTTTGCATGCTCACCACTGTCATTGTCCAAACTGAATAGATGCACTCACGATACCTTTACAGTATTGCTATCAATCCACAGTATTTTAAAATATGTAGGCCGACCTTTAAGACCTCCAATGAGAACATTTAGATTGCTTACATTACTTGCATTTACTCATAATATTACCTTGTAATGCCATGGGATGGTGCTCTAACAGAACTTCTAACGCTGTTATGATCTAGAACTTGTTATAACCCCACCTCATTCTAACTGTGCTTGCTTCTCAGCCACACTGACCTATTTATTGAGTCATGTCACCCTTGCTGTTCACTCTTACAGCTTCTTCAAGCTACATTTGACCTCAATTTTACCTGCCTTCAGTTTTAACCTTCAACTGTTTCCGACACTATATCGGCTCTAAAGCCCAAAAATTAATTTTGAAAGAGTAGGATTTGCTGAAGAGAACCTTGCTAGATGACTAACCTTTACATTTATGAGCCTTCCCTCAGTTTTGAAAAACCCTTCAGAGACATTCTTCACAGGACCTCAAAATTCTAGTTAAAACCAGTAAGATTTTGAACCACATGAAGGGAACCACTAATAGACCCTTTCCTCCACTCGAGCTCTTTTATTGAAAATTATTGCTATGTTAAATAACGAGACCTGATGGAATCCAATGTTTCCCATTTCTTAATCTGCCTGTTCCTGATCACAATTTCACTCATCTCTTAACCATCTTAAATGCAATTAGTGATTTGTATGGAGCAGCATTAAGTGTATAATAGTAGAACATTATATTGCCTTTCCAGTTTTGGCACAGTGAATTGTGAAGGGAGTCTAATTTTATTAAATACACAAGGTGATGGCAGGTCTTGTATACAGACAAGTGTTACACCTAGCCTTCGATTGTCGTGCTTTTCCGGTTCACCCTAGAGTGACAACTCTCAAAGGGAAAATCCCCCCCAAAAGGCAGTAGTACTTGGAAATGAATTTACTGATCCTCCAGTTTGAAGTATGTAATGTGAGTCAAATCACTGTCTCATTTTTCTGCTCTTCTCCTGAGGGATTAGGGTGGGGGGGGTGGGGGTGCGGTGGTTGCGGGGGAGCCTTCCTTGCACCTACTACACAGCAATAACTTTATTCTTGCACCATTGAATCTGGCAGTTGTTTCAACCCAGTGCTCTGGCCAATCTGGAAACTCCATATTGTTGCACAGAACTTTTCTCAGTATGAATTTGCTCTGACTCCTTAAACCGCTCCATTCGCACTCAAATTCAGCCAAAAGCAACCCAATGAGTGATCCAATGGGTAAGGTTTATATTGCAAAGCTGAAATTGCAGTTCGAACAGCTTTGTTCAGAAAGTTGACAGATATTTGACTGATCAATATTCCTGCTCTGGAATTGAGAATCAGGCATTCTAGAAAAAAGTTAAACTTTAATTTTAGAAATGGTTAGACGACCAGACTTACATATTTAGGCTTGTATGTTTGAGATGATTTGTTCTTGCCTTATACCACTGTTTAGATATTTCCTGAACACTTGCAGGTATTTTCCTAACGTCTCTGCAAAATTGTGTTGTACTCAAAAAGAGTGAGCAAAAGAATGGAAGTCTGCTTACTTTGCTTAGTCTGTGAATCTTGCGAGCAATCCAGGTGTGCTTCAGTATAATTGATAATTGGTTCAGATTGCGAGCCATGCATTCCAGTGATAATTTCAAGCGTAGGCACATTTTCAATCCATTTGTTCCTTCTGGTTGGTGCATTTAATGAAGGTGGCCCCTTTAGCTTTACAGAAGCCAGCAGCATTTCATCTGGGAGAGATGAATGACGTAGTTTTTCTCTCTTGAGACCTTTCCTAGTATTTTCCAATGTGGTCTCTGGACTGTAGATATTATACATTGTTATCTTTTTGAACCTATTTAGTCAGTCATAGATCTGTCACATTTAAAAGCTGAGTATTTTTTCCTTACATGACTACAGAGCTGTAAGGAAATCAATGACCAGATTGACAGAAGATGAATTCATCTATGCGCTAGTAACTAGTTCTTTATTACACTGCATGGATTTAATTTTCTGTACATCATTTTACACTTTAAGAAATAAATGTTAACAATAATTGTACATGCCAGCATAATCATTGTGTTGACACATATGCAAAGATCTTTCAATAGCAGTATTTACTAATGGCAAGAAATGAAGTTTGATGCTGTACAATTGCAACGAGCAATAGCAGAGTGAAAGGGAAAATGTGAGGTTCCAGTAAACTGACAATTAACATGACTGCTGTATAAACCTAGTTGTACCTTTATAGGGGAAGAAGGTTGTATTTGGGTTCAGGATCAACAAAAACCAGAAAAATGTTTTTTTTCCTATTCATTTGTGGGACATGGACATCTCTACTTACCTTTGAGAAGGTGTTGGTGAACTGCCGCCTTGAACTGCTGCAGACCACTTCTCGTCGGTTAACCTGCAATGCTGTTAGGGAGGGAATTCCAGGATTTTGGCCCCCAGCAACAGTGAAAGAAGTGATATTTCCAAGTCAGGATGGTGAATGACTTGTGACTGGTAGTGTTCTTATCTATCTGCCTTTGTCTTTCTGGGTGGGTTTGGAAGGTGCTGTCTGAATTTCTGCAGTGCATCTTGTAGATAGTACACACTGCTGCAACAGAGCAATGATAGCAAGTGGATCATGTGGATATGGTGCCAATAAAGTGGATTGCCTTGTCCAGGCTGATGTCAAACTACTTGTTGAAGCTGTACCCATTACACTCCTGAGTTGCGGCTTGGAGATGATGGATGGGCTTTTGGAAGTGAATTACTTGCCACAATTTTCCAAGACTCTGACCTGCTGCAGTAGCCACTGTGTTCATGTATTGTTATGAACAGAATAAATTAGTGAGGTTTATGGTTATAATTGAGTGCTAAGCCACTTCATCTCTTCGTGGAATTACTGAATCAAAATTGTTGCAGTGCAACAGGAGACTGTTTAGCCCATCAGGCCTGCAAGGGGTCTTTGAGCATTTTAGCTCAGTGCCATTCCTGTCCTTTCCCTGTAAAGCTACACATTTGTTTAATTAAATCATTCAATGCCCTCTTGAATGCCTCAGTCCTCCACAAATTCCAGGCAGTGCATTCGATGCCCTAAACACTTGATACAAGTGTTTTCTACCATGCTTTTGATCCTTTCACACAACACCTTTTAGGACATTGCCCTCTTATTTTTGATCAGGAACAACACTCCCTATCCTTCATGATTTTGAACCTTCTATCAGATCTGATCCAAGGTAAACAGTCCCAACTTTTCCTCATAACTAAAGTGCCTCATCCTTGGAACATTCTTGTAAACCTCTTATGCACTCTCTCAAATGTTCACATCCCTTCCTTTAGTGTGGCATCTAGAACTATACACAGTAGTCCAGCTGACAGCTAAAACTGTCTTTTTAGTTCATCATTACAGGACAGCAGGTTATAGTCCAACAGGTTTATTCGAAAACCACAAGCTTTCAGAGCCTTGTTCCTCCTGGAGGTAGCATCAGACAATTTATAAGCAAAAGATCAAAGGGTTATTGGTTTGGTCAATACATTTGCATTAGTTCTAAGATGGCTGTTAGACCTTTAAATCAGTTAGAAAGGAGTTGCAGGTTTGAATTACATAACATGCAAATACCAAAATATTAAGTCACTGCCCCGAGATAAAAGATTTTCTGTAGACGAGAGGTGATGTGCATTTTAGGTGTGAGGCCTTGTTTAGAATTTGTCTGCATCTTAACTTGGAGTCTGATAAGGGTACCCTTCAGACATTACTTCCCACGTACAGAGAAACTACACCTTGTTCTTCACAGCCTTCAAACATGTATTCAATGACAATTAACACCTTGACAAGATCTTCCCTTCGCCACCCCCTTGCTTTCAAACAAATGCCAAACCTTAAACAGACCATTGCAGAAAGCTACCCAGCCTTCCTGACAACAATTGACCACAATACCACAACCCTGTTGTGGCAACCTCTGCAAGACATCTCCAATCATAGATGGACACTACCATCACATGTGAGAACACCCTCCACCATGTACACAGCAGATACTCAGGTGACTTGGCCAATGTTGTCTGTCATACACTGCAGGTAAGGATGCCACAAGACATGATATGTTGGTGAGACCATTCAGATGGTGTGCCAATGGATGAATGTTCCCAGTGGGGAGCACTTTAGTCAAGGACATTCAGCCTCTAATCTTCAGGTAAACATCCTCCAAGGGGGACTCTGGGACACAATGCAGAGTCACTGAGCAAAGGTGGATTGCCAAATTTGGTATTCATGAGGAAGGCCTCAACCAGGATCTCAGGTTCATGTTGCACTACAGGTGACTCCACCACACTATACACATTCACTCATTACAAACATACTCAGACCATGCCTCATACACTGTCTTTCTTGCTCAGACTCAGTCTCGCTCACTCACTGAGGATGAGGATATTCATGGAGCCACCTCTCAGTAGTGTTTAGTTGCCCGCCAGCATTCAGAACTAGATGTAACAACTGTAGGTCTGATCCATTGGTAATGAGTTGCTTTGACATGTCTATCAATTGCTGATTTTGCTATTTGATACACTAGTAGCCCCGTTTGGTAGTTACACCAGGTTGACATCTCACTTTTAGGTACACCTGAGGCTCCTAATACATACTCCTGCACTCTTCAATGAACCACAGTTGATCCCTTGGCATGATGGTAATAGTAGTGGGGCATATGCCAGGCCATGAGGTTGCTGGAGTCTGTTTCTGCTGCTGCTCATGGCCCACAGCACCTCATGGATGCCTAGTCTTGAGTTGCTAGATCTGTTCAAAATCTGTCCCAGTTACCACTGATTTTAGCACACAACATGCTGGAGCATATTCTCAATGTGAAGACAGCTTTTTCTCTGCAAGAATAGGGCTCCTAGGGTTTGCAGTGGCCACTCTTGCCATGGGCAGACATGTGCAGCAGGAAGATTTGTTAAGATGGGGGTCAGGTAATTTTCCATCTTGTTAATTCACTCTTCTAGTGCAGACCCTTTTGAGGCTCAATGTCCTTTTGGAGTTGACCAGCTCAATTAGTGCTGCTCCTAGCATTTGACAGCTTCTCCGCTCAGTATTTTGAGTTCGCCTGCAAGTGGTTTTCAACATTGAATAGTAATCAACAGAAGGTTGAGGGGAAGTGTGGTACATGATAATCAGCTGAAGATTCCCATACAAATGTTTGACCTGATGCCATGAGACTTTATGGGATTTGGACTCAATGTTGAGGACTCCCACAGCAAATCCCAACAGCACGGAAAGAGTCCTTCAGGCCAACACTTGGCCCATTGCCTTCGCATTTGTAAATACTCATCTTAGTCCTTAAATGAGAATTTCAGCCTCTACCACCTTAAGGGTGACTTCCAAATCCCCACCTCTGGATGAAAAAACTTTCACATCCCCACTAAACCTCATGCCCCTCATCTTAAATCTATGCACGTGGTCATTGATTTCTGCAAAGAGAAAAGCTAATTCCTGACTACGTGTCATGAACTTGCATATCAATCATGTCTCCTTCACTCTCCTCTGCTCTGCTCTAAGGAAAACAACCCTGGTCTATCCAACCCATAACAAACTCTCCAAAACAGGCAACATTGTGGTAAATTTCCACTGCACCCTCTCCAGTGCAATCACATCCCTCCTATAATGTGGGTTCCACAGCTGTGCATAATACTCTAGCTATGGCCTCACCAACATTTTGTACTATCCCATCATAACCTCCCTGCCCTTAAATTTGATGCTAAATTCTACCATGTTATGATCACTGTTCTCTAGGGGGATCTCTTATTCAGATGACTTATTAAACCAGCCTCATTATATGTTACTAGATCCAAAACAGCCTGAACCTGGTTGCATTTACAACATTGTTCTCAGAAATTGTCCCAAATAGAATGAGTTCAGCTATTTTTATGAAATTGACTTCCCAATCTACATAAAGGTTAAAGTCACCCATGGCTAATGTATCGCTTTAATACGTACTCATGATTTATTCTCTGCTACAGAACAGTTACTTTTAGGGGGTCTACTGACCAGTGTTTTCCAACCAGTGTGCTGTGAAATTTTCCCACAGTAATGCCACTTTACCTGAGCATTGAGACCACCCACTTCTGATCTCTTCTGGAACCTAGGTGTCTATTTTTTGAAGTAAAATCTGTCAACATCAGGTGCCCTTATCAACTTTGTAGGCATGGATTGCCAACATCATGCAGGCATAAACATTCATGGATGTGCCATTTGCCTCATTTAAAGTGAGTTTTGATACTGAAAAGGTTGGGACCCATTGCTATAAACTACTCCAAACAGCGTTGTCTCCCTCTTATTTCTTAGCTCTACCCATTTTGATTCAAAAATCATCCAACAAGATTTTTTCCTGATATCATACTTATTCTCATACTAACAAATCTACTCCTCCACACTTCCCTTTACGCCCATCCTTTCAAAGAGTCTGAATATTTAGTCCACAACTTAAATCTCCTTGTTTCCATGTGTCTGTTGCTACAAGACCATGCCTGTTAATGAGGTTAATTTGTTTATACTGCTTTGAAAGCTACGTGCATTTAAGTGGGGTCATTAACTTTGCCCCTTTGACCCAATTTGCTGTTTTCTTTATACATTCTTCCTGTCCTACTTGGGGTAGGATTATCAAAATGGTTGTTTGCAAGCTCTTCCTTCCCTGCCTCTCCACCCCATTCCAAATTGTTTTAAAGCTCAGGCTCTAGCTATTCAACTTGTCAGGGTACTAGTCCAATTACAGTTCAAGTGAAGCCCATCTGACCAGACAGCTCCCTTTGATCCAGCACTGGTGCCAGTACACCATGAAATCTATTCATCAGTCTTTAAGCCAAACATTTAACGCCTTGATTTTATTTACCTTGAACCAGTTTGCTTATAGCTCCTGGAGATTTAATACCTTGGATATTCTGCCTTTTAGCTCAGCTTTAAACAGTTTAAAATCTTTCAGCAGGACCTCCTTTCCAGTATTAGCAATGTTGTTAGTACCAACATGGACAACTAGATCCCTCCCTGCCACTCCAGGCTTCTCTCGTGCTGGCACCTGGCAGACAGCATAGCCTTTTCAACTCATGCTCAGGGCTTCAGAGAACAGGGTCTATCCCCCATTTACACTGTCCTTTGCCGATACTACATTCCTATTCTTTTCCTCCACTTGAATTGCTCCCTGCGCCATGGTGCTCAGCCTCCCTGCCCTCACTTTTTCATCCCCAGATCTCAAGAGCTGCCTAACTATAGACAGTTTCAGGGATAGTACCTCTGAGGGCTGCTCTTCAGGTTTGCATATCCCTCCTGCCCTTGATAACAGGTCCAGTTTGAATTACCTAATCTAAAGGGGTGTGAGTGCCTCCTTAGGCAAAGCATCCAGGTGACTTACCCCTACAAGTAGTGACACGGTCTCCTAGTTTGACTAGTTCCACTTTCTCTGCAGTGATTGCTTTAAAACCCTTGGATGCAGGCCATCAGGTCCTGGTGACTTGTCAGCCTTCATTCCTGTTAGTTTGTCGAATATTTAATACCTTAAGATGAAAACTGACACAAGACCTATTGTCCCATTAGCAGCTTCATTATCCGATAACTTGGTTTTTACAGTATCCTCCACTGTGAATCCTGATGCAAAATATTGCTTTAAATTATTTGCCATTTTCCTGTTCTCCATTATCAATCCCTCAATCACCTTGTCCAAGAGTCACACTCACTTTAGCTACTCTTTATAAACTCAAGTTCTTGGTTTGTTTTTAATATTTGTCAATTTTGTATCTTGATTTGCTTTTTGGTCATCTGGCACTGGTTCTATAAACAAAACCTATTCCTCTGGTCTACTATTGGCTTGTCATTTCATATGTCTTCATATATTTCCTTGACATCTTTGTTACCCACAGTTCAGCATAGATATTTTATGTTCATGTTCAAATCCTGAAAATGGGACTTGAAGTGGTCTATAGTGTTGATTTGAATTCATTACCACAGCATGAATACCAAAGTTTCCAACTGTCCCTGTCCAGAAGGTTGACGGGCCCAAAACAGTTTAACTTACAGTAAGACTAAGCTGCCACCAGGAATCTGAATTTTGGCCTCTTTTGCAAATTAAGTTTCTTTTCTATGACTCTAGATAGTTTTAAAATGCCCATAATAGCAATTAAAGGTGCACATTTATCACAGTACAATCTGGAAATTTATTTCCCATTTGCAATCACAATGAAACAATTCATTTTTCACTATTAAAAATGCTCAGTTAACTTGTGCATATTATTCTAACAGTAAGCTCTCATTTATTTAAGCTGGATTTAAAGATGAACACCTCATGACTAAAGCATGGCATTTCTCACTGCTATTTTAACTAATGCATTTGCATATTTGGGATTGAAACCTGGGTCCCCAGATCATTACCAGGGTCTCTGGATTAATAATCTAGCATTATACCACTAGGCCATTGCCTGTAGCAGAACAGATCTTTCACCCTTTAAAGTAACATTAAATTTCATTCCAAAGTTATCAACAGACCAATGGTTAAATAATCTATTCGTTCCTGATAACTGCCTTTAAAAAATCTCCACTAATTCAGGATGCAGAAGACTTTCCTGACTACACTTGCTCCAACTGAAGCAAATATAGTTGGTGCCTACAAACAGGCCATTTTTAGGACAGCAGATAGATTGAGTCATCAGGCCACCTGTAATGGCAAGAAATGTGACTCCCTACAGTCTGGTTTGTGAAGCTTCCTTACTTATTCGGTAAAAATTTTGGCTATCAACAGGTCATGTCTGGTTACTAGTATTTCTGTTCCTATTTCCATGGTATCTGTCTTGCAGTGTCATCAAAGGATAGATTTAGTGTGAAGTTAATTTTCTAATTTGTCACTTTTTAAGTTCAACTATTAACTCCTGAAGATACCAAGCATTAGAAAAATTTAGATGTTACTGCCAGAATTGGTTATAACTCTTAATTCAATTACAACTATTTCTATTATGTTCTGATCAATTCAAATGGATGGATGATATTTTTATTACAAGTTGCAAGTGCACTTCAAAGCTTCAAGTTTTAAAATCTACAGCATGTCTGCTGAAATCATTCATGCAATTATGCTTACCTATTTGTTTCTAAATCATTGTAAAGACAAATCATCTCTTGTAATGCATTGTTTGCATTATTGAAAGCAAGGAGAATTGGCAGACCTATTCAAGATATTTTCAAAGATTAATGAAAATCATAAAAACATTTGAACTAGAATATATTTTCCATAAAATGTTGTAAAATGTATTTCTTCAGTGAATTTCATTATTGTACTATTGTCAATACGAAGGATTCAATAACCAGTGGACTTGATTTGCTCAGTATCAAAACTATGGCACAAACAATTTACATTTAATATGCCTGTTGATATTCTGTGGCCCCTTGCATTCAAATTTGCCTCATTTTTGGTAGCCTATACACCAAAAGGCTGTAGGTTCACATTCTACTCAAGCACCAAAATTTAGACCAACACTCCACGACAGCCTTGAGGTTAAACTGAGGTTCTGTCTGTCCTAAAAGAAAAATGCAAAGTGCTAAGGCTGCTGGCTACCAAGCTCCAGCTTGGTAACTGGAGAAACTCAGGTCTGAAAGCATTTGTAGACCAAGAAAAGGACTTCATGTTTCCAGTTCAATGTTACATCTTTGGCACTGAAAGGGACTGGAAAAGTGATGTGTTTTCATGCTGTAGAAAAAAGGAGAGGAGCAAGAGGTGTAGATAGTAAAGGTGCCCCAGAGCAAAGGGCAAAGGGAATGCTTTTGGTAGAAGAGAAGAAATGTAGATGAAGATTGGATATTAATGGCAGAGGACAGGTGTACTGAGAGCAAACCTACACAAACAAGATGCAAGGAGGGTGAGGGACAGTAATCAAAGTGGAGGAAAGCATTCATGGATTGAAGTTGAACTCCATGTTGTATGGTACTTAACTGGAAAATGAGGGGATGTTCCTCCAGCTTGCTTTGGGCTTCACTGGAATACTGAAGCAGCCATAGGACAGAAATGTTAGAGAGAGCAAGATGGTGCATTGAAGTGGCAAATAAGCAGGTGGTCAGGGTAATTCCTAGAGTCAGGTTGTTTTTTTTTTTTTAAAACCAGCACAAAGGTTGTTCAGACATTGTGTCTATGCTGGTCAGTCAACAGCTGTCTATTCTAACAGAAACCAAAAGGTCTACAGATGCTATAAATCAGGAACAAAAACAAAACAAAGTTGCTGGAAAAGCTCAACAGGTCTGGCAGCATCTGAGGAGGAGAAAACAGTTAACATTTCAGGTCTGGTGACCCTTCCTCAGAACTGATAGTGGCTGGAAAAACATCAGTTCATTAGCAGAAAATAGGGAAGTGGGTGGGGTAGGGGGTAAACAATAGGATAGAGCCCAAAGAGAGCAAAAGACAGTTGGACAGACAAAGGAGTTGCTAACAATCAAGCTGTGAGGGTGACAGGTTAATGGGGACTGTTAGTGACTAACAGGGGATGTGTAGTGGCAGGCTATGTGGTAACAAGGCCTAGTGTGTGGGGTAGGGTGCTGGGACAGGGGAGAGTTTAGGCCCTAAAAATTAGGGAACTCAATATTGAGTCCAGAGGGCTATAGGGTCCCCAAGCAGAAAAATGAGGTGTTGTTCCTCCAGCTTGGATTTGGCTTCACTGGAACACTGTAGCAAGCCAGAGACAGATGTTAGCCAGGGAGCAGGGCGGTGCATTGAAGTGGCAGGCAATGGGTAGTTCAGGGTCTTTTTTGCGACTAGAACATAGATGTTCTGCAAAGTGGTCGCCAAGTCTATGCTTCATTTCCCCAATGTAGAGGAGACCACATTGTGAGCAGCAAATGCAGTAGACTAGATCCTGGGAAGTGCAGCTTCACCTGGAAGGTATGTTTGGGCCCTTGGATAGTGGGGAGGGAGGTGGTGAATGGGTAGGTGTTGCACCTTCACTGGTCACGGGAAGGTGCTATCAGGCTGTGGGGAGGTGTTGGGGGTGAAGTGTGGACCAGGGTGTCCTGGAGGGAATGGTCCCTGCAGAAAGTGGACTAGGGAGGGGAGAGGAATGTGTCTGGTGCTGGCATCTTGCTGGAGGTGGCCAAAATGGTGTCTGATGACCTTCTGGATGTGAATGCTGGTGGGATGGGAACCCTATCGCTGTTGCAGGAGGGAAGAGAAGGGGTGAGGGCGGAAGTGCAGGAGATGGGTTGGACCTGGTTGAGGGCCCTGTCGACAGAGCTATCTATTCTGTCGAAGAAGTTGACTTGTAGCTTTTATGTGCTCATCTAAATAGTTCTCAAATGTCTTAACACTTCCTGCTTCCACCTCCCTTTTGGGCAATAGGTTCCAGATGCCCACAACCCTGTTTGAAAAACCTTTCCTCAAATCCTGTTCAAAACCCGTTCTTCACCTGAAAACTGCCCCAAGTCTTGGCTTTTCTACTCAGGGAAAGACTTCTCTCCCTTATTCCATCTGTGCTACTCAGAACTTTGTAGCAATCAGATCCTTCAACATTCTGTTCTCAGGAAAATAACACCACCCCCTCCTCCCCCCATCTAGTCTCAGCTGAATCACTGCAGCCCAGGCAACATCCTGATGAATATTTTCTACAACTTCTCCAATGCAATCAGTGTGGATGACTGCTTAATGGAGTGGGTCTGCTCTATCAACAAGATGTGTGGCAACCAGAGCTACAGTCCTCTAACTGTGGTCTAATTAAATATTAGAGACAGCTCTGATTGTAGGTTAATGCCTTGACTAATAAAAGTTAGTTTCCAATATGTCTTAACACCTTTTCTACTTGTTGTCTGACCTTCAAAGAAGAATTGGAAACATACACCAACGTCCCCTAATCCTTTGTACTTCTGAGGCCTACCATTTACTCACTTGGCTTGTTAGTCCTCCCAAAATGTATCAGCTCATCCGTTGAGATTATACAGTCCATTTGCAATTGTTCAGCCCATCTATATCATTGTGTAATCTAAGGCTTTCTTCCTCACTATTTATCACACCGATTTTCATGTCATCTGCAAACTTACTCATACCTCCTACACTGAGGGCAGAATTGTTCCAGTCAGCAGTCATTCAGTCTATGGTTGGTCTTGTTAATGTTAACAAGACTGTATTGTGATCAGCAAATATAGTGGATTAGATTGAAATTAGTATAAGTAAATCACTGGTTCACTTGGAAGTGAATAAATGGCAGATGGCGTTCAATCCAGGCAAATGCGAGGTGATGCATTTTGGAAGATCTAATTCAAGAGCAAGCTATACAGCAAATGGAAAAGTCCTGGGGAAAATTGATGTACAGAGAGATCTGGATGTTCAGGTCCATTGTTCCCTGAAGGTGGCAACGCAGGTCAATAGAGTAGTCAAGAAGGCATACGGCATGTGTTCCTTCATCGGACAGGGTATTGAGTACAAGAGTTGTCAGGTCATGTTACAGTTGTATAGGACTTTGGTTTGACCATATTTGGAATACTATGTACAGTTCCAGTCATCACATTACCAAAAGGATGCTTTGGAGATGGTGCAGGGGAGGTTCACCAGGATGTTGCCTGGTATGGAGGGTGCTAGCTATGAAGAAAGCTTGAGTAGACTAGGATTATTTTCGTTAGAAAGACAGATTGAGGGGGGAACATGATTGAGGTCTACAAAATCATGAGGGGTATAGACAAGGTGAATAGCAAGAAGCTTTTTCCCCAGAGCAGGGGATTCAATTACTAGGGGTCATGAGTTCAAAGTGAGAGGAGGAAAGTTTACAGGAAAGTTGCGTGGAAAGTTCTTTACACAGAGGGTTGTGGGTGCCTGGAACACCTTGCCAGTGGAGGTGGTAGACGCAGACACGTTAGTGTCTTTTAAGATGTATCTGGACAGGGAGCAAAGGGATACAGACCCTTAGAAAATAGATGACGGGTTTAGACAGAGGATCTCGATCGGCACAGGCTTGGAGGGCCAAAGGGCCTGTTCCTGTGCTGTAATTTTTTGTTCTTTGATGTTTGGAACCTTGGACAAAGGAGAGAGGTAATGAATAGATAATTGTTACACTTTGATTGTGTGAGATGGTGTCAGGGAAGCTGAAGCGGTGTTAGGAGTGATGGAGGAGTTGACCAGAGTGTCATGGAGGGAAGGTAACTATGGAATGTTGACAGGGAAGGGGAGGGGAAGATGTGTTGGTGGTAGAATCCTGCAGATGGTGGAGGAGAGTGAATGTGGAGACAGGGGAGTTGGAAAGTGAGGACAATTTCACAAGCTTCAAAATCTCCCCTCCCCCAACCGCATCCCAAAACCAGCCCAGCTCATCTCCACCTCCCTAACCTGTTTTCCCTCTCTCCTATCCCCTCCTCCCACCTCAAGCCACACCCCCATCTCCTATCTACTAACCTCATCCCACCCCCTTGACCTATCCATCCTCCCTGGACTGACCTATCTCCTCCCTACCCCTCTACCTACATTCACTTTACTGGCTCCATCCCTGCCTCTCTTTGACTTGTCTGCCTCCTCTCCACCTATCCTCTCCTCTAGCCACCTCCCCCTCTCTCCCTATTTATTTCAGAACCCTCTTCCCCTCCCCCATTTCTGATGAAGGGTCTAGGCCTGAAACATCAAGTTTTCCTGCTCCGATGATGCTGCTTGACCTGCTGTGTTCATCCAGCCCCACGCTTGTTATCTCAGATTCTCTAGCATCTGCAGTACCTTTTATCTCTGATACAAAGTGGAGCACTATGTTCTGGGAAAGAGTGGGCAGAATCCAAGAACCATGTCAAACAGAGTGGAGGGGAATCTTCCTTTCAGGAAGAGGAGCACCTGTCAGAAGCACTGACATGTAAGTTGGCATCAGAACAGATGCAACAGAGACAGAACAGCTGGGAGAGTAGAATTAAATCTTTACAGGAAGCAGAGTGAGAGAAAATATGCCCAAGGTAACTATGGGAAATGGTGAGTTTGCAATGGATAGTAGTAGACAGCCTATTTCCCAGAAATGGAAACAGAAGTCAAAGACCAGATGAAGTTGAGAGAAAGAAGGAATTTTGCAGTAAAGTTGGTTAATATTTATAATTCCAGATGAGAGTAGGAAGCAGCACTGACTGTTCTGGCCTCCTTTCAGGGAAGTAGTAGAGAGCTTCAAGACAAAAGAGCACTTAAAATTTAAACTGAAAAATATTGTTCTCCTACAAGAATACATCTCTTGGCTACTGAAGGAGCAATATTTATGCTAGGGAAAAAGTGCTATGGTTAAGACAATCTCAGAATTGCCAATGCTGGAGTCAGATAACAGTGTAGAACTGGAGTAACACAGCAGGCCAGGCAGCATCAGATCATAGATCATAGAATTCCTAGTGTGGAAACAGGCCCTTCAGCCCAACAAGTCCACACCAAACCTCGGACCACCCCACCCAGACCCATCCCCCTATAACCTACCTAATCTACACCTCCCTGAACACTACAGGCAATTTAGCATGGCCAATCCACCTAGCCTGCACATCTTTGGACTGTGGGAGGAAACCAGAGCACCTAGAGGAAACCCATGCAGACACAGGGAGAATGTGCAAACTCCACAAAGACAGTCACCCAAGGGTGGAATCCAACCCAGGTCCCTGGCACTGAGGCAGCAGTGCTAACCACTGAGCCACCATGCCACACATAAGATGGCTCCACCTAGACTTGAACTCAGATCACAGGGCTCAGAAACCAGCGCAATCACAGCAGGAAAGTTGACATTTCAGGTTGGGACCCTTCTTCAGAAATGAGAAGGGGGAAGGCAGCTCAGTTATAAATAGAGAGAAGGGGTGGGGCTGGGGAAGGTAGGCGGCATGGTGATAAGTGATGCAGGTGCTGATTGGTCAGTGCAATGGGAGGGATGGATAAGTGAGAGAGAAGATGGACAGGTTGTATCAGGTCAAGGAGTGGGGATTAGAGGAAGGATTGGATATGGGATGAGGATGAGGCTGGGGTTGGGGGGCTGGTGGGTGGTGGAGACTTTTAAAACTGGTGAAATCCATATTTAGGCCATTGGGCTGTACACTCCCGAGGTGGAATATGAGGTGCTGTTCCTCATTTGCAGGTGGCATCATTAAACTATCGTTTGTCACGTACAGAGTGCAAAAAGGATGTCCTCCTATTTCAAGAACTGCAACTCCCTCCCTCCCGCCCAGGATCAAAAATGCCCTCAATTGCATCTCTTGCGTTTCCTGCACCTCTACCCTCACATCCCCTCCCCCCCCCACCAAAAATAAAGACAGAATCCCCCTTGTCCTCACATATCACCCCACTAACCTCCGCATCCAACGTATCATTCTCCGCCACTTCCACCATCCACAATCCGACCCCACAACCAAGAATATATTTCCATCCCCACCCCTATCTGCTTTTCACAGGGACAGTTCTCTCTGCGACTCCTTTGTTCGCTCCAAACTCCTCACTAGACCTACCACCCCCAGCACCTTTCCCTGCAACTGCAGTAAGTGCTACACCTGCCCCTACACCTCCCCCCCCCATCACCTCAATCCAAGGCACAATACAAACCTTTCACATCAGACAGGGGTTCACCTGCATATCCATCAACTTGGTTTACTGTGTCCACTGCTCCCGATGTGGCCTTCTCTACATCGGTGAGACCAAGCGGAGACTTGGAGACTGTTTTATAGAACATCGGCGCTCTGTACACAATAAATGACAACACCTTCCGGTTGCGAACCATTTTAACTCACCTTCTGACTCCCTGGATGACTTGTCCATCCTGGGCCTCCTCCAGTTTCACAATGATGGCAGCTGCAAACTGGAGGAGCAGCACCTCATTTTCCGCCTCGAGAGCCTACAGCCCGATGGCTTAAACATGGAATTCACCATTTTTTAAATCTTCCCACCCCCAATCTCATCCTATGTCCAACACTCCTCCTCGTCCCCGCTTCCTTGACCTGACACAACCTGTCCATCTTCTCTCCCATCTATCCATCCCTCCCACCTCACTGACCAATCCCCACCATTCCCTACCTGCACTCACCTATCACCGTCCCACCTACCTTCCCCAGCCCCACCTCTCCTCTCTATTTCTGAGCTTCCTTCTCCCCTCCCCATTTTTAAAATGCACAAATTGTATTCCTACACATCACTTCTCCACTTGCTTTCGATTTTGTATTCAAAGATGCATCAACACTACTTCTTACCAAAATTTATCAAAGCAGCCCTAGCCAAGGAACCTTTGAATAATTCAAATAGAACCTGACAATGACAGTCTTAAAGAAGTTGTGAATAAACATCTTCAACTATAGCATGGTACACTTGTATCAGCTGGTGGCACCTGAATGAGATTTGCATACTTGAGGCTGCAAGAATATTCTCCTTATTCTCTACTATTTTTTTCAGTACTGAGCAGGGTTTGCAGCTTTCACAAAGCTTGCACATTTAGCAACCTTTGTCTTTTATTGTGCAATCAGGCTTGCTGCAGCATAAGTAGTGTGTAATTAGTCTGCATAATTTCTAGATATATCAGATCCCATTGAGTTGCTTATATGTTCAAAGTGTACCTGCCCAGATGTTACCTTGCATCATTAAGAAAACAATGATGACTTATTCTAAAAGAGGAAATATGAGTACACTATTCATTCATACATAGCTATTAAAGTTACAGGAGCCTTGTATAAAGAACCTATTATTAATGTGTGGAAGAAGTCATTGAATGGAGGCTTTTTATAAGGAAACTATATATTCTCTGTTTTCTGTCAAAATAATTAAAATCCACAGTTTAATATTACAATACCTTGTGTCTGTCTGCGAAATGCTGTGTTTGTTCCATCAGATTGTTTGACCAAAACATTGTCTTTTTCAGAAGCTAGTCCCTTATTTCTTCTCGTCAAACAATTTATGTTTTCTGAGTTCACAGTTGACATCTGGAGGCCAGAAAAATCATATGAACATTGCAAGTTTCCCAGTGGAACTGGTACTGAGAAGGCTAAATTCTATAACTCCTGAAAATGAATGAGAAGTTTGATGTGATTAAGCTGTGTCCGCTGATTTCAATGCAGGCATTTTTCCTACAGCTGTTGCAAAGGTGATATAAATAAAGCTACAGCGCTGTATCAAACAGCACAAGAGCAAAATCAAATGTTATTGACTGCTGGGAAAGACAATCAACTAGCCTATGCTTGTCTATATCTTTGCATTACAGTACTTATAATATTGGATAAACTGACAACAAATTTTAATAGTAATCTTGTAAATATGTGTGTAAAAACATCAGCTGAAAATGCTTGTTTGTGCAGAAAAGAATACATTTGAATTCTGATAATTAAAGAATGTTATTTTAACAATTCACAAAGGTATGGAAGAGTTTTAATCAATATAGTTAAAGCCACCGTATTTCTGCTACTGTGATCGCTGACAACTATCTGTTTGTGCAATTAGTAGGCATCTTATCAGTTGACCTTACAAAACGTTAATTTTGGTAAAGAAAGTCATTCTGATTTCAAAAGCATCCATTGTTTATCATGTTCTTAGACATGATTAAATGCTGAAGGTACTTTGCTAGTTTGTTCTAAAAAATTATTTATATTATGTCAGCAGAAATTCTGGAGTAAATATGTTTAGTTTGAATTGCTTCCTATTGTCTGTTACAAAGTACAAATGGGCCTAGTTTAGGAAGTACCAGAGACAGCAAAAGAGAGAAGATGGTGAATGGGGAAAAGGAAGTGAGAGAAGGTTTCAGTGTTGACTGAATAAAGAAATAATCACCTTCCAATGGGCAAAAAGAGATAAGCGCAGGATTAACTTGTATATATGTAAATGCACTGAATGTAGAGAACAAAACTGGGAAACTGGAAGCAGAAATTGCTTCAGGGGATTGACAGAAATGTGGCTTAAGCTAGAACAGGAGTGGATAGTTAACACCCTAGGTTATAAGGTTTTTGGTAGAAACAGGATGGGTAAAAGAGTAGAGGTGGAGCGGTCTTGGTCAAAGATAGTATCATAGCCCTTGAATAAAATACTTTTCCTGAATTAGAATCTACATGGTTGGAGATGAGAAACAGAAACGGAGCAGGTTGTTGGATATTTATTGTAAACCTCCAAATAGTGGGGAGGAAATAGAGAGCATTTGTAGGCAGATTATGGAAATCTGCAAGATAGACAGGGTTGTGATGATTGGTGCTTTAAATTACCCTAGGGTAGACTGGGAAAAAGGTAGACTGGGAGGCATGCAAGAGGAGAAATTGTTGCAATGTGTGCAAGAGAATTTTCTGGAACAGTACATTTCTAGGCCTTACCAGGGAGTGGGCTGTGCTGCATCTGGACGTAGGAAATGAGGCAAGCCAAATAGAGACATCAGAGTGGAGGAGCATTTGGGAAATAGCAATCATAACATAATAAGGTTCAATAGTCAGCTGAAAAAGAATAAGAGTTCATGTCCTCTTTGTCTGTGTGTGTTGGGGCCAGTGGGAGTTGGTCGTGTCTCTTGGTGGCTGGCTGATGTTCATGTGTCCTTGTTGTCGGTTTTCTTCCGGTTTGGCCTGTGTGATGTTTCTCATGGTCCTTGCATGGTATTTTGTATATTACATTAGGTTTTATTTGCTGGAGATGCACTGATAATGTTACGGCACAGTGGTTAGCACTGCTGCTTTACAACACCAGGCACTCGGGTTTGATTCCAGCTTTGGGCGACTGTGCGGAGTTTGCACGTTCTCCCCGTGTCTGCGTGGGTTTCCTCCGGGTGCTCTGGTTTCCTCCCACAGTCCAAAGATGTGCAGGTTAGGTGGATTGACTATGCTATATTGCCCATAGTGTCTATGGTGGGAAATGCAGGGATAGGGTCGGTTGTGTGTCTGGGTGGGATGCTCTTCGGAGGGCCGGTGTGGACTCGATGGGCCGAAAGACCTGTTTTCAAACTGTAGGGGTTCTATACCTAGCAGGGTGATGAAAAATCAGTCAATGATTAAGATCCCAAACTGGAAAAGAGCAGATTTTAGAGTTTTAAAAATTGAACAGGAGCATGTTGATTGGAAATGCATTTTGTTGGATAAAACAGTGAATGAAAAATGGGAGAATTTCATACGGGAGATGAATAGGTAGACGCCCATGAGAAATAAATATGGGGTATCCAAAGCCAGAATATCCTACATGATTTTCTCAACAATATTCTTAATTAAAAAGAAAAAGGATATGTATGATGCATAATGGAATACCAATAGCAATAGATATCAGGAAGAGCATCTTAAATGCAGGAGAGAGGGTAAGGCTGTTATAAGGAAGGCTGAGAGGAAGCGTGAGGAAAGGATGGCAGGCTGTGCTACAACAAATAGTAAGTAGATGCTGAACCTCTACAGATCATTGGTTAGACCACATTTGGAGTATTGTGTTCAGTTTTGGGCACCTTATTTAGGGGAGGACATTAAAGCCTTGGAGAGAGTTCAAAACAGATTTACTAGAATGATACTAGGAATGAGGGATTTTATACACAGGAAAGATTAGAGAGATTGGGCTTATTCTCCCTGGACCAGAGAAGATTAAGAGGTGACCTTTATTGAGGTGTTCAAAATTATGAACAATTTTGACAGCATAAAGAAGGATATTCTGTTTCCACGAGTTGTTATGTGAGTAACAATGGGCCACAATTTCAAGATTGTCAGCAAGACAGCTAGGAGTGAGATTAGGAAAAAACTTCTTTACTCAGAGTTGTTAGCATTTGGAATGCACTGCCTGGGATCGTGATGGAGGCAGATTCCATATGAGGTTTCAAAAGAGAGCTGGACATATGTTTGAAAATGATGAAGTTATAGAGCTATGGAGATAGAGTTGGAGATTGGGACTAGCTGGGTAGCTCTTTCAGGAGCTGCTACAGACATAATAGGTCAAATGGCCTGTGTCTGTATTGTAAATTCTATATTGAGTTTGAGCATCATGAGGCACAAGACAGACATTGAGGGGTCAGATGGAAATTTTTCACTCATTCAGAAATAGATCAACAGAAGGATTGGGACCAGTTTTGAGATAGGAGAGAATCATATTTTGCACACACTGCCCCAGAAACCACCATCACCATCTCTGGATATGTCCTGTCCATACAGTAGGGCAGATCCTTCAAAGTTGGTTTACAGTCAGAAGGGAGTCCATAATATTGACTGCAGACCCTATGAAGTCTCATGATATTTGGCCAAAAACAGGCAAGGAAACTTTCTGCTGATTACCAACAACTGTTCCATCCTCAGCTGATCAATCAGTAGTCTTCCATATTACACACGCTTGAAGAAAGCATGAAGAATGGCCAGGGCAGAGAATATACTCTCGCTGGAGGATTGCGATGTATTTTACCAATATTGGCTCAGTAGCACTACAACTGGCCAAGCTGCCGAGTCCTGTAGTGAACTGGACGCCTTACAAAATGAATCTGGGGAGATAGTTATGGGGAACAAGGAAATGGCAGAGGAGTTAAACATATTTTATATCAGTCATTACAGCAAAAGATACTTAAAACATCCCAGTAATGCTAAAAATACAAGGGAGAAATTATGTCCATCACCACTCTAGAGATGTAGTATTAGACAAGCAAATAGATCTAAATGCAAATAAGTCTCCTGGCCATGATGGCTTGTATCCTAGGATCAGCTACAGAAAGAGTGCATACATTGGTTGTAATTTTCCAAAAAATCCTTGGATTCTGGAGCAGTACCAAAGGACTGGAAAATTGCCAAAGTGACACCCCTGTTCAAAAAGGGAGGGAGGCAAAAAGTGGGTATGATGGGTCAATTAGCTAAACATCTATTGTTGGAAAAATGTTAGAATAATTATTGAGGAAGTAAAAGCAACATATTTGAAAAATCATGATCTAATCAAGCAGAGGCGGCAAGGCTTCATGAAAGGGAAATTGTGTCTGACAAGTTTATTCGAGTTTTTTGAAGAAGCCTGAACCAGAGTGGATAGAAGGGAACAGGTAGATGTGTTGTATTTGGACTTTCAGAAGATGTTCAATAAGGTACTCCACAAAAGGTTAAGTCATAAGATAAGAGCCCATGGCGTTGGAGTTAGTGTCTTGGTATGAATAGAGAATTGGCTAATGGTCAGCAAACAGTGAGCAGAGATAAGGGGTTATCTTTCAGTTTGGCAAACTCTATGCAGTGAAATTCCACAGGGATCTGTGCTGAGACTGCAACTGTTTGTAACATATGTTAATAACTTTGAAGAAGGAAATGAATGTACGGCAGCTAAATTTGTCAATGACACAATTAGTGGAAAGGCAGGTTGCAAGATGGATCCAAACAGTTGAGAGAGAGATTGATAGGTTAAATAAGTGGAGAAAAAAGTTGACAAATGGAGTATGTCATGGGAAAATGTTGTGTGGAACTACCACTGTGCTGAACAGGATAGATTTTGAATTAATCTAGATGCTGTGGGCAATCAGCAGCAGTAGCATTATATTCAACCACAGTTTGTAACCTCTCAGCCTTGCATAGCCACACAACAGACCATTCTTAGAAAGTCAAGTGATGAACCATGGTTTAATGAAGTGTGCAGGAGGTCCTGACAGTAGCAACACCAGGCATATTTACAAATCAAGTGTCAGTCTGGTAAAGCTTCAATACAGAACTATATGCATGCCAAACAGGCATAAGCAACATGCAATAGACAAACCTAAGTGATCCCACAACCAACAGATCAGATCTATGTTCTGAAGGCTTGTCAAATCCAATCGCGGATCATGGAGGACAATTATACAACTCGCTGGAGGTGGAGACACCACAAATATCCTCATCATCAGTTATGTGGAACCTAGTACATCAGTGCAAAATTGAAAGCTAAAGCATTTGCAAGCATCTTCAACCAGAAGTACTAAGTGGACAATCCAACTTGGCTGCCTCCTGAGGTTCTCAGCATCATAGCTGACTGCCTTCTGTCAATTCAATTTTGTCCAACATGGAAACAGCTGAAGAACCTGGATATCATAGAGTCTATAGCCCTGACAACATTCTGGCAATAAGATTGAAGAATCATGCACAAGAGGTAGCTGTGTTCCTTCAACAAGCTGTTCCAGTATAGTTAAAACTTTGGCATAAACCAGCAATGTGTAAATTGCTCAGGGATGTTCTGTCCACAAAAATTTGGACAAATCAACCAGACCAATTACCAACAAAAACAGAAGTTGCTGGAAAAGCTCAGCAGATCTGGCAGCATCTGTGAAGAAAAAATCAGAGTTAATATTTCGGGTCCAGTGACTCTTCCTCAGAACTCGGTTCAAATACCATCTACTCTGAACTATCAGAAAAGTGACAGAAGGTGTCATCAATGGTAATATCAAGCAGTACTAACTCAGTAATACCATGCACATTGACTTTAGTCTGGAGTCTGCCAGGTCCTTTCAGCTGTGATCTCATTACAGCCTTGGTCCAAATATGAATAAAGGAGATAAATTCAAGAGGGTAAATGAGGCTGACTGCCCTTCACATCACGGCAACTTTTAATTGAATGTGGCATCAAGGACCGTAGCAAAACAGGAATCAATGGGAATTAGGGGAGGGGAAAGCTTTCCACTGGTTGGGGTCAGATCCAGCTCAGTGGAAGATGATTATGGTTGGTCAAGGTCTATCAGGAAGATCAAACACAGATTGGATACAGAATTTGCGCAACACCTCTGCTCAGTCTGCAAGTATGACTGCAAGCTTCTGGTGGTTTACAGTTTTAATTCTGCACCTTTTCATTCTCGTATTTCCTTCCTCAGACTGCTGCACTATTCCATCGAAGCTCAATACGAACTTGACAGACATCTGAAATAGGATCAGCAGTACACCATTCCAATCCTCAAGAATGCCCCAACATTCCATCAGTTCACGACTGATTTGCCCTGGACCTCAACTCTCCTTTCATGCCAACTCTTAGTAGTCCTGAACTCCTTGACATTCCCTAGCAGAGATATTTGTATCACTTACAGCCATGGGTGAGGTTCCACAAGACTGGAGGGTGGCTAATGTGCCATTATTTAGGAAAGGCTGCAACGAAAAGCCAGGGAACTATAGATCAGTGAGTCTAATGTCAGTGATGGGTAAGTTGTTGAAGGGGATTCTGAGAAACAGGATTTACTTACATTTGGAGAGGTTAGGATTCATTATGGATAGTCAGCATGTTTGCGTGTGGGAAATCATGTCTCACAAACTTGAGTGAATTTTTTGAGGACATATCCAAGAGGATAGATAAGGGCAGAGCAGTAGATGTTGTGTACATGGACTTTAGCATGGCTTTTGACAAGGTTCTGCAAGATAGACTGGTTGGTGAAGTTAGATCACATTGAATTCAGGGAGAGCTAGCCAATTGAATATAAAATTGGCTTGACAGTGCAAGACGGAGGGTGATGGTAGTGGATTATTTTTCAGACTGGAAGCCTGTGACCAGCAGTGTTCTGCAGGGTTCGGTGCTGGGTCCACTGTTGTTTGTTGTTTACATAAATGATTTGGATAAGAATATAGGAAGTATGGTTAGTAAGTTTACGGATGACACCAAAATTGATGGTATAGTGGACAGTGGTGAAGGTTACCTGAGAGTACAATGGGGTCTTGATCAGCTGGACCAATTGGCTGAGGAATGGTAGATGGAGCTTAATTTAGATAAATGCAAGGTGTTGCATTTTGGTAAGGCAAACCAGAGCAGGACTTACACAGTCAATGGTAGGGCCCTGGGGAGTGTTGTCGAACACAGAGACCAAGGGGTTCAGGTGCATAGATTCTTGAAAGCGGTGTCACAGGTAGACAGGGTGGTGAAGAAGGCGTTTAGCATGCTTGCCTTCATTGGTCACAGCATTGAGTATAGGAGTTAGGACATCAACTTGCAGCTGTACTGGACATTGCTGAGACTACTTTTGGTATACTGCATACAATTCCAATCACCCTGATGTAGGAATCAGAAAGGGTGCAAAAAAGGTTTACAAGAACGTTACCAGGACTGGAGTTATAAGGAGAGGTTGGATAGGTTGGAACTTGTTTCCCTGGAGTGCAGGAAGTTGGGGCTGACCTTATGGAGGTTTATACAATCATAAGAGGCATAGATAAGGTGAATAGTAAAGGTCTTTTCCCTAGGGTAGGGAAGTTCAAAACTAGAGGGCATAGGTTTAAGGTGAGAGGGGAAAGATTTAAAAGGAACTGGGGGGCAATTTTTTCACACAGAGGGTAGTGTGTAAATGGAATGAATTGCCAGACGCAAGTACAGTTGCAACATTTAAAAGATATTTGGACAACTACATGAATAGGAAAGGTTTAGAGGGATATGGGTCAAACGCAGGCAAATAGGACTATTTTAGTTTGGGAAACCTGGTTGGCATTGATGAGTTGGACCAAAGGGCCTGTTTCCATGCTACATGACTCTATGACTCTAATAACCCATAACAATCTAGAGTAAAACATTCACTACCCTCTGAATGAAGAACTTCTGTCACATCTTGATTTTAAATGAGTGTCACCTTATTCTGTTACTATGTCCTTTAATTTCAGAATTCCCCACTAGTTGAGAAATATCATTTTCATTTGTCTTTGTAGTGATTGAAACGAGGGCCAGGTGGATGAGACTGTGAGATTCTTAATTGGGTCAATCAGGGAGTCCTGGCTGACAGGTATAAACAAAAGTCTCAAAGATTCACTTCATTCTAGGGACTGACTCTGAGTAAGCTAGTCAGAGTTCATGTACTGTGCACATGTAAATAAAGGGTGATTTGGTGACGGGGTACTGAAATAACTTGTGGAGTTATTTCAGTCTTAATTACTTGCCTCACCTGCATGCTAACATTTTGTGTTTCATGCACAAGAATACACAAATCCCTCTTTGTTAAAATATTTTTTGGAGTCTCTCTCTATTTATATAATAGGCTGTCTTTTAATTATTCAGAGCACATGACCTCACATGTTCCTGTATTAAATTCTATTTGCCATGTTCTGTCCACTGTCAGCCTATCAAATCCCCTTGCAGATTCATTATGGCCTCATCTCAAAAGGCATTCCTACCTACTTCGGTATGATCAACCAATTTGGATATATTACAATCTTCCTCCACCAAGAACCCTCCCAAAATCCAATGATTTCTGGAATATTTTGCCCAATGCCTTTACTGTCTCTGCTGCCACTTCCTTTAAAACTCTTGGATAAAGGCCATGAGGTTGCCATGGCTTGTCGGCCTTTAGTCCCCTCAGTTTGTAAAATACTTTGTCCCTCATGATGGAAACTGCTGCAAAATCTTTACTAACATTAGTACTTTCATTATCTTCAGGATGTTCTCAGCATCCTCTTTTGTGAAGATGGATGCAAAGTATTAGTTTAAATTATCTGCCATTTTCCTGTCCCCTGTTATGAACTTCCCATTTGCACATTCAAGAGTCTCACACTTACCATCACTATGATTTTATTATATATATATTGTTTGTGTATGTAACCTTTTGCTGTTATTCTTAGATTTATGTTTTTATATTTATTGCCAATGTACTTTCATAATCAATCTTCTCCCTCTTTATTAGCTTTTTAGTCATCTGCTGCTGTTTCCTAAATATCCCCACACCCCTGGCCTACCACTAGTTTCACTGCTTTGTAGACCTTAGTTTTTGATTGAATACTGTACTTGACTGCTTCTGTTAACCACAAGTGGTTCATTCTCCTCATTGAGTCCTTATTTTTGATTGGATTAAACATTGCTGATGCTTTGAAATATTTGCCTGAGTGTCTGTGACTTCTCATCTATTGACTTTCCTCTTAGTTTATCTTCCCAGTCCACTTTAGAAAAAGCTTTCTTCTACATCGGTCCTGTTTTAAGTTGGGAACACTGGTTTGTAACTTAAGTGGCTCTTCTTCAAACTGAATTTGAAATTCTACTGTGTTGTGATCACTATTAACTAGAGGATCCTTAATTCGGGATTTCTTAGTAATCCTAAGTCATTGCACATTACTAGATCTAAAATAGCCTGTTCCCAGGTAGATTGTACAATATACTACTGTAAGAAATGATCCCTGATGCATACCACAAATTTGTCTTTTATGTTATCCTTGGCCATCTGATTTCTCCAGGAAATATGCAGATTAAATCACTTGTGACAATGGTAGTGTCTTTCTTACATGCCTCCATTATTTCTTGATTTATACTGTGTCCTACAGTGAACAATTCTTCATGGGGCCTGGAAACAATTCCATTGCTATCTCTTACTTCCACTCAAACTGATCCCACATCATGATCTATTGCACTTACATCAGTACTCACCACTGGAGTGATGTCCTCCTTTAATAACAAAGCAACCCCACCCATTCCCATTTTTCTTATTCTTTCAGAACATTGACTATTCTTGAATATTCGTAGTCTTGGTCACCATGCAGCCATTCTCCATAATAGCTGTCAAGTCATATTCATTTATTTCTATATGTGACGTCAACGCATCTAATTTGTTACAAATGCTATTTGCATTCAAATATAGAGCCTTAAGCTTTGACTTTTTACCATTAATACTGTCTCTAGTTCAAATTACTGCTGCACTCCATATATTTTCTATCCCTTCCTGTCAGACTTTGATTATCATTCACTGCTTCACTTCTTTGCACCTCTGCTCTCTCATTTCTTTTTTTTTAATTTTTTAAAACCTTGCTTCTTTTGTACTCTCCCCTTGTCCCCACTAATTAGTTTAAAACCCTATCTACAACCCTAGTTTTACAATTCACCAGGATGTTGCTCCCAGGAATGTTCAAATGAAGACCATCCCAACAGTGCAGCTTTCTCTTGTCCTAGTACGGCTGGAAGTGCCCCATGAATCAGAAACCATTTCTCCCACACCAATCATTAATCCACGCATTTACTTCATCAATTTTATTTACCCAACCCAAGTTGATCATGACTCAGGTCATATTCCAAAAATGATTACCTTTGTTATTTTGATTTTTGAGCCCCGAGTTGCTCGTTATACCTCAGCACGACTTCTTTCCTAGTTCTATCTATGTAGTCAGTACCTGCATGGATGATGACAACTGGATCCTTCCCACCCATTCTCTTTTCACTCCCACTTGAATGGCATTCTGGACCAAGGTGCTATGGCAGTTCGCTCACTTTTTCCCTGCAGCCTATGCCGTCCTCCATACTCGACACAAGAACCCTGTACCTATTGAACAAAGGCACTGTATGTTGTACCTTCCCCTTCTAAAGATTGAGCAGCTTATCAAATACATTCCCACATTCCTGTTTGCCTCATCAGTCAAAAGTAGCAAAATGTTTATTTCTAGGATAATTATAAGTTCAGGTAATCAACATTACTGTAGATTAAAAGAAATCCTTCATGTTAAGTAAAATATGTCCTTTTTTAACTCAGAATTAACTTCCTTTCAACAGGGAGATAAGACTCATTGTTACCTGTGAACTGCAGATGCTAAGATCAACATTTAGCCCATTTGGTTCTCCATATGCCAGGAAGTTACCTAAAAATGGATATGCTGCATTAGGAGAGTAGTCAAAGGTATCCTCAACTTGCACACCACAATGTCATTTTTTTTGACCAATTTTGACAGCTCTTCCTTAAAATTCTTTTGTTTCTAAGAACAAAGCCTAGTTTAACTTTTGTTAGTACCTGCAAAATTTGTTAGATATTCCTGGTCTTAAGTCTATGAAGAATTTGCATTCGGCTATACAAATATTGAAATATAACATTTTCTTTTCTTGCCACAAAAGGTTCATTGAATATTCTAAATGGAATTTTATAGTGGCCTGAACAACATGGGCTATGGCGAGGAATGTGGGCAGAATTGCAAAAGAAGTCCAGTGAAGCTTATCTTGTTGGGAGTAAGTCACTACATTTTCTGAGCAGATTCCAGACATTGAGGCATGATTCTTACTAGTTAATATTCCCAATAAAGGGGATTATTGCTTGTTTACAACCTCATTATCTGTACATTTGGCTCATGATTATGGAACTTCATATCATACCATTTTCCACAAGCAAACTAAACTCTGAGAAGTCTTGACATGTGAGTCAGAGCATGTAACTAGCAACTTTGGGTTCACAGAATGCTGTAAAGAGTGTCCTTTCTTGGTCATCATGGAAACATTTGGTTTGCTAATGGAGACAAACTGCAGCCTATAATTTTTTTTGTGTTTGTGTTTGCTTTTACTGATTGTAAATAAAAACTTATCTTTGAAATAGCCTGACAACTTGCCTGTATGTGATGTTCCCCTGCTAGATAATGACAAAATTCAGGTCCACAGTGGGCACTGATGGCAAAGTAGCAGTGACTTAGAGTGGTTGTTTGGGTGGGATATAGCTAAGCTCAGATAAACTCACTGGCCTGGTGATTAGCCAGTAACTAGGGGGAGAGAATGTACGAGCGGATTTCAACCATGTCAGCTACGTGCCATGGGCATCGTGGCTTTGTGGCAGCTGTGCTGTTACATTGCCGACAATGGATTGCCAATGCTGTCTGGGTGCACAGCAGTCTTTTAAAAAAGGCACGGGTGCCAGGTGTGTCAGCCTCTTGGGGGATGCCTGGTGAGTGACGAGTTCTTGTGGTGACAACGGGTGGTAGGATGTGGCTAGAATCAGGTGAGGGGGTGCCAAATGGCCAGGGTTGGTAGCTAATGAGGTGAGTTTAGTAAAATACGAGAAACCTGCGAGGCCTCACCAAGAGAAAGTTTCCATGAAAATTTTCTAAACCAACAACTAGCCTAATACAGAAACGTTTAGCCTAATATATTGTAAAACCATTATCTAGTGAATACGTAAAGCCATACACAGTTATGCAATTACTTTTCAGCTATGAGGATCAGTATAATATTGAATATAAATGATCTTTTGCATTATTAGGGTCAATATGGTTCAATCTTTATTGGACTGTCAGGCCTCCTAAACAGGTTTTAGAGCTGGATGTAACATCCATAAACAGAAAAGAAACTGATCTTTGCTCATGGAGATAATTAGCTACAAAAAAAAAATAGTATCCAAAGTTTCTTAGGCTATTAGGTTATGACAGATTTTGATGAACCCTTTTACAGATTAAAAGAAATAAAAATAGTATAATATATTTTATCTTACATTCATCTTACATGATTTATTATTTTTAATAGTGTCTCAGACATTTCCAATTTAATTCATTTGTCTTTGTTAATAAACCAATATTTTTCTGGTTCAAGCATTTAATTTCCAGTGTTCTCAAATGTAATGATACAGTGGTTGATTATCAATATCTAAATTATTTCACATCGCATTCCAATAAAGTATATTAGAGGCAAGTATTTTGACTCATTAATTCCTTGAAAACAACCATTAAAATGAACAGAAGGAACTTTACCTTGTAGTGATAATTGATTTGGCAGTACATCAGTTAAATATTTTCCTGCAGTGTTTTTCACTTGGCCTGCATACTGACTCGCTGACCTTCTGATTGAATCACAAAAAGAATCAATTTAACTCAATTGTTATTTAAAAATATCACTTTTTATTTAACTTTGCCATTGATGTGGCTGCAGTCATGAACAAACAATTTAGTATTATTGGCTACCCAAAACAATAAGTGTGAGTTTTGCCTTCCTGGAGGTGGCAAGAGAGGTAATGAGAAGGAAAATGGTGTGAGGATTTAAAGACAAGCTCTTGGAGAGAAACTCACTCCCTTTTCACCACCTCACTAACTAAGTTGAGGGTGAGAAGTACATCCATGACCTTCCTAAACTGCCAGCAATTTAGGCTGTTCAGTAGTCAATTAATGGCAACATACTCAAATCACCACCTTCCAGAACAACTTTCTCCCTGGCAGGCAATATGATGGAAAGCTTCCCAACTAGGAGGTCAGGATGACCTGCCTGCCAAATTCTTCCCAAGGCAAACAGAGGTGTAAGAAAGGGGTGCACAAAGGTGGCCTCTGAAAGCCGCTCCTCTTCCCAAGTTACCTCCCTGACCTCCTCCTCTCTGCAACTTTGATTCCACAAGAAATACTTAAAACAAACGTACCTTTTCACCACTGGACGCCGGAGGAGTAGAGCTCTATCAGCAGACTTTAGGACATGGACACCAACATCCGAGTCTGTGATTAACCAAGAAACTCACCTATTGTCTACGATACAGCAAGTTTTATTGGTGGTGGGGAGTGATATGTTAGTCACTACCTAACATACTCAGCCCCAACACTTCAACAAAAAATGGAAAACTACCACTCAATGTAATTTGAACTTGGTTATCTTACTTATAGCACCTGCTTTACAGCTTACCAAAACATGTAAAACTGGTCTGAATCCGATACCAAAATAGGTAAATCTACAGTTAGAAAGACAATATATATTCCATTGTACTAAATTTAAACTTACTCATTATGTTCAAAAAATTCTTGAACAGTCTCTGCTGGTTTAAGATCCCTCAGATTTTCCAACATGTCCACATCTTGTACAGTCAACATAAGAGGAGTCAGGCCATCAGGTTTATTGCAACTTACATCCAATAACCTTTCTCCCAGCTGGAAGAAAATAGTAAAATATTACAATACATTAAAGAACTTGTTTGTGCAAGGATTTTAACTGGTAGAATTAGAAACTGTGATGTTGTTTTTACTTCCCATCTCCTGGATCCTGCAATTTTTACAAATCCCATGCTTTCCAGCTGTCACTTTTAAGAAAAAACTGTGCTGCAATAATTTGCTCACAAGTGACCTGTGTCACCGTTTTGAGGTCAACCACCTACTCTATACTGTCACTTCAAATATTTCTAAGTTTTGTACTTCCACAAAATAGTGTGAAATAAAAGTTTTCCACTCACCTTTTATTAACATTGTGTTATAACAAGGTTACAATTAAGAGATTTATAAGATTGCTTTGATTTGGGACTGTGGGTGGAATCTTCCGGGGATGGCATGGGTCTCTCCTACCAGTTGCAAAACTGGTGAGGTACCTGCGTTGCATCTTTTAATGAAAGACTGGATCTTCAGTTGATCAGGGTATTCTGAAGCAACTAACAGGTCTTCATCTGGAATTAGGTCCCTATAGGCAGAAATCGCTCGCAATAAGAGCTGCCAAATAATCATTGGCTAGCAGCTCCTGCACTCAGCAATGCCACAGAGTAGCCCATGGCCTCTCCACCAGAATTACGTTCTGGCAGGAAGATCCATGGGTGAACTTAGCCCACCCCATCATTAATGGAGGCCTTTCAGTGACAACTAGTATTAACTCAAAGATCCAGGATAAAGGTAGGGGATTTTTGAGAGGGAGGGGTTTCCAGAGGTGGAGATCATGAGAAGAGGGGTAGCAGGGAGTCGGAGACACAATGCGGGCCCCCTGTGCTCATCACTGTCCTATGTCCATGCCCTTGACCAAGCACTAAGCATGCTTGAGCAAAGTTCCCGTGCTCTCTCCCTGCCATAAAACAGCCCATACCCATTTTATCTCAAGGAAGGTCACTTGCTAGCAGGTCCATTACAGTTGGGTCAGTCAATGCCAGTGTCACTTAAGGGCCTGCATTAACAACGGGCTGGGAAGCTCATCCATGGATCTTCCTGCCCAGAACTTAAGTCTGGAGGAGGTGGGAAGATGGTGATCAATTGTACCTTTACCCTATCAAATTAAACATGCTTCCTACCTCTTACCTTGTGTGACCAGAAAATTCCATCCTCTTTCTTTAACTTAGGGTAAAAGGAAGGGGGTCATATGACCTGCTATGCAACCTGTTTCACAACAAGTCTGTGTAGTTTAATTGTGTGAGATTATGATGACCTCAGGCTGTTTTCATGGAAAGAAGGTTGCAAGGTGTTTACATCTCGAGACAATGGCAGCAACCTATATGTTAAGAGTGGATAGATTGTAAAGTATGATTTTGATAATGCTAAAAGCAAAAGATATGGAGGTGCCAGTGTTGGATTGGGGGAGACAAGGTCAGAAGTCACAAGACCCAGGTTATAGTCCAACAGAGATAAAAGGTACTGCAGATGCTGGAGAATCCGAGATAACAAGCATGGGGCTGGATGAACACAGCAGGTCAAGCAGCATCATAGGAGCAGGAAAA
>JAHRHZ010000144.1:65833927-65877341 GCA_024137785.1 Ginglymostoma cirratum
TACATTAATTGCAACTGGATGGTAATGTTATTCTTTGCTCCCTTCACATACTTTCAGTTACATCATAGATTCTCCAGAATACTATTATTCATTACACCACAACAATTATCAGCAGCTGCTGGAGTTGATGAAGATCCCAATTTAGTAGAATTCTAATAAGCATCTGTTGGAAAAGCTGGTTCTTGTTACAGCAGACAGCTGGTTTCCCTAGACACCAGAATTAGTTACATGTATGGCTGTTTCATTGTTGTGATTAAAAAGAGTGATATCTACCCTTTCTTCAAAAACAATTTGCAACCTACAGAACAGTGATAAGCAAAGTGTGATGGGATGGGTCTTCCATTAGCCAGATGACACAACCACCAATGTAACAATATTTAAATAAACAAAATAAAACCAGAAATTGGTAATACCTCCATTGGTAGTTCCCCTATTTGCAGATGGGGAAATTTCACTGCTGTGGTACTATGCTGCAGCAGCCTCAGAAGTTTAGCATTACTGTCAAAACTTTGGCACAAAAACTTGCAATTCACAATGTCAGAGAAGATTGTTGCAACCTGTAGAACCTTCTGCTTTGTGGGTACTGATTTTGAAGTGCTGCCTCAGGAATTTAGGCTTAGGAATGAAACATAGCTGTTAATAGAAGCAGGTTCCAAGAAGGATGAAAATAACTGGAAGGAGGCCTCCAGTGCGGTGGTACCCATTTACATTTGGCAAATGACTACACAATGTCACAGACATATCAATTTTCACACCTTTTGAGTCTGTACATTACTAATCAGGTCTGCCACCTGCAATTTCCACCATCATTGTGTTCAAGTAGTTCTGTAGTTTACCATAAATACCCAAAAGTACCTTTTATATAATCAGTTCTCACCAGCAAATGTTTCTACACTCACATTCTTACTTGTGCTTGTTTTACAAAGAGCCTCATCCTCACACAAAATCTCATTGCTTGCTGGAGTCATATACCCATTATTGTCTGCTTGTGATTTGTTCCATGGGGACAATAAGTCAAAATAATGTTTGTGCATGTCTATGAATATACAAAATAAAAGCAGAAGTAAACCATTCAGTTGTTTGAGACTGTTTCAACATTCAGTGAGATCTTGACTGATCTGTTTGTGTTTCAAATTCCATGTTCCCACCTCCAACAACCTTTGATTGCCTAACAAGAATGTATCTACCCCTTCCATAAAAAGATTTAATGACCTTGATTCCAACTGTGCTTTCTCATTCTGGACTTACCCATAAATGTAACCATCTTTTCCACGTCCATCTTGTCAGGATCATTGGACATCTTACAAACATCAATCAAATTGCACCTGTCTTTTCTAAAATCCACTGAACACAAGACCAATCTGTCCAATCTTTCCTCATATGACAACCTGCATGTGCAAGTTATGAAAGTAGTAAACCTCCTCAGAACCACCTTCAATGCATTCACATCCTTCTACAAGTAAGGAGACCAACACTCTGTGCAGTGTTTGATATGTCATTTCAACAATTCCCTGCATAACTGAAGCATAACATCCCTATTTTTATGTTAAATACCTTTCATAATAATGGATAGCATTCCGTTAGACTCCTTGATTATGTTGCTGTACTTGCACACTAACTTGTTGTGACCTCGTGCAGTACAACACCTAAATCCCTCTGCACCTTACAATTTATTTAGTTAATACCATATCTTTTAAATAAAAACAGAAATTGCTGAAGAAACTCAGCAGGTCTGGCAGCATCTGTAGACAGAAAAATGGAGTTAATGTTTTGAGTCCAATGATCCTTGAGTTCTGAGTTTCTCCAGCAATTTCTGTTTTCATCTCAGATTTTCAACATCCGTGCTTCTTTCTATTATTTACTGTTTTGTTTTGTATATTTTTCAACATTATACTCCATCTGCCAGATTTTTGCCCTCTCACTCAACCTATCTATATCTGTCCGCAAACTTCTTAAGTTTTTTCACAACATATTTTCCTATTTAACTAAAAGCAAAACACTGCAGATACTAAAAATCTGCAATAAAAACAGAAAATGTCAGAGAAACTCAGCAGGTCTGGTAGCATTTTGGAGCGAGAAAAAGAGCTAACATTTCACATCTTGAGGAGCCAAAGGAGCCAAAGATCTCAAGGAGATTGAGGACCTTGTAGCTGAGTGTGAAATGCGCTATTCATAGACCTGAACAACAACAGCCACTGATTCCAACTAATGGGAACAGACCTACTTATCTCTGTTGGATGCTTTTACCTTATTGCTACTGATTACTTTTCTCAGTGGATAAAGATGAAAAGTTCACCACTACAAAGGTGGTTGTCAGATTCTTGCATGAAATGTTCAGAACATGGGATCTCTCATAAGGTAGTGTCAGATAATGCATGACAGTTTGCTAATGACTTTCAGTCGGTCTGAAGCCAATCCTGGGTTTGAACGTGTAATAGGTTCACCGAGATACCCGCAGTTAAATGGAGAAGCTCAATGTGAGGTCCAGACATTAGATCCCTTTGAAAAAAAACTGCTGACCTTGTTACATGACCACTCCACTTCAATGTGACTTATTACCATCAGAATCACTAACAGATAGAAAACTGGAGGCTCTACTCACTATCTGACCAAAGTTAGGAGGTTGACTCAACAAGTTAAATCTATGCGAAATCATAGCTGCTTGTAAAAATGAACAGTTTTATTTATCAGGAACAACAGGCTAGTCATTATATATGATGTCATGGTACAAGATGCCACATTTGGGGAAAAGGCAATGGGAATAAATAAGGAACCTCAGCAAGAATTGCACAGTAGTCCCAGTATCAGCAGACCAACATTGATCTATATTGACTACACAATGAAGGAATTATATAGGGGAATTGTAGGAACCTTGACTTATTGTGGAACAATTATTCACTAATGCTTGATTGGAATGAACCCAATGAACAACAACATGATAGTAATACCTCACAGACAAAACACGGTCAAGATCAGAATTAAGGTCAACAGTTTTCAAGCCAAAGACCTACTGATATTCCAAGTCCAAAGACAACATGTTCTAGAAGAATTGTGAAATGTCCAGATAACTGAATTTGTGAAGTCTGGGATTTTGGTGGAGATGAGGTAGTGCTAATGTAATTATACGCACAATTGGAAAAATGGTTAACTGTAGGAAAAACAGCACTGGCGGAGATGTTGTATGAGGTACTGGTTGTGATGTATTTAATGCTCATATTGCATTGCTTCCACTCATTCTGTTGATGTCATACACAGTCTGTAGGTGGAGGCAAGGAGTTTGACTCAAACTTTCAGAGGCAGCACATGAGCACTAGTTCCCAAGATTCCACTAATTAGTCTTAATCAAATGTACTTATAGTTCTCATGCAATAAGCTTTCTTATTCTTTAAGACCAGTGCCTCTTATGTACAAACTCTACAGTGCTGTACCCTCTACCACTAATCACTAGATAGTTTTATCACAGGACAATGCCTAAGGAAGATTGATGACAACAAATGACAGCAAACAGGTCTTAATCAGTACCATGCACTAGCAATGGTAGCAAATATCACAAGGTACCAGGAGTGGTCATCTGGGAAAATTGCACAGAAAGAAACTTTAATCTATAAATTAGTAAGGCGCAGTCTTGTAATGTCATTAATAAAGAGATGGAAACTTGGTTCATAATAGTTGGTAAAAGTATGACACAATATGGGTCTTACCTCTGTACAACCTTTCTCAGCTGCATCAGTGAGAGACATACAGCCTATGTCAGGGTGCTCTAAATTGATGCTCTTTGTTTCTGTATCATTAGTCCAGCTTTGACTCTGTACTATAGTTTCCAGATTGCCTTCAGGTGCAATAACCAAGAAGTCAAGCATTGGATTCATTTCATCCCTTTTCATCCTGCTCTATCAAAATGGTAAACAGATCAAATTTAAAAATTGATTTGTCTTGTCTTGTTACTTAATTGTAAATTCATATAGGAAAGTTTTATGCTTAGCAATCTGGTGGGAATTGTATTGAGCAAACAGAAGGTGCATCTCACGTGCAATACAGGAGAAAGCATGAGGGGAGAAAGAAAAACAAAAGCAAGGTGCAAGTTCTGTGCTAGAGTGGGGAGGGGAGGTTTATGGGACATTTCAAAGTTTGGGAACTGTGGAGCAGAGTTTGCAGTACTGTGAATTGCAGAGATGAAAAAAGGGTGAAATCTATGAAAGCTGGAAACAGTTGGATAGAAAATAAATGTCTGAGTAAATTACTTGCTTCACTATTACTGATCATAGGAACCTTCATGGTGCTGAAATGTGAGGATCTGGTTTGTTTGTATCATACTACTTAAAGATCAGTGATGAGGCAAAAGTGATTTGTTTTTCTTCTATTTGAAATCACACGACACGAGGGTACAGTCCAATAGATTTATTTGAAAACACAAGCTGTCAGAGTCTTACTGCTTCTTTAGATGTTAGTGAGAGAGGTAGCATCAGACACAGAACTTATAAGTAAAAGATCAAAGGGTAACACCACTGATGAGTATGTACTAAACAAACGTAAGTTGCTGTTAAATCTTTAATCAGTTAGAAGGTTTTAATTGATTAATATGTATATGTAAATCCCTGAATTCCTTTCAAGTCACTGTCCTGAGACAACTAAACGTTTTATCAGTGTAAAGAGGAGGTGATATTTTAGGTCAGACAATGCATGTGAGGTGTGAGGCCTTGTTTAGAATCTGTTCGTGTTTTGGTTTGGAGTCAGACTGGTTTTATTTCTAAAGTAGGAATTTATAAAACGCCGTACTTACTGATTGTCTATAAATTGTGTGCTTTTTGAACAAAATAGAACTTATCTGCAAATACAGATTCACTCCATGGACCTACATGTGTGTGTGTATGAGGAAGAATGAGAGTGTGCGTGTGTGTGAGAGAGGGAGAGAGAGAGAGGGAGATTATGTATGTGTGTCTGTGTGTGTGTGTGTGTGTGTGTGAAAGAAAGTGTCAGTGTGGTCAAGGACATTTGGCCTTGGATCCTCGGGTAAACATCCTCCAAGGTGGACTTTGGGATATACAACAATGCAGAGTTGTTCAGCCAAGTTAGCCAAGTTTGGTACCGATGAGGATGGCCTCAACCACGATCTTGGGATCTATATACTCTCTATATACTCTCTCTCTCTATCTCTCTCTCACATACACACACACACACACACACACACACAGAGGTCCTCTCTCATACACACACTGTCTCTCTCAGACACGCATGTGCGCGTACACACACTCTTACACAGATCCTCTCTCATAAACAGATTGTCTCTCAAGCACACACATACTCTCTCTCTCCCTCTCTCATACACACACACACACACACACATTAATCTATGGAGTGAGTCTGTATTTGCATACATTCTATTTTGTTCAAAAAGCACAAAATTTATAGACAGTCAGTCAATGTGGCGTTTTATATATTCCTACTTTAGGAATAAAACCAGTTTGACTCCAAACCAAAACACAAACAGATTCTAACCAAGGCCTCACACCTCACATGCATTGTCTGACCTAAAACGTCACCTCCTCTTTACACTGATAAAACCTTTAGTTCTCTCAGAACAGTGACTTGAAATGAATTCAGGGATTTACATATACATATTAATCAATTAATACCTCCTAATTGATTAAAGATTTAACAGCATCTTAGGTTTGTTTAGTACGTACTCATCAGTGGTGTGACCCTTTGATCTTTTACTTATAAATTCTGTGCCTGATGCTACCTCTCTCACTAGCATCTAAAGAAGCAGTATGACTCCGAAAGATTGCATTTTCAAATAAACCTGTTGGATTATAATCTGGTGTCGTGTGATTTCTGACCTTGTCCACTGGAGTCCAACACTGGCACCTCCACATCATTTCTATTTGACAACAGGGTGTTAGGAGCAGAGTTAGTAGGAACTGCTGATGCTGGAGAATCTGAGATAACAAGGTGTAGAGCTGGATGAACACAGCAGGCCAAGCAGCATCAGAGGAGCAGGAAAGCTGACATTTTGGATCTTGACCCTTCTTCAGAAAAAGAGCAGAGTGGAAGGTTAGAGACAGGAAGCAAAATCCAGGGAAGTTATTGGAACCAGTAATTAAGACTGACTGATCAATTAGATAAATATGAGCTGTTTAGAGATCCTTTTGATTTTGTAAAGGCAAGGTCATATGTATTAATTTTATATTACTCTTATTTAATTCTTTTGTGTAATTGGCTGCTTATACAGCTTAATCACTGCAGTTCATTGCTAGGAATTCTTACTAAACAATATATTCAATTGCATATGGAAAGAGGTAATGTTTTCTCCACAGGATTCACCAGATCTCTCAGTGAGGTGTTCTTCAAAGTTGCAGACAATGTCTTTGCTTTTCCATTCATAGCAAAACAAAATCTATTCCTGTATGTATTCATGACTTAGACGAAATACAATGCAGGGTCAAATTTTCAAGTTTGGCAAAGATTAGTGATATAGTAGTTAGTACTGTAACGTATTACGTAAGTGGTCAAAACAGTCATAGATGGTTTTAATGCAGGAAACTATGAGGTCATCTATTTCATACGTTAGATTTGTTTTTAAACAAGTCACTAAAATATAGTAATCAAGACAAAATGAGAATCATACCACAGCAATGGTTTTCAAACGGTGTGATGTGGCTCACTAATGTGGCATGAGAACTGTCCAGATGTGTTGTGAATTTTTGTACAAGGGTAATGAAAATCAAAGTAAAACAAACACTGTTTCATCTTAAACAATATTCTATCCAACCTAAATTACAACTCATAAAACTCATGAAAATTAATCGTCAAGTTAAAAGTGCAATATTGGTCTTTCCATTCCAAAACATGAATGTGGCCGAAGGACAAAATTGAAATAACCCTGAAGAAAGTGGGTGTACCATAGAATTGTTTGTCTCAATGAAGAGTGCTGTGTTACTGAAGGGTTAGCAAACCACTAGTCTAGACGGTAATAATAAAGAGAAAGACATTTTGCTACAACACTCCAAACCTCTGGTTAGATTATTCCCGGAGTGAGCAGTCTTCACACGCCCAAAGGGCTGCCCTTTCATTACAGAGAGATGATTGGTGATGGTTTAACCTAAGGGCCACCAACCTCTGGCCAGGGGCAATGTCAGTAAGACAGAACCTTCACGGTGACCTCAAATGGCTTCACTCTGCATCACAAACCAGCATCTGATGCACTGAGCTAATCAATTCACCAGGATGCTGACATGGCTCCAGAATTATAATATGAGGAGAATTTATATAAATTAAGCTTGCATTTTCTAGAATATGGATAGATAAATGGTGAGTTTATTGTATTTTTAATATTTTAAAATAAAATTATAGCATAGAAGGAGAGAAGCATTTTCTGTTAATGGAAATTCCAGAATTAAGAATCATAGCATGGTAATAATAGGGATAACAAGGTGTGGAGCTGGATGAACACAGCAGGCCAGGCAGCATCAGAGGAGCAGGAAAGCTGACGTTTCGGGTCTGGACCCTTCTTCAGAAATCGCAACTCCCTATCTATACTCACCTGTACTGGCTTCATCCCCGCCTCCTCGACCTGCCCGTCCTCTCTCCACCTATCTGCTCCACAATCCACCTTCTATCATCGCCTCCCCCGCCCTCTATTTATTTCAGAGCCACCTTCCCCTCCCCCGTTTCTGAAAAAGGGGCTAGACCCGAAACGTCAGCTTTTCTGCTCCTCTGATGCTGCCTGGCCTGCTGTGTTCATCCAGCTCCACACCTTGTTATCTCAGACTCCAGCATTGGCAGTTCCTTCTTTCTCATGGTAATAATAGGGATGGGTAAATGAATGCTGCCTGACCAGTGATGCCCTCATTCTGTGAATGAATAAAGCAAATAAATAAGAAACAAACAATTTGAGAGAGAAATAAAAAAGCACTCTTTTCATGCAAAGGGCGGTGGAGGTATAGAGCTGTCTCTCGCAAAATGTAATAGGCATTGCCTCAATTAAAATTTTAAGATGAACTTGATAGACTTTTATTCATAAAGGTGATTAAAGGAAATAAGTCAATGGGGTTAGTATGTAGATTATCCATTACTGAATGGTGATTGACCTTGGAAGGCTGAATGGCCTTCTCCTGATTATTTGATCCGATGAAAGGGATGGAAAAGGCAAAAGTGGGGAATGGATAGCGAGGAGGATGCATGGCAATGAGGAAAAAAGGTGGAACATGGATGACCACAAAGTGGACAGTCAGGGGGAAGAAAACTAAACGTATAACAATTAAGGAATTAACCTGTTTTTAAAAATTTGTTAAGCAAAGTGGTGGTAAGCTGGAACCAGATCTGTGAAAATGGGGAGGAAGGGAGAAGAGCATTAACTAAATGAGTGTGGTGAGTGATTAGAAGCTGGTTTGAATGGGATGAATAATAAGAAAATGAATGAAAGAATCATAGTCCCAGCTTGAAAAGAGGAGGTGAAAGAAGGCTAATTAGATTTCCAGAAAAAAGAAAAATTATTGAAATTAACCAGAATGGAAGTGTAATAAAATGTGTAATAAAATTTGTGAAGATCTTGCTCAAAGATTATCCAACAAATTCACTGTTACTTTTCTATACTATCACCTGGATTTCCCCTTCTGATTTTCATTTGCTCATGTTTACTTTTCAATATAAGTGAAGAAATTTGAGTATATAGCTCAGGTTACAAAGATAGCAGCACCACTTGTCTTCACAGCCCAATGGATTATAATCACAGCTGTTATTCAATTGTCAGCATCTGGGGGGTAGTGTTAAATATTCTTTGAAGTTGCTGGTCAGGTTTTAATAGTATACTACATTGGCATCATTCTTGGGATTGTGCACTTCTAAATCAGGAGCAAAGGGAAGGGTGTTCTTCTGTTTCCACCAGCATGTAAGAGCTTTCCGAGTCAGTCAGCTTTCCATCTCTTCAATTTATGGATACTCTAGTGTAGTGGAACAGATTTCAATTTTATAAATGGAGATTAAAATAACAAACAGCAAAGGATAATTGACAAATATTAGATTATTATAAAATCCTGTAGGCGAAAAAAGACTTGCCATCCTTATGTGGTGTGCCCACACCAGTGCTGTTGACTTTTGACTGTTCTTGAGTAATTAGGAATGAAAAAAATAAATTACAGCCTTGTCACTATTTTTTCACGATTATGTGTAAATCAATGTGTGGTAGAGGAACAAAGGAATCTTTGTTGAGGAGTAGAATTGAAGGGTAGGGAAGTTGTGCCAAAACTGTATTCAACCTTGATTAGAGATAATAGGAACTGCAGATGCTGGAGAATCCGAGATAACAAGGTGTGGAGCTGGATGAACACAGCAGGCCAAGCAGCATCATAGGAGCAGGAAAGCTTGACGTTTCGGGCCTAGACCCTTCATCAGAAATGGGGGAGAGGAAGAGGGTTCTGAAATAAATAGGGAGACAGAGGGAGGCGGATAGATGATGGATAGAGGAGAGGATAGGTGGAGAGGAGACAGACAAGTCAAAGAGGCGGGGCTGGAGCCAGTAAAGGTGAGTGTAGGTGGGGAGGTAAGGAGGAGATAGGTCAGTCCAGGGAGGACGGACAGGTCAAGGGGGCGGGATGAGGTTAGTAGATAGGAGATGGGGGTGCGGCTTGAGGTGGGAGGAGGGGATAGGTGAGAGGAAGAACAGGTTAGGGAGGCGGGGACGAACTGGGCTGGTTTTGGGATGCGGTTGCAGGAGAGGAGATTTTGAAGTTTGTGAAATCCACATTGATGCCATTGGGCTGCAGGGTTCCCAGGCTAAATATGAGTTGCTGTTCCTGCAGCCTTCGGGTGGCATCATTGTGGCATTGCAGGAGGCCCAGGATGGACATGTTGTCTGAGTAATAGGAGGGAGAGTTGAAATTGTTCGCGACTGGGAGGTGCAATTGTTTGTTGCGAACCGAACGCAGGTGTTCTGCAAAACGGTCCCCAAGCCTCTGCTTGGTTTCCCCAATGTAGAGGAGGCCACAACGGGTACAGCGGATGCAGTATACCACATTGGCAGATGTGCAGGTGAACATCTGCTTGATGTGGAAAGTCTTCTTGGGGCCTGGGATAGGGGTGAGGGAGGAGGTGTGGGGGCAGGTGTAGCACATCCTGCAGTTGCAGGGAAAAGTGCCGGGTGTGGTGGGGCTGGAGGGGAGTGTGGAGCGAACAAGGGAGTCACGGAGAGAGTGGTCCCTCCGGAAAGCAGACAAGGGTGGGGAGGGAAAAATGTCTTTGGTGGTGGGGTCGGATTGCAGATGGTGGAAGTGTCGGAGGATGATGCGTTGGATCCGGAGGTTGGTGGGGTGGTACGTGAGGACGAGGGGGATTTTTTTTGGTTGTTATTGCGGGTAGGCGGTGTGAGGGATGAGTTGCGGGAAATGTGGGAGACCTGGTCGAGGGCGTTCTCGACCTCTGCAGGGGGGAAGTTGCAGTCCTTGAAGAATGAGGACATCTGAGATGTACGGGAGTGGAATGCTTCATCCTGGAAGCAGATGCGGCGGAGGTGAAGGAATTGGGAATAGGGGATGGCATTTTTGCAGGAAGGTGGGTGGAGGAGGTGTATTCTAGGTAGCTGTGGGAGTCAGTGGGTTTGAAATGGATATCGGTTTCTAGGTGATTACCCAAGATGGAGACAGAGAGGTCCCGGAAGGAGAGAGAGATGTTAGAGATGGTCCAGGTGAACTTAAGGTGTGCGGCTCTGATTTCTATATTATGTAGAGGCACTGGAGTGGAGGAGAGAGAAGATTTACAAAGATAGTACCAGAAATATATTCATATACATATCAAGTAATAATTAACAGACTTAGTCTCCAAGCACTACTTTTCTTTTGAAAAAGAGACTAGGGTCTGAATGACTAGAGATCTTAAACAGAATTAAAGGCTTTGATAAAGCACATACAGAGATAAAATGTTTCTACTTGTAGGGAACAGCATGGTGTGTCACGGTTTACTCATGGAGTCTGAATTGCTGCATCAGCATGTACTTTTACATACATGTTGCTATCCAGAGCTAATGAATAGTTATGGTAGAAATTCCATCATTTCTACCATCACATTGCTGGCCCAGAATATCTCCCACTCTTCCTGTCTGCCATTGATATATGTTGGAAGGATTTACTCAACCTGTCTGGCTGCATCATGAATTGATAGTACTTCCACAACAAATCCTGGAATGGGGCTCAAACCCCTAGATCTGCTGTCACAGAAGCAAGGGTGTTACCCACTGCACCACAAGACCTCCTAGAATAAAACTAGGAGCCATCAATGTAAGGCTGTCGCTAAGAGATTCAATACGAAATGCAGAAGAAACACCTGAACTCAGGTAATGGTCAAAATGTAAACTCCCATCTCAGGGAGTGGTTAAAGTGCAAATCAAGGCAAAAAGGCCAAATGCATGTAAGAAGGTTGGGATGACAGATGTGATTGGACAAAAATAGCAAGAAGCTGAAGTTGAACACCAATGTGGAGTGGTTGGGTGGGATGTCTTGTTTCTGTGCCGTATCCAATCTAATCTTGAATCTAAGTAGACTCAGGTCTGGTTAGTACTTGGATGGGAGAACGCCTGGGAATGCCAGGTGCAGTAGGGCTTAAACTAAAAAGACATTTAGGTCATGGCGGTGGCTAAAACTGACACATGGAACAACAAATTCACAGTTCCAGAACCTTTACTAAGAATGCCGGCACCCTCACTTGGTAGGAATTCGCATTGGTTACGATTTGTTCCTGCCAGTTCTGACTGGTAAACCTTCTGAAGTTAATATCTAAAAGAAAACAATGAATAGCCACAACCGTTAAATCTTATTAGTTAACCAATTGTCCTTATTCGGAATATTTTTTGCTGTAAGTAGTCACAGTATTACCTTTGAAGATGCTAACATGTCAAATCAAAGTGGGACAAAGAACCATGGTCCAATTCCGTGAGGACTCCGACGAACTCTTAAGAAGATTTAAACTACAATCAGTGTTGGTCTTGGAAATAATCCTGCTGAAAAGTGCAACGGTCGACTTATCATCTAAAAGGGGAGCTACGGCGCTGTTTCCCGGAGACACCGCGTTGCTCTGTCTATGGGCTTATAGTTTACAGCCGGGTTGCCTGTAGCAACGGTTGGACTTGTTGAAACTAAGGATAAGCTTTCATAGAGGAGGAACAAGAGAAAAAAAGGCTTTCAGGAGCAAACCACTGCCAAAAGGACTTAATATAGAGATTTCATGCAAAAGTTTCAATTTTGGACATTGTGTGGGAATTGATTAAGATATTTGCTGTCGCTGGATTTTTTTTTCAAAGAATTGACAGTATGAGTTGATTTACGCACTTTGCACAAGAGTTTGTCAGCACTTTGCAGGCAAATGGCAAATAGATTGTACCAACAGAATGTGCTGTTACCTCTATACGTTATATTTAGTATTTGGGCGATAAGTACGTGAAATGAGGAAAATGTTTTAACTGTATTAAATCTCTTAATATTGCTCCTTAAAATGACAAATGCCTTATATTGTTGTACTGGTTATTTTCTGATATACTAGGAAAAAGCAATAAGGAGCAAAATAAAAGTTCTTTAAGTCTCATACAGAGAAAATGATTGGTAAATCAAGATGAATTGATTGACAAATATATGTGTATTTTTATACATATTTAATACATAAAGTATATTTTTATATGACTACGCTCCATTACTTCAGAAAGACAGCAGTCACTGTCAAATATTCTTGAGGTTGTTATCATTGTTTGGTGTGGCAAATTTCACACGCACTATTGTATACGATCCCAGCTGAACGTAATCACCAGACTATTATGAATATGGCTGCTGTGATCAAGTACAACACTATTTTGGCTGATTTTCTGTCATTCTCACTCTAAAAATTTTAGTGTTCCTGTTAAATTATTTTCTCATGCATGAGCATTATACAGCATGCCTAGAATATCTGAAGCATCTTTTCTCTATTTGCATTTAGTTACAAAATTTTTTGTTTGCCTTTCAAGAAGTGGTCGAACTAATACAAATGGGCGAAAAACAAATAAAAAATACTTGCAATTCCACATAACCGTATTAAGCCCAAAAAGAATCATAGAATCCCTACAGTGTGGAAACAGGCCCTTCAGCCCAACAAGTCCACACCAAACCTCAGAGCACCCCACCCTCCCAACCTACACCTCCCTGAACACTATGGGCAATCCACCTAACCTGCACATCTTTGGACTGTGGGAGGAAACTGGAGCAAACCCACATAGACACAGGGAGAATGTGCAAACTCTGCATAGTCAGATACCTGAGGCTGGAATTGAACCTAGGTCCCTGGTGCTGTGAGGCAGCAGTACTAACCACTGAGCCACCCACTATGTCACAAAGCACATCACAGTAATGAAATACATCAGAAATACAAGACACTTAAATGGGAAAGCACAGCAGTCAGTTGGATACAAGGATTAGCCTGTTTTCAGGAATGTTTATTGAGAAGATTGGGACCCTGAGCAGTCAAATATTACCTCCTTTAATGTCTCTTCTGAAATACTGTTCCCACAGCAGTACAGCACTCCCTCAGTACTGCATTGAAATGTCAAGTGTAGATGTCATGCTTATGTGAGATGTGAACCTACGGCTTCTGAATCTTGGGCAAGAATGTTACTACTAAAGCAAGGATAACATTATATATAATGAGAACATATATAGCAGAAATTTAACTACACCAAGTCGTGCTAAGGAAAACAATAAATGGTTCAGAATTTCTAGACTAAATCACCTTTCATAATTACCTGGGCTCCAGTTCAAGTTCCACCTCAAGTGCTTTCGTAACACAGTTAAAAGAGTTGAATATCAACATTACAAAGTGGATGTTGGGAAGATGCTTCCATTGGTAGGATAGACTAGGAGCTGAGGGCACAGCCTTAGAGTAAAGGGAGGACCTTTTAGAACGGCGATAAGGAGAAACTTCTTCAGCCAGAGAGTGGTGAATCTATGGAATTCACTGCCACAGAAGGCTGTGGAGGCCAGTCATTGAGTACATTTAAGACTGAGATAGATAGGTTCTTGATTTTCAAGGGGATCAAGGGTTACAGGGAGAAAGCGGGAGAATGGGGTTGAGGAACTTATCAGCCATGATTGAATGGCGGAGCAGACTCGATTGGCCGAATGGCCTAATTTCTGCTCCTATGTCTTGTAGTCTTATTAAAATCTGTCACCAATGGTAGAACGGCTACTATCCATATCCGCAGCTCCAGACTGCAACATGTATGTAAAATTGTACGTTACACAGCAACTCAGATAGCCTCAGTGAAATGTAACACACCATTGCTACCAAATAGGAAGTTAAGTCAGTTGTGCACACAAAGTTCTTACGAAGGTTAACTTACATTTATCAGCAATAGATTAAAACCTTTCTTTAAATTTCAATAGTCCAAGGTAATTAAATGACCATAAATAATTGTTTAAAGTTCTATGGATTTGAATAATTCAAAGCTAGATTCATGTATATAATTGAACAGGTCACGTAGTAGTTAAGGTGGATTAATGCCTGGATCAATTGGACACTTGTTGGGGACCCTGAATAAACTCAATATAATACAAAATATGCTGCATGTGACTAATGGATCAACTTCATTTAAATGTTCTCTATTGTGATATAGTTTGCTTTATCCAAACAGTGTGTAAACAATGATGTAAGCATTTTCTAGTCCTTTTTGACTACGCATTTTGCTATACATTAGTATTAGTTTTGGGAGAGATAGTGGGGCAGAGTTCAGGGTAGTGTGATGGAGGAGGTCCTGAATGATTTGGTGCATGGGCCCCAATAATTTGAAAACCTACAGAAAAATAAATACTGAAAAAATTCCCTTCTTCCTCTGACAGAATATGCTGCTTTTGAACATTTTTATCAAAGTAATACAAAAATAAAATTACTGTTTCAAATTTGATCATTTATCTAATGAACTAATACATTTCCTGTGACAATATCCATGTTCTATATATATTGACACTGGAGCTGATGCTGGAATCAAAAATATTCAGAAACTTTCTTTACAAAATACATTTGTTCACAAGATATTTATAACATCATTACAGCATAGATGAAATGTAAGAATCATGTAAATTTAATAATAATTCATGGATTATTTTTAAACCATGCACATACATGAACAAAAGGAACTGTCTGCTTATGAGTGTTATAAAGATAACCGATAAGGATACAACTTTTTAAACATTAGTGAAAGATTTTTAATGAATGTTTTCATAGGAGGTGGAACATCACATGAGTGCCAGTATTTCCTTGTGTATATAACTTTACCTTGAATGACTGGCCTAGCCAAATTCCATGTACTGAGATCCTGTACTTCGATTATCCTTTAAATGGATCTCTCTATTTAAGATTTTTCAGTTCATCTTAGTGCCAAAAATAACTTTCTATTCCTGAACCAAGTAGGACTAATGTTTATGACACAGTTGACTTGGAGGTACAAAAAGCAGATAAAACTGCTGATCAGGAAAACAACCTTGCCCCGACAAACTCCCCTTACTTGGAGACTCACTGGTCAATGGCAGCACCACTTAATAAAGGTGCAGTCCACCTGGTTTGTGTATACACCACATACTTATGTAAACATTGATCATGTGGGGAAGTCAATCTCATGACCTTCGGCATATTAGGTCCAGTATGGAGTCGATTATAGTTTCCAAGAGATAAATCTGCATTGTGATTATGTCGTGGAGGAGAGGTGAATTTAATATCTACTTCTCTTTTGTATGTAACAGAGTGGTTTTAATAACTGTGCTTATTTTTCTTTTCCCTTTGTGAAGTCCAACCTAAATATTGGTATTGGCTCATATGAATTAGAGAGTCCAATAAGTCAAAGTGGAGGTTCTTTCAGTTGGCTGTGCACAGAATTCCCTTTCACAAGAACTCAGATGCAGTTGGAATGCAGGTGAATGTGCAGCAGTTATAAACTTGGAATTGGTACACATTCCAAGGGAAAAAGAACAGGGTTGATTTTCAGAAATCAGGCTTTGAGAAAGGTTGAAATCGGAGGGAAGTATCAGCAAAGCCTGGAACTGCTAATGATGTGTTTTCTTCTGGTGTTACAAGCATACAACTGAGAACTGAAGAAGGGTCACTCAACCTGAAACATTAACTCTGATTTCTGTCCACAGATGCTGCCAGATCTGCTGGGCTTTTCCAGCAATTTCTGTTTTTGTTTCTGATTTACAGCATCCACTGTTCTTTCTGTTTCATTTGAAATATTGTGTACAGTTTTGGTCACTGTACTACCAGAAAGCTTTGGAGAGAGTACAGAAAACATTTGCCAGGATGTTGCCTGGTTTGGAAGGTATCTGAGGAGAGACTGGAAAAACCCAGTTTGTTTTTGCTTGAACGCCGGAGGCTGAGGGGAGACCAAATAGAGATTTACAAAATTATAAAGGTATGAATAGAATGGAAAGTTGGTGTCTTTCTCCCACAGGTAAATGTTAATTACTAGGAGTCATAGGTTTAAGGTAAAGGGGGAAACATTTCAAGGAGATATGAGAGGTAGATTTTTTACAGAGTGCCTGGAAAGCACAGAAGAGATGGTAGGAGCAGATACAATAGCAATGTTTAAGAGGCATCTTGACAGATACATGAATAGGCAGGGAAAAGAGGGATACATACTGCATGGAGGCAAAAGGTTTTTAGTTCTGGAAGGCATTATGTGTCAGCACAGGATTGATGGGCCAAAGGGCATGTTCCCATGTCGTATTCTTCTTTGTTCTCTTTGTTCTTCAACAAGGCATTTTCCTCCATGTTGATGAGAAAGGCTGAATAGGAACGTAGGAATAGTTGGCCATTCAGCCCCTTGAGCCAGTTCCATCATTCAATGAGATCTAGCTAATCTGTGGCCTACATCCATATGCCTGCCTTTGGCCCGTATCCCTTAATATATTTGCTGGACAAGAAAATCTATTTCAGATTTAAAATTAACAACTGTTCCAGCATCCACTGCTACGTGCAGAAGAGAGTTCCAAACATCTATCACCAGTCTTTGTGCATAGAAATGCTTCCAAACATCTCTCTGAACAGTTTGGTCCTTATTTTTAGACTATGCCTCCTAGTTCCAGAATCCCCAATCAGTATAAATAGTTACGGAGATAGTAGGAATGCCGATGTGGAGAATCTGCGATAACAAGGTGTAGAGCTGGATGAACACAGCAGGCCAAGCAGCATCAGAGGAGCAGGAAAGCTGATGTTTCGGGCCTAGACCCTTCTTCAAAATTTTTTTAATATATTTCAAACAATTTTGATATTTTTGGCCCAAATCATGTTGACCAAAAAATTGACTTTTACACCAGTTTATAATGGTAACAATTTTTTTTGCATTGATTTGTGATCAACTGAATCTTTCTGGCAATCATCACTGCTGCTTACTTTTAAGGAAAGGCTAGTTTTAAGAGAAGTGATTTGCCCCTCCTGAGTGGCATCATGGTTACAAATAAGCTAAAGGTGTAATCATGGATTTGTTTAAGGAGTCTCTGACAAGGATTTTGATGTTGAGCCTTGATTCTCCGCTGATATTTGTGAATAGAAACATCCTAATTACTTTTCTCCCCCATGGGAAAAAATGATTATTTGTAAACACCGTAGTAAAGTGCACCACCTTGTGGCCCATTTTAAAAAAAAACATAAATCCATACAGAAATGATAGGCAATGGCAAAAAAGTCTGTTCAGCCTGAAATTGAGTTTAAAACCTCTGAACAAGAATTTAACATTTGACTGCTACTGGTAGCCAGAGATTTCTGTTGACCAAGGATATCAAGAGATAGGGAAAAGAATGGGTAAGTGGAGGATCATGTTCAAGAAGCCGAATGACCAGATCCTTTTCCTCTGTTTCAATAAGCTTTCCAGCTAAGATTTCAGTCTTTTCTTCCTTTCTGCCTTGAAATTGCAAACAAGTCACTCAGTGAATTAATAGCACATATCATCATAATCTTCAATCAACTGTTTGCAAAATACTCAAACTTTTATATCTCTTCTATATTGGCAGTGTGTAAACTAAGTATTAAAAAATGTATAAAATTTGTAAAAATGTCTTAATAAACACAAACTTAAATTTATCTACAAAAGAAATGATACATTGTCTAATGGATTTATTTAGGTATTAAATTTTTAAAAAATCTTTTAACTGAAATGATTTCAAAAACTCTTGCTGTGAATTGATGCAATAATGCACATGTTACGGAGTTGAGGATGGAGATCTAATTCCCAACTGAACTGTGTTGCATGGAAGTGATGTGAAAAGCATTTCGAAATTTCATGCATTTGTCATGCTTTAATACATTTTTTTACACTTTGTGTATTTCTATTATGCTGTAACGTATGGTCTTATTTGTTTTCAATATGTCTTGTATTTGATCTTGTCTCAGTTGTGAGGTCTGCCAACATCCTAATCTCAAAACAGATGGCAGAAATATGGAAGTTGTGAAGACAGGAGGATTTGTAGTGAAGGCATCATTGCTGGGCACAACATAACCAGTTTTGAACTAAAATAGGCATATACACAAATAAAGACACGTCAGGATATGTTACCTGATGATTTACTGCAGTAGCTGACCTAATCAAAGTCCTGTCAAATGTGTGTGAAATCATTGCCCCACCCTTCCAAGAAGTACACAGAAATTGCACACATTCTAGTAACAGACCAGAACTGGGATAGACGAAGATAATAAGCCAGAGTGGATGACCTGATTTATCAGCCAACGGACCCAAGCCAGAATGGTTATAAAGCCACGAACATCAGGACATCACTTCTGCAACCTGAAAGCAAGATATGATCACTCACAGGAAAATGTGTATGGAGAAATCATTAATGAAGTGACCACCTGGTAATGAAAGCTTGTTTATGGGATTTCACTCAGCAACTGGTGCTGTGAGTATATGCTATTGATTTGTACATTAATTAAGGATTAGGATATGAAGTGTAAATTGTATCCAAAGTTTTTGTCATTGATACATAGTGCAAGGATCTTAGAGGGTAGTCAGACTCCCTGTTTGAGAGTCTTACAGGTGTCATTCAGAGAACAAGAAAGAAAACAATACATGGGTGAACAAACTAAAATCTGTAATCTCGAGGCTCATTATTTATCATAGAAACTAGCAGATGAGGTACATTATACATGCATTTTGATTTCATTTGTTGGCATCTTTATGAATGTAGTTGTAGCATGACTGGACTCTCTGTATTAATATGATCTTTTTGTCCTACAGAAATGATAACTTGCTCCTCAAGCACACATTATTTTTAAGGGCACAGTGTTCATTAGTGTACTGTCCAATTGTCAGCAATAGCTCAACACAATTTGTCAAAAGCTTACGTGTTTAAAATACAGATTGGAGATTTAAGCAAATGACAGATTAACATACAATGCAAAGAATGTTTCTCTACTGGGGATGATATCTTTTGAATGAGACATTTAACTACGGTTCTCTCAAGTGCAAGTAAACAGTCTTGTGATGTTATGTGAAGAACAGCAGGACAATTCTCCTAACAAATAAAAGCCAAAGAACTGCAGATGCTGAAAATCTGAAACAAAAATAAGAATTTGTCAGGAGGTCTGGCAGCATGTATGGAGAGAAAGCAATTCTCTTCATATTTTGGCTAATATTTATCCTTGAATCTATTTCACTGAAATAAATACATATTGTGATGTATCTCACTGTTATTGATAGAACCTTGTTGTATACAAGTTGCCCGTCATTTTTCCCTATTTTAAAACAGTGACTAAACAGTAAAAATATTGTTTTGGCTGCAAAGCAATTGGAAAATCCTAAGGCTATTAGATCTACTATGTAAATGCAAGCCTCTTCTTTTACTCATTTGGATGGTAGCCATGATGTGGAGGTGTCAGTGTTGGGCTGGGGTGGACAAAGTCAGAAGTCACATGACACCAGGTTATAGTCTAACAGGTTTATTTGAAATCACTAGCTTTTGGAGCACTGCTCCTTTGTCAAGTGAAGTCGTGTAACTTCTGACCTTGCTGATTTGGAAATCGAGCTGTTTATCAGACTAAATATTATAAAGCTAAAGGTCATCAAAGAATCTGTCCAAATAGGTAAATCAAATTGTAAGTTGAGAGCTGCTGTCGTACGTATGAATGTAAGAATTAGGAGCAGAAGGTGGCCATTCAGTCCTTCAAATCTGCTCTGTCAATCAATAAGATCATGATGATCTGTATTCGGAATTCTACATTCCCATTTATAACCTTTGGTTCCTTTGTCTAACAAGAATCAAACTCCACCTCTAAAATATTCCATGACTCCACCTCCATTGACTTCTGAGCCAGAGAGTTTCAAAGTCCCACAACCCTCTAAGAGAGAAAAAAAAGTCTTGTTATCTTTGTCCTAAAAGAATGACTCCTGATTTTAAAAGTGTTCCATAATGTGGATTCACCCACCGGCAGAAACATCCTTTTCATGTCCACCTTGTCGGGAACATTCATGTTATGACCCACTGGATTATCATACCATAAACTGAGCCCCATTACTCCAGAGTCATACCAAATCTTAATTTGTTTTAAAGGTATTCACAGTATCACAATTTAACTGACTTTCAGACCAATGTTGACAGCAAGCACAGACCAAGTTTCTGTACTCAACAAGAATTATTATAATAAGTAATAAGTAGTAAGATTTTGTTTTAAGATCTGTAGTCCACAGATCTTAAAGATACAAAGCCAAAAAGATGAGTTCCTTACATGTACAATCTTACAAATTCAATTAAATTGCCCCTCACCCTTATGAACTCAATGGAAACAAGCTCAGCCCCTTCCTCTTGTAATAAAGGATAGCATCCCATTAGCCCTTTTAATCACCGGCTGTACCTGCATACTAACATTTCGTGCCTCAAACACTGGAACACCTAGATCTCTCTGTACTTTGGAATTTAACAGTTGTTTTCCATTTAAATAGTACTTTACATTTTTATCCTTCCTGCTAAAGTGAGCAACCTTTTGTTTTCTCACATTCTCTCTGCCAGACATTTGCCCACTTACTCAATATTTCTATATCATCTTGCATCTTTATTATGTCATCTTCACAAAGTTCTATTCTACCTATCTTTGTGTCATCTGCAAATTAAGCCCCCATGCCTTCAATCCCCTCATCCAAGTCATTGATACAAAATTATAAAAAGTTGAGGGCCCCATAGACTCCCACTTGTCACGATGTATAAATCTGAAAAATCCCATTTATGCATATTCCCTGCTTTCTGCTAGCCAGCCAATCTTCTATCTATGCTAGTGTATTAGTCACCACACAATGAATTTCTATTTTGTGTAACCTTTAATGTAACCTCGAGGAATGCATTTGGGAAATCCAAACACAGGGTGCCATTTGCTTCCCCTTTAATCACAGGGCATGTCACTCCATGAAGGAATACCAAAAAATTGGCTAAACACAATTTCCCTTGCACAAAATCATGCTGACACTTCCCAATTACCTTGATTTTCCGACTGCCCAATCATAACCTCCTTAAGGGTTAATTCCTTGATCTTTCCTATGATAAATGTCAAGCTAAATTACTGTTTTCTGCTTCCTTCTGTTCTTGAACAAAGCAGTTATATTTGTTACAGAGATAGTAGGAACTGCCGATGCTGGAGAATCTGAGATAGCAAGGTATGGAGCTGGATGAACACAGCAGGCCAAGCAGCATCAGAGGAGCAGGAAAGCTTGACGTTTCGGGCCTAGACCCTTCATCAGAAATGGGGGAGGGGAAGGGGATTCTGAAATAAATAGGGAGAGAGGGGGAGGCGGATAGAAGATGGATAAAGGAGAAGATAGGTTGAGAGGAGACAGACAGGTCAAAGAGGCGGTGTTAGAACCAGTGAAGGTGAATGTAGGTGGGGATTTAGGTGGGGGAATAGGTCAGTCCAGGGAGGACGGACAGGTCAAGGAGGCGGGATGAGGTTAGTGGGTAGGAGATGGGGGTGGGGCTTGAGGTGGGAGGAATGGTTAGGGAGGTGGGGACTAGCTGGGCTGGTTTTGGGATGTCGTCGGGGGAGGGGAGATTTTGAAGCTTGTGAAGTCCACATTGATACCCTTGGGCTGCAGGTTCCCAGGCAAAATATGAGATGCTGTTCCTGCAGCTTTCGGGTGGCATCATTGTGGCAATGCAGGAGGCCCAGGATGGACATGTTGTCCGAGGAGTTGGGGGGGTTGAGTTGAAATGGTTCGCGACTGGGAGGTGTGGTTGTTTGTTGCGAACTGAGCGTAGGTGTTCCGCAAAGCGGTCCCCAAGCCTCCGCTTGGTTTCCCCGATGTAGAGGAGGTGAAGAGCGTGGTGGTGTCACGGACATAGGTAGGGAGTTCCTGCCCCACTGAACTTATTTCCACCTATCCGGACTCCATTTTTTCCCCCTTGGTCCAGGAACTCCCTACCTATGTCCGTGACACCACCACGCTCTTCACCTCCTCTACATCGGGGAAACCAAGCGGAGGCTTGGGGACCGCTTTGCGGAACACCTACGCTCAGTTCGCAACAAACAACCACACCTCCCAGTCGCGAACCATTTCAACTCAACCCCCCCCAACTCCTCGGACAACATGTCCATCCTGGGCCTCCTGCATTGCCACAATGATGCCACCCGAAAGCTGCAGGAACAGCATCTCATATTTCGCTTGGGAACCCTGCAGCCCAAGGGTATCAATGTGGACTTCACAAGCTTCAAAATCTCCCCTCCCCCAACGACATCCCAAAACCAGCCCAGCTAGTCCCCACCTCCCTAACCATTCCTCCCACCTCAAGCCCCACCCCCATCTCCTACCCACTAACCTCATCCTGCCTCCTTGACCTGTCCGTCCTCCCTGGACTGACCTATTCCCCCACCTAAATCCCCACCTACATTCACCTTCACTGGTTCTAACCCCGCCTCTTTGACCTGTCTGTCTCCTCTCAACCTATCTTCTCCTTTATCCATCTTCTATCCGCCTCCCCTTCTCTCCCTATTTATTTCAGAATCCCCTTCCACTCCCCCATTTCTGAAGAAGGGGCTCGACCCGAAACGTCAGCTTTCCTGCTCCTCTGATGCTGCTCGGCCTGCTGTGTTCATCCAGCTCCACAACGTTTTATCCCAGTTATATTTGTTACTTTCTGTTCTGATGGAACCTTTCCAGTATCTATCAAATTTTGAAAAATTAATACCATGCATCAGCTAACTCATAAACCACCTCTTTTAAGACTCTAGGATAAAGGCCATCAGGACACAAAGACTTATCAACCTACAGATGATACACTTCTTCTATAACAGGAAGTATACCAGATATTGCTGAAAATGTATAAATCTATTGGTGAATCAGTAACAACTGCCCTATGAGTTTAATATTCTTTTGGAAAACATTCACCATTATTCATTTGTTTACGTCCAGTTAAGAATTAAAATGTACATAAATGTGTAATTACAGCAGATTCACATGTAATTACATTTAATATGCATTTTATATGTTGTCACATCAACATTTTTCTCATGTATCAAATTATCAAAAGAAACGTAATTCAAATTTATTGACCTTTACTATTCCAAAGTGCCTTAGAGAGGCGTAATTAGATAAAGGAGATATACAGTTTTTAACTGAGTGAGAAAGATGAGAGGCTGTCAAGGACAGGATTGGAATAAGGTACTTTCTGTATTTTTTATTACAACATTGGAATAGTTCAGGAAGGGAGCAACAGTATGGTTGTAAACCATTTCGTTTGACCTAAGACAGTGGCAGGAGTGTAGGCTAAAATGTATGATAATAGTAGGTTGTGGTAGGGGTTGAAGACAATGGTTTCATAGTGTTTAATTAAAAGTAATGTGTCGGGTGGTCAGAAGACCAGTTTTATAATGGAGGGTGAACACACTTCAGCACACCAGAAATGCACTCGATCTCCAGTCCTGGATGCACTTAGTTTTGCTTTTTTTTAAGCTCAAACTGTTTGTAATGCAGTGACTCAGCCTAAGGGTAGGTCCATTAATTTATACACACTCACCAACAAATCTAGAGATAGTTCAAAATGAATGACATCAATATTAATCAATTGTTGGAAGCTGGGGTCCCCTTTAAAACTGAATTCTCTAAGTATTTCATGTTTAGCACTTTCTGTGTACCTGAGTAATACAGCAGTAACTAGCCTTCTGAAATATAAAAAAGTCTTTAGCACATAAAAACAGAGGAAAAGCCATAGGATTCAGAGGCCATAACTGATGTCAAAGAGTTCTTGTGCACCAGACTTGCCTATTATCAATGCAATGTCTAGGAAGATTGGATGTTGAGTCTTAGAAGGAAGGGCAATTAATCTTCAAATGAAAGCAGGCAAGCAGATAACAGCCAACCCGGTTTTATGAGTAATTGCCAATAGTCATTGGCCAAAAGGGTTCAGATAGGTGATTGACACAACAGACCGCCAGCCCCAAAATGGGGTATCTTAATTGGGGTAGGTAGAGAGAGGACCCAGGGGAATGAGCAACCAACTTGTTGAGAGAAGACCATGAGTTCTTGTACATTAGCTCGGCATACTGTATTGTTTGACTTTGTCTACTGCCAACTATTGACAGATTGCTGAAATGCTGGAAACTTAGGAGAAGCTTCTTTCAGAGTATAGTTGAGGAACAGCGCCCTGAAATACTATGGTGATGCTTCAACAGCAGAGGTCGCCAATGAAGTGGTTGAACTTTATTTGTTCTCTTTTTACGCAATGCTCTGAAACTTTTCATGGGTTATATTGAAGTTTAGTAGCTACATTGTTTAACATGGTGTATAAGTTGATGACTGATATGGAGAGATGGATTGGGACAAGTAAATGTGATAAAGAATTTTCAACTTTCTACAAAAGAATACAGAAATACACCAGTGAAAGAAATGACTTGTCTGAGATCAGTGATCGCAACAGAAAGACCAACAAGCCCTTGCAAATGACACGTCCTTTGAAGAATGGTTCTTAAGTGTGCAGGACTGACATGGATGTGCTGTTTAAAGGACACAATTCTATCCATCTCTGTAGAATTCTATCCATCTCTGAGGTGAAGCACTGGCAAATCAAAAAGCAAAGGTACCTCAAACTTTCCACACTGCCCCAGCACAGAGATGACCGTGTTTCCAGACATTCCCAGTGCAGAGACAACTCATGATGATGACCAGTATTTCCAAACCGTCCCAAGAGAGTGATGACCGGTGGTGATGAGTGGTGTTTCTATACCATCCTAGAACTGTGATGACTGACATTCCCAGACCACTCAATGTCAGCGATGACTGGGGATGACTAATGTTGGTGACTGGTGTTTCTTCACCTCACCAGGACGGTGGTGATGGCTACTATTTCGACACTTCCCCAGGACAGTAGTGACTGGTGTTTCCAGACAGACCAGGAAGTGATGATGTCATGATGATCAGTATTTCCAGACTGCCCCAGAACAGTGATGACCAGTGTTTCTATTCTACCCTTAGACAGTGATGATAACCGGTGTTTCCACACCATGCCACAACAGTGCTGGCCAGTGTTCCCAGGTCACTCCAGGAGTGAGATGATTGAGATGATGACCAGTGTTCCCAAACTGCCCCCAGGACAATGATGACCAGCACTGCCCCAGGACAGTGATGACCAATTTTGGTGACCAGGGTTTCTTGACCACCCCAGGATGGTGAAGATGACCACTGTTTTCACACTGCTCCAGAACAGTAATGACTAATGTTTCCACACTGCCACAGGACAGTGATGACTGGTGATGATGACCAGTGTTTCCACAATCCCCCAGGTCAGGGATGATGATGGTGGTGATGACCTGGTGTTTCCCGACTGTCCAAAGACTGTGATGACTAGTGATGGTGACTGGTGTTACCAAACCACCCCAGATGAGGGATGATCAGTGTTTCCAGACTGCCTGAGGAGGGATGATCAGTGTTCCCAGACTGCCCAAGGACAGGGATGACTGGTGATTTTATACTGCCTGAGGACAGTGACAATGACAAATGTTTCCACGGCTCCCTAGGTTAGGGATGACTAGGAAAGCTGAGGGTGATGACTGGTGTTTCCACACTGCCCCAGGACAGTGATGACCGCAGACGACAGGCATTTCCAGATGGCGAAAAAATGGAACTACCGGTCATCTCAGTCCCGGGGCAGTCTGGAAAAACTGGTCATCATCTCTGTTCTGGGGTGTAATGGAAACACCGGTCATCACTGTCCTCAGGCATAATGGAAACACTGGTCATAAGCACTGGTCATCACAGTCCGAGGGTGGTCTGGAAAAACTGTGACGACCAGTATTTCCACACCATCCCAGGACTGTGCTGACCAGCGATGACGACTGTATTTCCAGATCACCCCAGGACAGTAATATCTGCTGTTTCCAGACCACCTCAGGACAATGATCACTGGTAACAAAAACAGAAATTGCTAGAAAAACTCAGATGGTCTGGCAGCATCCGTGGAGAGAAAGCGAGTTAACATGTTGCCACAGGTCCCTGGGTCAGGGATGTCCAGGGAAGCTGATGGTGATGACTGGTGTTTCTACTGCTCCAGGACACTGAACACCAGTGATGATGACTGGTGTTTATAGACCACCCCAGGACAGTGATGACAGCAGGTGGCAGGTGTTTCCTGACTACCGCATAATGGAATCACTGGTCATCTCAGTCCTGGGGCTGTCTGGAAAAACCGGTCATCATCACAGTTCTGGAGCGTAATGAAAACACCGGTCACTATTGTCCTGGGGTGGTCTGGAAACAGATCATCACAGTCCTGGGATGGTCTGGAAAAATTGTGATGGCTCGTGTTTCTACACTGTCCCAGGACAATGATGACCACTGATGATTACCGTGTTTCCAGATCACCCCAGGACAGTAAAGTCTGCTGTTTCCAGACCTGCTTCAGGACAGTGATATCCTTGTTTCCAGACTGCTCCAGGATAGTGATGACCAGTGAATACATTACGACACAGGACAGTGATGTCTGGATTTTCCAGACCACCACAGGACAGTGATGACCAAGGTTTCTAGACAGCCCAAGGATAGCAATTACCGGTGTTTCCAGACACTCCCCAGTTCAGTGATGACCAGTGATAACTGGTACTTCCACACCACTCCAGGACAGTGATGACCAATGTTTCCAAACTGACACAGGACTGTGATAACCGGTGTTTCCAGATCACCCCAGAACATTGATGGTCACTGTTTCCAGATCGCCCCAGGGTAGTGATGACTGGAGATGACCAGTATTTCCATATCACCCCGAGTATGCTGACCGAGAATGACCGGTGTTTTCAGAGACCACAGGACAATGATGACTGGAGACGACCAGTATTTCCATATCACCCCGGATACGACGACCGAGAATGACCGGTGTTTCCGGAGCTGGAGGCGTGCCTCTACCCACAAGGCATCGCTTGACAAACAAACAAACAGATTTCAAGATGGCGGCGGACAGTGACGTGAGTGAACGGTTCTGTTTTTTTGTGTGGAAGTGTGTTGTTTGTCGTTATAGTTGGCCATTCGATGATGGTTCTCACGCTATTTTCTCGTGTGTTTCTTTTCTTTTAATTGCGGCAGCCCGAGTCGGAAGTGTTCGAAATCACGGACTTTACGACGGCGTCGGAATGGGAGAGGTAGGGTGAGGGGAAGCCGGGGCTGTGGCCGTTGGGAATCGCGAGCGTCCGTCGTGGAGACGCGCGAGAGCCTGGTTCTGGTTGTCTGTTCTCCACAGGCACATCCCACCCTTTGGCTGCCTGGCAAACTATCTGGTTACTGTGGTTTATGTATCATGAACACGATGGGCAGTGCGTTTTGGCACTTAAGGTCTGCCGTTTATAACAGCCCCTCCTCAGCCATTCGCTTCCAGAGGAATCTTCAGGACACTCTTTTATTGAAGTCATGGAGTCAGTTACTCTATGTATAAGACAGTTTGTTGTCGGAGCCAAGCAGCATTTCATAATGGAATAATGCTTAGTCTGCTTCGTGCCATTGAAGTTTATTAAATTGTAACTCATTATAAGACTTCAAATAATCCACGAATCTGTAAAACTACAGGAATGTGATTATGTCAAAATATACTGTATGGTGTATTTTTGTCTGAATGTGAAGGTCACTGATTGAGTTATGACATAAATTCAAAGTCATCCTGGTTTGATTTGGCTTGGTAAGGGAAAGAAAGCGAATCTCTGAAGGGCTGTTTCACAGCCTCACCGAGGAGTTGATTGTCTATCTGTGTTGTCACCTCTGGAGAAAAGATAGAAGAATTTCATGTTGTGATTTCCCTTTCCTCAGGTTGTCAGTCTGACCGTACATTTTTTTGGAATTAATTTGTAACCAAATTGAAAACTAATTTCTCAATTGTGCTTGGTAAGGTACCACATGGTCACAAACAAAAGCAGAAGTTGCTGGAAAAGCTCAGCAGGTCTGGCAGCGTCTGTGAAGAGAAATCAGAGTTAACGTTTCGGGTCTGGTGACCCTTCCTGTTACAGAAACGTAGAAGATAGGCACAGGAGGAGGCCATTTGGCCATTTGAGCCTGCTCCACCATTCTTCATGATCATGGCTATTTGTCCAGCTCAATAGCCTATTCCTGCTTTCTCCCAGTAACCTTTGATCCCGTTCGCCCCAAATGCTATATCGAGCTGCCTGTTGATTATCCCTCCATACTCAACCAAATGAGGAAAGATGTTCTGAGGAAGGGTCACTGGACCTGAAACATTAACTCTGAATTCTTTACAGATGCTGCCAGACCTGCTGAACTTTTCCAGCAACTTCTGTTTTTGCTTCTGATTTACAGCATCTGCAGTTCTTTCAGTTTTTATTTAGACGACATGGTGTTGGGGTAACATTAGTATGGATGGAGGGTTAGGCAAGTAACGATCCAGAGAGTTGGATAAAGGGGTATTTTAGGATGGCAGCATGTAACTTGTGGAGTGCCTCAGGGATCAATGCTGGGCCACAATTATTGTAATATGTTAGTGACTTGGATGAGGGAAGTGAATGTACTGTTCCTAAATTTTGGGAAGACACACAAATAGCTAGGAAGGCAAGTGATGAGGATGGCAGAGTCTGCAATGGGATATAGACAAGTTAAGCGAGAGGGCAAAAGTTTGACCCGTGGAAAATACTGAGAGGAAAATGGGAGTCTGTACACCTTGGCCGAAAGAAGAGTTGAATATTATTTAAATTGAGAAAGAGTTGATAAAGCTACAGTGCAGAGAGATTTAGGCGTCCTTGTGTGTAAATCACAAAAAAACTAGCATAAGAATTCAGTAGATGACAAACAGCTAATGAAATATTTGCCTTTGTTTCAGTCGAATGTAACATAAAAATTGGGAAATCTTGTTAAAACTATACAGGCACTAGTTAGACCACAATTAAGATATTGGGAATAGTTGTGATCTCCCTATTTCAAGAAAGATGTAAAAGCATTGGAGGCAGTCTAGAAAAGGTTCATTTGGTTGGGTATGGAGGGATTATCTTATGGTAAGAGGTTGATTAGATTGGGTTTGTATTTATTGGAATTTTAAAAAATGAGAGATGACCTTCGTGAAGCATAAAATTCTTAGCTCCACAAGGTAGATGTGGAGAGGTTTCCTCCCTTGTGGAAAGTCTAGGATCAGAGGGTGTAATATCAGAGTAAGGGGTCACCCACTAAGAAAAATGACAAGGAAATTTTTCTGCAGACAGTGAATCTGGAATTCTGTACTGCAGAGGGCTGTGGAGGCTGGATCATTAAGTATACTTAGCACTTGTGTAGAGAAATTTTTAATCTGGGAGTCAAGGATCATGGGGAAAAGGTACGAAAATAGGCTTAAGGAAAATCAAACCAACCATGATCTCATTGAATGGTGGAGTAGACTCAATGGGCTGAATGATCGACTTGTACTTCTATGTCTTATGGTCTAACCGAGCTGTGATGGACTGGTACCAGTAATGGACCCACACTGGAACTTCAAAATTATACGTTACTCCTTTAATATCTCAAATTGCTTTTCTCCGTTAAAGGTGTTTAAATGATCAAGAAATGATGTTTAAAGCATTAAAATAGTGAATAGGGGAGTTGGTGTTCCAAAGATGTTCATTATCAGATTGTTCAATTTAAGTGGCCTTGAGTTGAGAAAATGAGCCATACAAAAGGTTTAGTGCATCTGATAAAGGTGAAACGATATTAAAGGATTCAGAGTCATAAAGCATGAATTCAGTTCTGTTTTTTAGGTTTACTGAGGTGTGGAGAATGAGTACAAAATTCTGTTAATTATATTTTTATTGCTAACACCACTTGAGTTTGTATCATGGCTTTTGTTAATAAGAATGTCAGTAGTAATTTATGCAGATTAATATGTTAGAAAAATAATTGACTGCAATTAAAATATTGTTTTTGAAAATTTTTATTGTAAAGAATAGTTGCAAAAGTTATTTTTTCTGTAAATTATTCTAAAAGTTATCATATTTTATAAGAGACAAAAATATCTTGTGCACAATAAATTGAAAGATAATGCTGCTGCTTTGAGCAGATTGGCTGATTCAAGCGATTCCAGTACCTTGGGGCAATCAAAAGAAGTGGAAATATGGCAAGTTTCATACATGTATTGATCCTCCTTCTTGGAACATAGTATATTGCACTGTACTCTTAAATGCTAATGTTCTAGAGATGTGGGTTCAAATCCTGCCATGGCAGAAATTTGTTTTCTGTAAAATCTGTGAATCAAGAGCTGGTCTAATCCACTGTCGATTGTTGTAAAAAAAAATCTCCTTGGCAGATTCTTAAAAGGACATTAGTGAACCGTTCTTAACTGGCGTGGCCTATATGTTACTCCAGACCCCCAACAATGTGGTTGACTCTAAACTACCCTCGAGGCAACTAGGGATAAGTCATAAATGCTGTCCTAACCAGTGTACTTACATCTGTGAACAAATGTTTCAAGATTTTCCTAGATTGAAGTCTAAGAAATGTTTTTACAGTTAAGTATAAAAATCACCTTTTGGCTTCCAAAATTACATGTCATGTCTTAAGGCTTTATTCAAGTGTTAATAAACTTCAAGCATTTTAACATCACATTGTATTTTTAAAACTTTTAGATTTGTGTCAAGAATTGAAGAAGTACTGAACAATTGGAAACTGATTGGAAGCACTGCGAGGAATCCTTTGGAAAAGGTTTGTTTTACTAAATGCTCTTGTATAGATAAGTAAAATAGTATTGTTTGCTGTTTCATGTTTTTATCAAGAAATTTTCAAAAAATAGAGCAAATTGTTCAAAATAAAAGCAATATAAATACAGCAATGATCATAATGAATGGCGGAGCAATTCCTGCTCCTATTTTCTATGTTTGCTTTGTTATGGGGTTGATTAAATTTTCCTCTAATGTTTATAATGGGTTCATTTATGGCAGTTTCTAAAGCATCTTCGAGCATAATTTATGTAGTGATAAAGGATGTTGCAAAATTGGCATAATTGCCATTGGCCCTTGTCTGCATTTCTTTGGCCCATATCCATGGAATAATAATTCCAGCCCATGATACTTCAGTTTTCAAGAGGAATTTTGTGTAAACATGCCTTTAAAGTCATTGTATTGACTCTTCATATATATACTTAAAATCTGTTCTGTATGAAACAGTGTTCAACGTTGTGAATTTACAGGGTGAATTCACTTCTGGAGTGTGGGAGGAGAAGTCTGATGAAATTTCTTTCGCGGACTATAAATTCAGTATAACACACCATTATCTCAAACAAGAATATCTGACTGATAAAGAAATAAAAGAAGAATCTGAAGAAGGTATGATTGGCTATTTGAGTTGACTTGGTTTTTATGAGCCTGAAATTAAAGTTCAAAACTGGGGAAAGACTGATTTTAATAAGATCAAATATGGTTTGGCCAAAGTGGACTGGGAGTTTTTAGGTAAATCTGTGTCAGAGCAGTGGGGCGCGTTCAAGAAGGAACTGGGAGAGTACAGTGCCAACATCTTCCAATAAAGGCAAGGGTGTGACCAAGAAATCTACAAACCCTGGATATTGAGGGATGTACAAGATTGAATAAAGAGAAAAAGGGTGGCTTATGGCAGATTCTGAGTGCGCAAAACAGAAGTAGTCCTAGACAACTACAGAATGTTTAAGGGGAAACTTGACAAGGAAATCAGGAGAACAACACAATGCCTCCCTCTTTCATGCCAATATCCCCGTTGTATTATGGCTAGACAATTAATCCAGAGATCCAAATAATATCCTGGAATCCAGGTTTGAAAACTGCCATGACAGATAGTTGAATTTGAATTCAATAAAAATCTGGAGTAAAGAGCATAATGATGACCATGAATCCATTCTATTGTTAGAAAAACCCATTTGGTTCACCAATGTCCTTTAGGAAAGGAAACTGCCATTCTTACCTAATCTGGCCTATGTGTGACCTCAGATGCATAGTTGACTGTTAAATTGCCCTCTGGTCAGTTAGGGATGGGCAATAAATGGCCAACGATACTCTCATCCCACGATGAATAAATAAAAAACAATGGCAAGTTAAATAAAGGAAAGTCCTAAGTTATTTTGCACATACATTTAGAATAACTAGGGAAAGGTTGAGGCAAATAAGGACCACAGTGGTAATTTGTGGGTGGAGTGCTAAGTGAGTATTTTGTCGGTGACCACTAGTGAGAGGAACGATGAATGTGTATAGAAGTTGGGGGAAGAACTATGATATGCTTAAAGAAATTAGCGTAGACAGCAAGGAGGTTCTGAGTGATCTGGCAGACTTAAGGGTAGATAAATCTCCAGTGCTGGGTGAAATGTATCCCATGTTGTTAAGTGAGGCAAGGGAGGAAATAGCAGGGGCCATTGGCAATAACTTTTAAATCGTCTGTAGCCATGGGAGAGGTACCAGAGGAATGGAGGACAGCCAATGTGCTACCGTTTTCAAAGAAGGGTGCAGGCGATAAACCAGGGAACCTCAGACCAGTTGGGCTAACTTCAGTGATGGAGAAAGTAATGGAAGCAATTTTAGGGACAGAATTAATCTGTACTTGAAGAGGCAGAGATTAATCAAGAATAGTTAGCATGGTTTTATCAAGGGGAGGTCATGTCTGATCAACTTGATTGAACTTTCTGAAGAGGTGACCAGGTGTATAGATGAAGGCAATGCGACTATGTAGTCCATTTGGACTTTAGCAAGGCCTTTGATGATGTCTTTCATGAGAGACTGACAGTGAAGGTGAGAGTCATGGGATTGAAGGAAATTTGGCAAATTGGCTGATCGGCAGGAAGCAAAGGGTGATGATCGAGAAGTGTTTTTGTGACTAGAAGTCTATGTCTGGTGGGATTCTGCAGGGATCAGAGTTGGGACGTTTTCTGGTTGTTGTATGTATAAACAACGTAGAATGCAAGAGGATTCATCAGTAAGTTTGGTGGTGATATGAAAATTGGGATTGTGAATAGTGAGGACGAAAGCCTTGGAATACATGGGAATTTAGGTGGGCTGCTCAGATGGTTTGATCAATGGCAAATGGTACTCAATCCAGATAAGTCAGAGGTGGGTTAGGGTTATTGCACTTGGGCAGGTCAAACAGGCAGGAAGTACATGATAAATAATAGGATCTGGAGAATCACCGAGAATCAGAGAGAGACATCTTGGTGTGCATGTCTACTAGTCCCTTAAGGTGGCAGGACATGGTTAAGTGGTTGGTTTTATTAACTAAGGTTATGAATAGGGAAGTCTTGTGACAAGTGTACAGGCTGTTGAGTGAGGCCACACCTGGAATACTGCATACAGTGGTTCCTGTATTTAAGAAATGATATGCTGGTACTGGAGGCAGTTTAAAAGGAATTCACTAGGCTGATTGAGCTCCGTGCAAGACTGTACTTTATGAAAACTGTCAATTATGAGTGTTTGGTTAGAAACCTGCATTAGTTTTTCAGAGCTGGAATGATGTAGGATTTCAATTACGTGAATCAAAGAAAAAGATTTTGTAGCTCACAGGACTAGAACAGAGAAGAAGCAGTTAAGTCAAACTACAAATTTGATAGGGGAAGGAATTTTTTCTGGTCTTGAGTAACTATAATGTAACAGTGTTGAGAGCTCGGTGGGATTTTGTTTTGCTTTGTGCTTTGAACCTTTCAAAATGTTATATGTACATTGCTTGGTTTAATTTGTTTTAGTTTTATTTATTTTGTGTAATAGACTTTTTTTTTTAAACTATTAAAACCAAATCCACAGCCATGTATGCTTATGCTTTCGGGAAATACTGCCATCTTAAATTAAGAAGAAAATCAAAGTATGGTCTGTCGAGTCAGATTTTATTCCGGGATCTGACTTGTTCAATGGTAACATCAGCTGGAATCATAAACTTTTACATTAAAGTGTAATTGAAGTATCGAGTTCTATAATACATTTTTGAAAGTGTTGAGTTGGAATGTATTTATTCAACTTTCAATTGTGTGCATGTATATTTGTATTACAGAAGTGGATCATTTAGGATCTAAAACTATTAAATTCTTGTTAGGGGTATAGATATTGCAAATTGGTCTTGCTTGCCATCATATTCAGTTAATAACCAATAGTTATGCTTACATATGCTCAAAGGAATTAACTTCTGTGAAGGAATTGTTTTTCCTGTTTTTCTTACAAAAGATTTATTTTTATTTAATAAAAGGAACTTATATTTTAACAGATGCTCTTCCTGAAGCAATGCAGGATTTACTATCCATGAGCAATGATTTTCCACCCAGGGCTCACTGTCTTGTCAGATGGTAGGCATGTTCTCGGTGTTATTCAGCTCGGTGTTATTTATTTTCCAATTTTGTGCAAATGTCAAATAACATAACACATTTAAGCCAATGCCAGTTTAGAATGGATGATTCTCAAGTGAGCAATAGGAAGAATCTTGTGAATATGGGACACGTTTATATTTACTAATCAGACTCGAATTCTGATCCAGTATAACAGCTCATTAATTGCAACGTACATGCTGCCTTGTTTTTTTAACGTAGAAGCAGTGGCATCTCTTAAAAGCATGAATATATTTAACATATGTTTTTCAGGGGGAAGGGATACCAGAGAATGTGTTCTTCTTGCAAGCATTTTCTGTCTTTCTCTCATCTTTCTAAATAAATTCTGGATGAGTAATATGTGCCAACAATATAGTAACGTTATCCGCAACAATGGAGACTGGTATAATAAGTTCAATTTTGAGTGCCTGTATACTGCACACTAGTGAAATAAACTGCTGCGTTTTAGGATAACTAAAACAACAGAGCACCTTGAGAACAATATTGATTTGATGCACCTCCCACGTGAAGGCAACCATGGAAAATTCACATAACCGAATAGTTGGAAGATAATGTTGATATATAGATTTGCTTAATCAGTTGAATGTAATTGATTACATGGAATTTGATGTAAAAATTTCCAAAAATTCCAGTATTTACAAAAGTTATCTACTACTATTGAAATATTCTGTACTCTGGTTTTCCCATTGTACTCACCATTCCTGACTAAGCAAGTGGAAAGCCGGCCTTGCTCTCAGCTTTTGCCTCTTTGCTCTTAATCAAGTTTTCCGGAGGTTTGTAGGAGCCGTTTGTGGTATCAGTACTGATTCACTGGAACTTATAAGGACAGGTTACATATAATTCTGTTCACTGAAGTGTAAAAGATTGAGGAGTGGTCTAATTGTTTTGCTTGAAAATGGTATAATGGTCAGAGTAGATAAAAATCAATTTCCATGAATAACGGAAGCAGAATAATGAGGCATCGTCTTAAAATTAGAGCCAAACCAAATTCGGTGTGAAATCAGAGCGACTGAAGACTTTTTACGAAGGGCAGTAGAAATCTGAAACTCGCTCTGAAAATGCATTGAATGCTGAGTCAATTACAGCTATCTTGAAATTATTAGATGTATATGAGTCTACAAATTAAGAGCAGAAATAGTGCATTTTGCCCCTTGAGCTAACTCCACTATCTAATAAGGTCATTGCTAATCTGATTGTGACCTTACTGTTACCTCCCCATAACCTTTGATTCCCTTGTTATGGACCAGCCCAAACCCCCTCGAAATATATTAAGATAGCCTAGACCATAAGTTTTTCTTATTTTAGCAGTAAATGTAAGGTGTTCCAGATGCAATTCAGTTTGTTAAACAATTCGACTTTAAGCAAAACACACTTTATTTTGATATTGCAGTTAAAATACAGACAAAATAAAATAAAAGAATTTGCTTACCCGTAACTCTATCAAACTGCTTATTAAAAGAATAAATATAATCTATGACTAATTAACTATTCCAATATAATAATATCCCATAAACACCGTTGGCAAAAGCAAATTCAGTAAAATAGATTGTCTCACATGCAATTCTAGCAGCAAGAAGAGAACCGCAGGTATTAGCTATAACAGAGAAAGATAAAAAGAGCTTCCACATCAAGCTTCAAGACTGTAGCAACTGCTACTGAAAATCTTGGTTCTGTGGGAAATTGACCCCACTCATTCAAGCTGCTTCTATTTTTTTTAAAAAAACTTTTTTTTAAAAACTTTTTTCCAACTTTTAAAAACAAAACCCACGCCCTCACAAGTTGTTTACTTCATTGGCTTTGAGCAGACCGCTCTCTGCCTCTGTCTCAATCTTTCTTCGTTTTAAAAAAAAGGACAAAGTACACCTCTTAAAGCTGTATTATTGATACATTTATCTATCAGGAACAATTTAAATTTGACCTTAAAATTATTCAGAGCCCTACCAGATGCAGTTTGGAGTCGCATGTATTTACCAACAATAAAAAGAGACATGACTCTGTAGTTTTGAGCAAATAAAGTAAGCTTTACTGTATAAAGTTTGAAAAGTTAAGCTGTCTACAACGCATCTTGTGCTCTGAATACCCAAAGTTAACATGGGGTAAATATGGGTTAACCAAACTGTTGTCATACACCTCTTCGAGCATGTAAAATAGCAGATGCGACAAAGACAGATTCCACTTATTTCTCATCCAGATGTTAGTGACACTGAGTCGCCAAATCTCATTAAAACACAGCATAGAGCCAGCAATATGTTCCCAGGGACTTCTGACCCCCAATTGGACACCCAGCCATCAGCAAGGGACCCCTACTCCTGACATACTATAATTGACTGGGCTCCTTGTTTGACTCAGTAAAATGACCACTGACTCTTGAATTGATTTGAGTGACATACTTAAAGCCCTTTCAACAAACCATGGCCTTGTTCTCGGGCAAGATCAAATGTAATAACATTGAAACATCTTGTGCTTCAAATGTTACCATTTACAACTAACTCAGCTTCAAACACAGAACAAAAACTGATTTTGCCAGGGATGACTCTGCCCCTACTGCTCTTTGGGAAGAGCATTCCACAGGCTAACAAAATTTTCTCCATCTTTGCCCTAAATGGGCATCCCCTTGCTTTAAAACTGTAGCCCCTACTTCCAGTCTCTCTCATGAGGAGGCGCAGCTGTTTAAGGGATGTTACTGCATTGGAACAGTAAATTAGTAATAGGTACTGTCAGTTACTTGGTTAAGTTTTCCAATAGTTAAGCTAAATTCTTCTTTCTTTTGTTTGTATTTTAATTATAGTGTTTAAATAAATTGTGTTTTGCTTAACGTCACGTATTTTGACCAGTTGCATCACGTCTGGCACATGCACTTCACATCTGCCTTTTAAAATAAGAAAACATTAGGGTCTGGGCTACCTTCTTAAAATATTTTGAGACAGGCTGGTCTGGTCCATAACGCATTCTCTCAGCATTCACCCTGTTAAGTCTCCTCAAAACTTCATAATTTACAATATAATCTCATTCGATTCTTCTAAAATGGCATGGTCCTGACTTTTCCTCATTCGATAATCTCTTCACTCTAGGCATCATTTGAGTGAATCTTTTCTGAATTGCTTCTAATGCAGTTCTGTCCTTAAGGAGACCAAAATTGTCTATAGTTCTCCAGATGTGGTGTCACCAGTGCCCTGTATAACTTGAGCAAAACTTCTGTACTTTTATATACCGTTCCCTTTATATAAGCAATGTTGTTTTTGCCACCTTAATCACTTGCAAGACCTGCTTACTAATTCGTCACCCAGATTTCTCTACACCACTCTTCTATAAACTCCTTCCATTTAAATAACATACAGCTTTCCTATTCTACCTGGTCAGTTAGGCAAGTTTACATTTTCCCACATTATATTCCTCCCTGCCACATTTTTGTTCTTCTAGTTAACCTGTCATTTTGCAGGTACCTTTATGTCCTTTTGATAACTCAGTTTCCTGCCTACCTTTGTGTCATCACAAATTTAGTAACCATACATTTGGAACATTCATCTAATTCATTCATATATGTTTGTAAATAGTTGAGGCCTTACCACTGGTTATAGCTGGCCAAGTCAAATAACTAATTCATCTGTACTATGTGCTTCCTGTTACATAACTAAATCTCTGCTGTACCAATATGTCACTCCCTACAGGTTACACCATGAGTTCTTTCTTTGTGAGGGGGCTGTGGCTTGATGCCTTATCAAGTACCCTTTGGAAATAACGCGTATCACAGTTGCATTTTCCTTTTCAGGCATGGTGGCTCACTGGTTCAGTGGTTAGCATTGCTGCCTCACAGTGCCAGGGACCCGGGTTCATTCCCAGCCTTGGGCAACTGTCTGTGTGGAGCTTGCACATTCTCCCTGTGTCCAAGTGGGTTTCCGCTGGGTGCTCCAGTTTCCTCCCACAAAGATGTGCAGGCCAGGTAGATTGGCCATGGGAAATGTAGGGTTACAGTGTAGGGGGTGAGTCAGTTTAGACTTGTTGGGCCGAATGACTTGTTTTCCACACTGTATGGATTCTGTGATTCATCCACATTTCATATTACTTTTTCAAAGAAATCTAATAAATTAATCAACCATGATCTCCTTTTCACAAAACCATATTCACTCTTGCTTGTTTGCATAAGATTTTATGTGTATCCTGCTGTAACATCATTAATAATAGATTTCAGTATTTTTACTGTGTCAGATGTTAGCCTAGTTGGCCTGTAGTTTCCATCTTTCCATAAAGTTCAGGGTGAAGTCTGTCGGGTCCTTGACTTGTAAGGTTGTAGTTTTCTCAGTGCCCCTTGTCCTGTGAATTTGATTGTTTTAAGTTCCAGAAGCAGCGAGATGGAGTTAAGGTGCAGATTAGCTGATCTGTTAGGTTGTGGAGCAGAACAGAGTTGCTTATATGGACTATTCTATTACCATCTTTATATATAGGATCTGAAGAAAGCCATGACAGATCTGTTCCTTTCCAGGGATCAACTCCAACATCTGCCTTCCCACATTTTGCTCTGTTTTGGCTATATAGCGCATTCACTTTTCCCATCAACCAGATGGTCTTAACTGGTAACTTATTCCACAACTCCTGTCTCTTTTGGGTTAAAAGTTTCAACTTCCCTCTGATTTCCTAAATTTGTGTATCCTGACACTTGAACTTTTCACTCTATTGCCTAATGTTTTGTCATTTAATAAACTACTTCCTCTTTGATCTTGGGAAATATCAGGACTTTAAATTTCTTCTTTTCCAAATAAAACAAGTCCACTTCTTTCACATTCCTCACAACCTATGCTTCTAAGTAAGACACTGTGATCATTTCTCCCCAAGGGCAGTTCTACCATTTGCTGAAGGGAGCTGTGAAGCAAATCCAGATTGATTCATGCCTTCTACAGCAACATTCGGACCACTTTTCACTTGCCCTTTGTCATTTTGATAATGTAATCTGGGGAAACTTGGGTTTAAGAAAAAGATGTTTTTTAAAATACTGCTTGAACAAGCAGAATTTTTCATTGTGAAAAGTGCCTTCCAAGAACTTAAAAGGTAACTGACATACTTCAGCAAAATCTGTAGTGATTTTGGATTTACTCCTTGCATTTTGCCATTAGTGTTGAAATTGAGGAATAGCTATCAATTGCAAATTCATCATCTTCAGGTGTTTCTTATCCTAGGTATGGTTTACGAGAGTTTGTGATAATTGCTCCAGCAGCAAGTAATGATGCGGTCATCAGTGAATCAAAATGCAACCTTCTGCTCAGCTCCATCTCCATTGCATTGGGAAACACTGGGTGGTAGGTAAATATTTGAAAATGCTATTTTGGCTGTAATAGATGGAACATTGGTATGGATACTGAAGGAGAGAATCTTAGACTTTAAGATCACTTAATGAATTGTTATGGACTTGAGCCAATTTTTTTTTTTGTTTCCATTTTTTTATTTTCCTCATTTTCTCTGTAGACCTCTCTTCTATCACCACGTCTTCTTTCACTTTTCGTGTCTCAAGTACTTTGCCTTCCGAATTCTCAATCCCAATCCCTCTGAATTCTTTAACCTTCTTGCTGTCTTAACACTGACTCCCCATAGCCTACATAACACCCCATAACCTCTGGCAGCTTGGAACCCACAATAATCTTCTAACCAAAAATGTTGAATTGATGTAGATGCTACAGAACTTACCATTTGCTCTCTCATACTCTGTAGTAGAGTACTGTGCATCTACCTTCCTGGCTTCTTGACACTCTCCCACACATTACTGACAGATGAAAATCCACATGTTCGTTCAAGTCTTTGGTGTTGCACCTCCCACACCACCCTATGATGACTTATTCAGCCCCCTTCCAACTATCTTCCTGATATGAAACAACATTTCTGCTCACGATCGATGAGCAGATATCCTTTGGATGAAGGGATGGTAGACACGGGAAGACGCTAACAAGTTCCTTATGGAAAGTCCTATCTGTTGAACGATGAACTTTGAACTAGTATGAGAGAGTGGCCCTTGGTGAACATAGTCCTTGCTTTAAAAAAACAGAAGTTGCTGGAAAAGCTCAGCAGGTTTGGCAACATTTGTGAAGAAAAATCAGAGTTAACGTTTCGGACCCTTCGTTAGAACTCAAGGTAGAAGTGAGCTGTGCGGGGCTGCGGGACCATCAGCTTAGAGGCGGTGGTGGCGGGACCACCACTCCAGGGACGATATGAGGAAGCATCTGTGAGCTGGTGCTGGGTCTCTGCAATGTAGAGGTCAGTACACTAGACTACAACAGCATTGCCCTTATCGGCGGGCTTAACAACAAAGTAAGAGTTGGATCTAAGCGCACAGAGCGCAGTCAGTTCGGAGGGAGATAGGTTGGATTGGGTGAGGGGGGCAGAGAAATTGAGGCGATCAATGCCACATCGATGGTCCTCAATGAACAGATCCGGTGCATGGAAAAAGCCAGAGGGAGGGGTCTAGGTGGAGGGACAGTGTTGGAACTGGGTGAAGGGATCTGTAGGATGGGGAGAGGACTCTTGTCCAAAGAAATGAGCACGGACGCGAAGACGACGAAAGAAGAGTTCAATGTCATGCCGTGTCCAAAATTTGTTAAGGTGGTTACGCAGAGGGATAAAGCAGAGACCTTTGCTGAGTACGGAACGTTCAACATCGGACAGCGGAAGGTTCGGAGGAATAGTGAATAATTGACAGGAGGTGGGGTTCGGGGAGGGGTGGAAGGTTCAGAGGGCCATGGGTATCTCTGAGTTGCTACACCTCGATGTCTGAAAGGAAAAGAAAAAGTTTCTTGTTAGCATGGTGAGTGAACCAGAGGAACTATGGAGTGGTGCAGAACATAGAACGTTACAGCACAGTACAGGCCCTTCAGCACTCGATGTTGCGCCGACCTGTGAAACTGATCTGAAGCCCATCTAACCTACGCTATTCCATTATCATCCATATGTTTATCCAATGACCATTTAAACGCCCTTAAAAGTCGGCGAGTCTACTACTGTTGCAGGCAGGGCATTCTATGCCCTTACTACTCTCTGAGTAAAGAACCTACCTCTGACATCTGTCCTATATCTATCACCCCTCAATTTAAAGCTGTGTCCCCTCGTGCTAGCCATCACCATCCGAGGAAAAAGGCACTCACTGTCCATCCCATCTAATCCTCTGATCATCTTGTATGTCTCTATTAAGTCACCTCTTAACCTTCTTCTCTCTAACGAAAACAGCCTCAAGTCCCTCACCCTTTCCTCGTAAGACCTTCCCTCCATACAGGCAACATCCTGGTAAAGCTCCTCTGCACCCTTTCCAATGTTCCCACATCCTTTCTGTAATGCGGCGACCAGAACTGTATGCAGTACTCCGAATGCGCGCCGCACCAGAGTTTTGTACAGCTGCAACATGACCTCATGGCTCCAAAACGCAATCCCTCTACCAATAAAACCTAACACACCGTACACCACCTTAACAACCCTATCAACCTGGGTGGCAACTCTCAGGGATCTATGCACATGGACACCGAGATCTCTCTGCTCGTCCACACTACCAAGAATCTTCCCATTAGCCCAGTACTCTGTATTCCTGTTACTCCTTCCAAAGTGAATCACCTCACGCTTTCCTGCATTAAACTCGATTTGCCGCCTCTCAGCCCAGCTCTGCAGCTTATCTATGTCCCTCTGTAACCTGCAACGTCCTTCCGCACAATCCACAACTCCACCGACTTTAGTGTCATCTGCAAATTTACTAACCCATCCTTCTACGCCCTCATCCAGGTCATTTATAAAAATGACAAATAGCAGTGGCCCCAAAACAGATCCTTGCGGTACACCACTAGTAACTGAACTCCAGGATGAACATTTCCCGTCAACCACCACCCTCTGTCTTCTTTCAGCTAGCCAATTTCTGATCCAAACCGTTAAATCACCCTCAATCCCATGCCTCTGAATTTTCTGCAATAGCCTACCGTGGGGAACCTTATCAAACGCTTTACTGAAATCCATACACACCACATCAACCGCTTTACCCTCATCCACCTGTTTGGTCACCTTCTCAAAGAACTCAATGAGGTTTGTGAGGCATGACCTTCCCTTCACAAAGCCGTGTTGACTATCCCTAATCAAATTATTTCTTTCTAGATGATTATAAATCCTATCTCTTATAATCCTTTCCAACACTTTACCCACAACTGACGTAAGGCTCACTGGTCTATAATTACCAGGGTTGTCTCTACTCCCCTTCTTGAACAAGGGGACAACATTTGCTATCCTCCAGTCTTCTGGTACTATTCCTGTAGAAAATGACGACATAAAGATCAAAGCCAAAAACTCTGCAATCTCCTCCCTAGCTTCCCAGAGAATCCTAGGATAGATCCCATCCGGCCCAGGGGACTTACCTATTTTCACGCTTTCCAGAATTGCTAACACCTCCTCCTTATGAACCTCAATCCTGTCTAGTCCAATAGCCTGTATCTCAGATATAAAAGGTACTGCAGATGCTGGAGAATCCGAGATAACAAGCATGGGGCTGGATGAACACAGCAGGTCAAGCAGCATCATAGGAGCAGGAAAACTTGACGTTTCGGGCCTAAACCCTTCATCAGAAATGGGGGAGGGGAAGAGGGTTCTGAAATAAATAGGGAGAGAGGGGGAGGCGGATAGAGGATGGATAGAGGAGAGGATAGGTGGAGAGGAGGCAGACA
>JAHRHZ010000144.1:65882341-65919230 GCA_024137785.1 Ginglymostoma cirratum
GTTCTGATGAAGGGTTTAGGCCCGAAACGTCAAGTTTTCCTGCTCCTATGATGCTGCTTGACCTGCTGTGTTCATCCAGCCCCATGCTTGTTAGCCTGTATCTCAGTCTTCTCCTTGACAACATTGTCTTTTTCCTGTATGAATACTGACGAAAAATATTCATTTAGCGCCTCTCCTAGCTCTTCGGACTCCACTCTCAACTTGCCACTACTGTCCTTGACTGGCCCTAATCTTACTCTAGTCATTCTTTCATTCCTGACATACCTATAGAAAGCTTTAGGGTTTTCCTTGATCCTATCTGCCAAAGACTTCTCATGTCCCCTCCTGGCTCTTCTTAGCTCTCTCTTTAGGTCCTTCCTGGCTAACTTGTAACTCTCAAGCGCCCTAACTGAGCCTTCACGCCTCATCTTTAAATAAGCCTCCTTCTTCCTCTTGACAAGAGATTCAACTTCTTTAGTAAACCACGGTTCCTTCGCTCGACCACTTCCTCCCTGCCTGACAGGTACATACTTATCAAGGACACGCAGTAGCTGTTCCTTGAACAAGCTCCACATTTCAATTGCGCCTAGCCCCTGCAGTTTCCTTCCCCATCCTATGCATCCTCAGTCTTGCCTAATCGCCTCATAATTACCTTTCCCCCAGCTATAACTCTTGCCCTGCGGTATATACCTATCCCTTTCCATCGCTAAAGTAAACGTAACCGAATTGTGGTCACGATCACCAAAGTGCTCACCTACCTCCAAATCTAACACCTGGCCTGGTTCATTACCCAGTACCAAATCCAATGTTGCCTCCCCTCTTGTTGGCCTACCTACATACTGTGTCAGGAAACCCTCCTGCGCGCATTGGACAAAAACTGACCCATCTAAAGTACTCGAACTATAGCATTTCCAGTCAATATTTGGAAAGTTAAAGACCCCGTAACAGCTACCCTGTTACTTTCGCTCCTATCCAGAATCATCTTTGCCATCCTTTCCTCTCCATCCCTGGAACTTTTCGGAGGCCTATAGAAAACTCCCAACAGGGTGACCTCTCCTTTCCTGTTTCTAACCTCAGCCCATACTACCTCAGTAGACGAGTCCTCATCGAACGTCCTTTCTGCCACCGTAATACTGTCCTTGACTAACAATGCCACACCTCCCCCTCTTATACCACCTTCCCTGATCTTACTGAAACATCTAAACCCCAGAACCTGCAACAACCATTCCTGTCCCTGCTCTATCCATGTGTCCGAAATGGCCACAACTTCGAAGTCCCAGGTACCAACCCATGCTGCAGGTTCACCCACCTTATTCCGGATGCTCTTGGCGTTGAAGTAGACACACTTCAATCCACCTTCCTGCCTGCCGATACACTCCTGCGACCTTGAAGCCTTATTTGTGACCTCACTACTCTCAACCTCTTGTACACTGGAGCTACAATTCAGGTTCCCATCCCCCTGCTGAATTAGTTTAAACCCCCCCCAAAGACCATTAGCACATTTTCCCCCCCAGGATATTGGTATCCCTCTAGTTCAGGTGTAGACAATCCTGTTTGTAGAGGTCCCACCTACCCCAGAATGAGCCCCAATTATCCAGGTATCTGAATCCCTCCCTCCTGCACCATCCCTGTAGCCACGTGTTCAACTGGTCTCCCTCCCTGTTCCTCGCCTCACTAGCACGTGGCATGGGTAACAAACCAGAGATAACAACTCTGTTTGTTCTCGCTCTAAGCTTCCACCCTAGCTCCTTGAATTTCTGCCTTACATCCCCATTTTCCTACCTATGTCGTTGGTGCCTTTGTGGACCACGACTCGGAGCTGCTCCCCCTCCCCCTTAAGGATCCCGAAAACACGATCCGAGACATCACGGACTCTGGCACCTGGGAGGCACCACACCAACCGCGAGTCTCTCTCGTTCCCACAGAATCTCCTATCTGTCCCCCTAACTATGGAGTCCCCAATGACTAATGCTCTCCTCCTCTCCCCCCTTCCCTTCTGAGCAACAGGGACAGACTCTGTGCCAGAGACCTGTACCCCATGGCTTACCCCTGGTAAGTCCCCCCCCCCAACAGTATCCAAAACGCTATACTTGTTATTGAAGGGAACGGCCACAGGGGATCCCTGCACTGTCCGCCTGTTCCCTTTCCGTCCCCTGACTGTAACCCATCTACCTTTTTCCTGTACATGAGGTGTGACTACCTCCCTGTAACTCCTCTTAATTACCCCCTCAGCCTTCCGAATGATCCGAAGTTCATCCAGCTCCAGCTCCAGTTCCCTAAAGCGGTTTCCAAGGAGCTGGAGTTGGGTGCACTTCCCGCAGATGAAGTCAGTGGGGACACTAGTGGTGACCCTTACCTCCCACATTCTACAGGAGGAGCATGCAACTGCCCTAACATCCATTCCCACTGTTCTGAATTCCCAAAAAAAAAAAAAACTAGTAACCTTACCAAATAGTAACCTTACCGGCGCTCAGAACTTTTTTGTTTTGGTTAGAGGAGGAGGATGGGTGGGAGACACTACCTAAGTAGTGTTTCGGGTAAAGCAACCGCCCAAATATATTACCTCACTTACTCAGCTGTCCCGTGTCTGCTCCTGCTCAGCGCGTGCTCTGCCTATTCACGAGGTAAGTTTTTAAAGGATTAACTTAACTTCCCAGCAGCCCCCGGTCCTCGCTCTCACTGCTCCCGCTGCTGCTGCAGCGAAAAGCTTACCTTCCCAGGCTGCCCTCGCGCTTCCTCCCGGGCTCCCACTGCTGAAACAACTGAAAGGCTGCAGTCACGTGAGGTAAGACTTTTATAAGTTGTGTATCCCTGAGCCAGTGTGATGCAGTGCTGTTGGAGAGAGGTCTAGTGTGTGCGTGTGTGACACTGCGTGGCACTGAGTGTGGATCTGCGGGATTCGGCGAGAGCACCTGTCTGTGGGATGTTGAATATCACAGAGAAACCTGTGATAGTATGTGGGTGCAAAACACAAGGGATGAACCTTCAGTTGGAATCCACATGGGGTGTGTCTGAACCAGAAGCAGTCTCTGAGGAATGTGGTATGGCTGTGGAATAGAGTTATAGAAATACCTGGTCAAACATTGTGAGTGACAGTGAAATTAATGTCGGCAGACAAGAAAAAAGATTGGAACAGAAATCCTGTCGGAGGGAGGAGCAGAACATCTTCGAGGTGGGCATTCCTAGAAGAGACGTGCAGTGATTTTAAATACTAAATAAAAACTGAAAGAATTGCGGATACTGTAAATTAGAGGGGAAAAAAAGTTGCTGGAAAAGCTTAGCAGGTCTGGCAGCATCTGTGAGGGAAAATCAGAGTTAACATTTTGGGTCCAATGACCTTTTCCTCAGAACACACCAAGGCCCCTATGCAACCTCCACAATAGACACCTCTTGCACACTACGGACAGTCTCGAACAACACTATAAATTACCAAGAGTTTACGCTTTCATAAATTAAATTGCAGACTAATCACCTTAAATTCAGCGAATAGGGAGGCTATCACTTGGCTCAAAGTATTTGTCTTTGCCAAGTAAAAAATCTTAATGAAGCACTTGTACTAGCCCGTCACAAATAGTAACTCAGTGGTATCGTTCCAGTCTCTTGTTGATTTTTTTTTTTTTTTTGTTGCCCAGTGCATTTGTTGGTGCTAAGCTTGCCAATTCCCTCCCTGTCCAGCTCGCCACTCCTGATGCTGACAATGTCAACTCTTCTGGTAGCTTAGTTGTCACCATGCTTCTATGTATCTCCCTTGATTTTTTTTTTTTAAACTTATGAGCAAAGCCCCTGTCTCTTCGACTGATTGTCGATAATTGCATTGACATCTTGACCTTAGACCATAAGATATAGGAGCAGGATTAAATCATTTGGTCTATTGAATCTGCTCCACCATTCGATCGTGGGTTACATTTCTCAACCCCATTCTCCTGCTTTCTTCCCATAACCTTTGATTCCCTTACTAATGAAGAACTTGTAAATACACTCAATGATTTGGCCTTCACGGCCTTCTGCAGCAATGAATTCCACAGATCAACCACCCTCTGACTGAAGTGATTCCTTCTCATCTCATTTCTGAACGGTCATCCCTTCACTCTGAGCCTGTGTCTTCGGTCTGAGTCTCTCCAACTAGTGGAAACATCTCCACATCCACTCTATACAGGCCTGTCAGTAGTCTGGAAGTTTCAGTGGGTGGAGTTTGTTTCATTCTGAAGTCCAAGTACAGACACAGTCCTTAATTGCTCCTCAAAGACAAGCCCCTCATCCCTGGGATCATTCTTGTAAACCTCCTCTGGACCCCCTCCTTCACCAATGCATCCATCCTTATATACAGGGCCCAAAGTTGCCCATAATATTCCAAATGCAGTCTTACCAAAGCCTTATACAGCCTCAGCAGTGCATCTGTGCTCTTATATTCTAGCCCTTGTGAAACAAATGCTAATGTGGCATTTGTGTTCCTAACTGCCAACTGAATCTGCATGTTAATCTTAAGAAAATCCTGAACTAGGACTCACAAGTCTCTTTGTGCCTCAGATTTCTGAAGCCTTTCCCCAATTAGAAAACATCTCTATCCTTCCTACCAAAGTGCATAACCTTTCACTTTCCCACATTTCGTCTGCCATTTCTTTTTCCACTCTCCTAGCCTGCCCAAGTCCTCTTTAGCCTTCAGGCATCATCAACACAGCTTGCCCCTCCACCTATCCTTGTTTCATCTGCAAACAGAATAACAATGCCCTCAGTTCCTTCATCTGGATCGTTAATATATTTCATGAATAGTTGTGCTCCCACACTGACCCCTCTGAATCTCTGCTAGTCACTGGCATCCATCCTGAAAAGCCCCGTTATTCCCTTTCTCTGCCTTCTGCCAGTCATAAAATCCTCTATCCATGCCAATACTGTGCTCCTAACACCATGAACTCGTATCGTTTTAGCAGCCTCTTTTGCAGCACCTTGTCAGTCCTTCTGGAAATCCAAATCGATAGTGTCTGCTGGCTCTCCTTTGTCTAATTGGCTCGTTACTTCCTCAAAGAATTCTAACAGATTTGTCAGGCAAGACCTCCCCTTGACGAAGCCATGCTGACTCAGTCCTTTGTTACCATGCACTTCCAAGTACTCTGTAATCTCATTCTTAATAAGGGACTCTAAAATCTTAAATATGACTGAGGTCAGGCTACCTGGTCTATAATTTCCTGACTTCTTCCCCTCTCCCTTTTTAAACAGGGATGTTACATTAGCCATTTTCCAGTCCTCTGTGACCCTCCCTGACTCCAGTGATTGAAAGATCACCCAAATGCCTCTACAATCTCCTCAGCTATGTCCTGCAGAATTCTGGGTGTAATCCATCTGGTCTGCATGTTCTGCTCACCTTCAGACCTTTCAACTTCCCCAGCTCTGGCCAGCTCCTCCCTTATGTCATTGTAGTTACCTTTACTCAACCGTAATACCATTACATCTGATTGCAGCTTCTCCCTCTCAAACAGCAGGGTGAATTCTATTATATTACAGTCATTGCACCCCCTCCAGGGATTCTGTCACCTTAAGCTCCCTAATGAAATCTTCCTCATGACACGATACCAAATCTAGAATTGCCTGTTCTCTAGATGGCGCTCTTTCAAACTGCACCAAAAAAGCCACCTCAAGTCATTCCACAAATTTCTTTTCTTAAGCTCTGCTACCAATGTGATTGTCCCAGTCCTTCTGCATATTGAAACCCCCTGTGATTTGTGTAATTGTGCCTTTTCTGCCTTCTGGTTTATTTTCTTGCCCACACCCTGACTACTGCTCGGAGGCCTATCCACAACTCCCATCAGGGTCTATTTTTCCTTTGCGATTCCTTACCTCTACCCACACAGATTCTACACTTTCTCACACTATATCATTTCTTGCTATTGATTTCATTTCTTACTAACAAGGCCACCCACCTCCCTCTACCCATCGGCGTGCCCTTTCAATAGAAGACATATCCTTGGATATTTAGTTTCCAACCTTGGTCCCCTTGCAGACGTGCCTTTGCGATACCCACAACATTGCCTCTGCCAATTTCAATCTGGACTAGAAGCGCATTTACCTTGTTTGTTATACTGCTTGCATTTAAGAACAGCACCCTTAGTCCTGCGTTGACTGCCCTGTTTTTATAGTAGTCCCCTTATCTGCTGCACCTGAAGTAAGATTTCTGAACTTTTCCATACTCTCTGTTTTATTACTAGTTTAGGAAACTTTAATTTCTGCTGAGCCCTCCCACCCACTTAATTTTTTCCATCGATTTCCATGTAACTGAACCCTCCCCCCAAAAAAACTATTTAGTTTGAAGCCCTATTCACAGCCCTAGTTATGTGATTTTCCAGGACTTTGGTCTCAGCCTGATTCAGGTGGAGCCTGTCCTTTTGGAACAGCTCCCTTCTTCCAAAATACTGGCGCCAGTATCCCATGAATTCAAGCCTGTTTCTCTGACGCCAATTTCTGAGCCATGCTTTTATCTCTTTAATCTTGTTGACCCTGTGCCAGTTTGCTCGTGGCTCAGGGAGTAGTCCAGAGATTATTACCTTTTTTGATTCTGCTTTTTAACGTAGCCCCTAGCTGCCCATATTCCCTCATCAGAACATCATCTTTCTATTACATCGTAGTATCCGTGTGGGCCACAGCAACCGGATCATTCCCCTTCCATTCCAAATTCCTCTGCGGCCAAGATGAGATGTCCTGAATCCGGGCAACACAGCCTTCTGATCTCTCGATCCTGGTTACAGAAACTCTGTCTATTCCCCTGGCTAGACTATCCCCTATTACATCTACATTTATCTTTCCTCCCCGCTCTTGAATGACTCCCTGCACTAGTCGGTTTGCTCATCCTCCCTATAGCCCCTGCTCTCGTCCATACAGGAGCAAGAATATCAAACCTATTAAACAAGTTCAAGGGCTGAGGCTCCTTCACTACCTCCTGGATCACTATACCTACCTTGCTTCCCTCCTGTCCCTAACCACTAATCAAATTTGAGGTAGTTAATCTAAGGGGTATGACTGCCTCCTGAAACACAACATCCAAGTAACTCTCCCAATCACTGATGCATCGCAGTGTTTGTCGACTCTGAGCCAGTGTTCCTCAAGCAGCCAACACTTCCGACAGATGTGGTCACTATGAATCACAATAGGATCACGAGCCCATGCCCTATCTACACATCACCTGGTCCTGCATTCCTATTTTAATTAGTTCTTAATTTGATTTTTAAATATTTCACGCTGGTCTTTTCGTTTGTAACTTGTAAACATTTCCCCAATTTACCTTCTGTGTGAAAGTCACTTATGATAGATGTTTGAATCAGCAGCTCCCTGTTAAGCTACCATAATGCACTTTGTATGATACAATCTGCAAGATAACACTCTTCGCTGTGTTTTGGTACATGTGGCAACAATAAATCAAACTCAAATGCAACACAATTTACCTGTGATATCACTCTTTTGTGCTGGGCTCCTGATCCTGGGGCTTCAATTTATCCTATTTTTAAAAAAAAACTTATGAGCGAAAAAAAGCAAGCAAAAACCACTTCTTCCTCTCTGCCCAAATTCCTATGCAGCCTCCAAATTCTCTGAACTATATACTCACTGAGGTTGTGTCTCACTTGGATGTGATCTCTCTTTCCTGACCATACGAAGCTTGATGGAAATCTAGCTGACAGGTAATGATGCCATTTTCTTTAATGTTGCCTCCCTGTCTGTTTACACCTTGCTCCAATTGCCAATGAAGATTTTAGGATGACAGTGTGACCCTTATTACCAGATCGCCTTGGCCTGACAACCTACCTCTCTGACATTATTGCATCTTTGAACATCTTGCCTTATTTCATTCATTTTCCCTAACTCTATCTCCATCACCCTTCCACGTAAGATAAAATAAAAAATAAAAAAATTTGTGCCAAGAACATTTCACTGTTTTCCTCCCTCCACCTCTGCATCAAAAAGCTCAGCAGGTCTTGCAGCATCTGTGGAGGTACGCGGAAGGATCACCAGACCCCAAACGTTAACTCTGTTTTCTCCTCCACAGATGTTGCCAGACCTGCTGAGCTTTTCCAGCAACTTTGTTTTTGTTCCTGATTTACAACATCCGCAGTTCTTTTGATTTTCATATTTTAATCGTTAGAAGTGTTATAATTACATGATTCCTTGTCGCCAAAACAAAATCAGTTTTTCATTTTTGGCCATTCTCTGCACACAAACTTCAATTAGTTGAAAGCTTTCTTAAAATCCATTTAGTTAAGTGTCCAATGCATGCCATCCAGAAGATCAATTAGATTAGTCAAAAAAGTCATGCCATTCAGAAATTTCTGCTACCTCTCAATCATTTTAAATCTCTCCAAGACAACTAAAATTGGATGAATACTTGAAGTAAGTTAATTTGCAGAGCTCCAGTAATAGAGTAAATGAGTGCGTTGCTATTACAGAGCTGGTATAAACAAATGTGCTGAACAGCTACCTGCTGTGTGCCAGTATGACTGTCTGTGATTATTTCCCTGATTATCTAGTAAGATAAAGAACAGTTGAAGGAAACTGAGAAACAAGACTTCAGTTTTGTTTAATCTTGCAAGGTACTTTTCTGTCATCTGAGGGCCTGCCATTGAATTAAAGTGTGATACCCATAGTCCGTCATTTATTCGCATCTAAAGCCCTGTCTAATTTAAAGTAATTGAGAATTGGACATTTCTTAGTCAGTGCCTTAGTTAAGGGCTTTGTGTCTATTATTCCTGTCTCCTCTAATCTAAATCTTGTTTGTGACATCATTCTTATTAACAAATGTATTACAATAATGTCGTATGGCATTGAGAGTAAATGATCAATTTAGAGAAATTGTGGCCAGATTTTGTGGGAGGTGGTGTTGGGGTTGACTATGAACAACCAGCATTCATCGGCATACCTGCTGAAACTAAACATCTCTTTAGGGTATCTGGCATTCATGGATTAGAGTGGAAATCTTGAAGTTGCAGGATGTATTGTAGCCCCCTTTAGACCCGGCAATCAATCTCGAGTTTCCTGCCCTATCTTGTTTCAAACACTGTAAAATGGTACATATTTTTTAGTCAGTTTTTTCTTGCTTTTTGACAGCATTATGCCTAAGAACATTTAGTGAGCAATAGAACCTGCTCTGAAAAAATAATTTTCTAATCACAGCATGCTGTTAAAACTACTTAGATTTTATAAGCTAACTAAAAAAAACAGAGTTGTTTAGTTACAGAGATAGTAGGAACTGCAGATGCTGGAGAATCTGAGATAACAAGATGTAGAGCTGGACGAACCCAGCAGGCCAAGCAGCATCAGAGGAGCAGGAAGGCTGACGTTTTGGGCATGGACTCTTCTGTATGTGCCAAATTGTAATGTTTAGAGATTTAACTGGCCAAGCAGCAAATCGCATTCAAGAATTCTCACTCTGTCAAACAGGAAGTGAAAAGCCCTAAAGTCAGATCACTTTGAAAAACGTTTTGCATAACGTGAAGAAAAGATTGGGGCATACACATCGGATGAAGGCAGAAGCCAAAATATCATAAACAATCTTTTAAAAAGCGTTAGCCTGAAGAGTTCATCAAGCATAATAGTGACAAATGAGAATATGTCTACATATGTAAAAATATATTTTCAAGGGCTGGATCTGTTATTCAGCCTGAGTTATTACTCAAATTGACGCTAAAGGCCCTAATTGATGCACTGTCATATTGTATGGGCTTTCTAGCAGCAATGGGAGAGATGATGGCCTTGTGTTATTGTCACTAGGACATAAAGACTCAGGTATTGTTTGGGGCACCCGGGTTCACGTCCCACCATGGTAGATGGTGAAATTTGAACTAAATATAAAACTGGAATTAAGAGCCTAATGATGATGCCGCCATTGTCCATTGTCAGAAAAACCTGCTTGGTTCGCTGATGTCCTTTAGGGAAGGTAACTGCCATCTTTACCAGATCTGGCCGACTTGTGACTCCAGACCCACAGCAATATGGTTGACTTTTAACTGTCTTCAGGATAATTAGGGACAGGCAATGAATGCTAGCCTAACCAGTGATGTGAATTTTTTAAAAAAAGGAAAAGGGAAAGGTCTTGCTACGTGAGGTGATTTCAAAGACTGACTTGGGAAAGAATGAGTCTGATCTGTGTTGGGCAGTGAGTGACACTGCAACTTCAAGATTTTACGCTCTGCACTTGTGCTAAATCCCAAAATTATGGTAATTCAGAGGTTTAATGGTGAATGTTGACAGATTGCTATAAAAAATCCCCACCAAATCTGGATGACTAAGCTTGAAAAGAAGAAATTGAAACATATTTTGCAGATGTTTCATCATAAATTTGATTTACTTTAGAAGTGGTGACTGCATGTAACTTGCGTGTGGTGTAATTTGAGGTTAGTGTCATTAATTTGTGAATTTTAATTTAGTCAGGTGACCGTATTTGTGCAAATCCAGCAAAAGTCTCGGAGAATGTACGTGGGCGCGTGTGAAGGTCCTGGTGTGCGGACAGATTATGAAATGGTTCATCTTCGGAAAGTGCCAAACCAATATCATCATTTATCTGGTCTACTAGATATTTTTAAATCAAAGATTGTAAGTATTTTTGAAATGTATCTTAATTGATTTCTTGAAATATACTTTGGATTTTGTTGAAATCATTGCTCCCTCCAACTAATTTTTGTTTTGTGTGACTTGCAAATCTCTATGTATGCCATCTTAAATGGGGCAACTTATGGGCAGCGTGGGTGGTATTTTCCAGGTTGCTGCACAAACCTTTTTCAAAAGTTGACCTGTTCAGACTTTACAGTACGCTTCTAAGGCAGATGTGACTTAAATCCACTCCACTGTATCACAAGACCCCGACTAAAAATGTATGATAGCCAGCATTCTGTCTTCTGATCCACACTTGGACACTTCCTCCGTTGTGCCACTAGCCCACTTGGGGATCTGGGATACTGCACTTGTACACACTTACGTTGAACAATGATTGGAATCATAGAATTTTGCAATGCAGAAATAGATTTGTTGGGCCATAGTGCTTGTGCAGTTTCTCCTGAAAAAGAAAGTCTACCGTTTAGTTCCATGCTGTAAGCTTTACACCTTCCTGTTTTACTTTCACTATTTCCTTTCTAAAAGCCTTGGATGCTGTTTCTACTATTCTTGTTAGAATGTTGCTGATGTTAACTGATTTCCATTTTGTCTAATTTAAATACGTCTTTTGGTTGGAAATTTGCTAATAATTGAGTTACTTTCCCCATTTACTTAGAAGCAAAAACCATAATAAGAAAACTGATCAATTTTAAAAATCTCTAATAGTTTTGGCTCTTCCAGCAAGAGCAAGTTTCTCTAGTCTACTCTCTTAAATAAAGATTTATCCTTAGTATTATCTTGCTAGATCTTTTCTGTGCTTTCATGACCTTGAGATCTTTCCCAAAGGAATTCATTTAACACTGAATATAGAAGACTTGATGGCCGAAGGGCCTTTTTCCATGCTGCAATGACTGTGACTCTAAGTTACATTCCTAGTTTCAGTGCCTAAAATATGTGTATGATTGCAGGAAGAATGAGTACTGATCCTTTGGCCTGATTTGTACCTGGCTGCCACTAAAGCTGAATTCTTAAAATAATAGAGATAAAAGGTACTGCAGATGCTGGAGAATCCGAGATAACAAGCATGGGGCTGGATGAACACAGCAGGTCAAGCAGCATCATAGGAGCAGTAAAACTTGACGTTTCAGGCCTAGACCCTTCATCAGAAATGGGGGAGGGGAAGAGGGTTCTGAAATAAATAGGGAGTTCAGCTGGTTACATATAGTTATCTGTGGAGGATGAAGTAATATAAAATGCATTTAAGTGAGTGTGTCATGTGTTCCAATTTCTTGCCGACTTCTGAAATGATTGCAAAACATGACACAACTTAATTCACTGGATGCTGTGTTTGGTATATGATGTAAATAATCATCTTTTAATTTTGCAGGATTGGTTAGCAAGTTGCAGAAGGAAAGCACAAGACACACACATCACCACCCCTGCCCCCACGTCACTTAACCAGCTGGTTCACTAGCAAAGAGAAGGATTCGTCTTATTTTGCCTATATAATAATTTCATCCCACTACAAACTTAAAAGGGTTCCGGAGAAATCTTCAAGGATGTTGCCAGGGTTGGAGGGTTTGAGCTACAGGGAGAGGCTGAAAAGCCTGGGGCTGTTTCTCCTGGAGCATCAGAGGCTGACTGGTGACCTTACAGAGATTTATAAAGTCATGAGGGCCATGGATAGGGTGAATGGCCAAGGCCCCTTTCCCAGGGTAGGGGAGTCCAAAACTAGAGGGCATAGTTTTAAGGTGAGAGGGGAAAATTTAAAAGAGACCTAAGAGGCAATGTTTTCATCCTGGGGGTAGTGTATGTGTGGATTAAGCTGCCAGAGGAAGTGGTGGAGGCTGCTACAGTTACAACATTTAAAAGGTATCTGGATGGATATATGAATATGAAGGGTTTAGAGGGATTATGGGCCAAATGCTGGCAAGTGGGACTACGTTAATTTAGGATATCTATTCGGCATGGACAAGTTGGACTGAAGGATCTGTTTCTATCCTGTACATCTCTGACTCTAAATACAAAGAAAAACCTTTATATCCATTTTATACTTGCTTTCAATTCCCAGATCTTTAATCAACAGACATACTCTTCGTTTATCTGTTGATCTATAGCCCAGAACTTTAAATAGAGAAGTGATTTAAGTTGCTGCAGTGATTTACTATAATGTGATACTTGTGAACCACCACAGAGATTGGGTAACAGTTGTTACTTGTGTCTTAGGAATGAACGTTAATTGTGTTGAGAATGAGGCGGCTGTTCAGTTCTTAAGCTGCAGCTCTTGAGCGATCCTATGGACCATGAACTGTCTGCTGGTGTAGAGATAGCTTGGCCCAGTCAGCCTTCTGGCAAGTGCTGAGGAAAGGGTGGACAAGTAATATGGAGGTACTGACTTCTTGTTTGACAGCAGTGCCTTCTATCATTACTTCTGTCTCTGGATTCTTCGGTGCTCCTTCTGATTTGTAGATGCACAAACAAATTAGTTTCAGTAGCACCATGGAAACCTGTTCCCAGCTTGCATGTTATTTGAGGAAGCGAAATAATATATTCAAGGTACGCATTGTGGCAGTGATGCAACTGATAGCCTGGATGACGGCTGAACTGTAATTTTTGTGTGCAGGAAGAGCTGTTTCGTATGACCTTTTTTCTGATCTCAGCATCCCATTTAATTGCCGGACTTCGTTATCTTAGTTGTCATTTGCTGGTAGTTCCTTGACAGATCCTCCAGTAATTCTAATAATCTGGTTTGATTAAATAACATCTACTTTTAAAATTTTGACTACAAACGTCTAGTTCCCTGACCTAAATAGCTGTGAAGGATCCAGAGAAGAGGACTTCCACTTCTTTCACCTGCGCTTTCTGTTCCGTAACCTACCAAAATGCTTATTGCTGTTTTGAAGTCTTCAAGACTGCATTTATTTCAGTTGATGATTCAGTGGGATAGGTGTGTTTAAGGGTTGTCACGTCTACAGAAGCTCTTTTCAGATGAGCTCCATAAGGGCTGGCTGTATTGAGGTTTATACTCCTCACATTGCTCAGCTGCGATTTCCACAGTGGGTTGCTTTTATCTGTAAATACATAAAATAAAGGATAAAGATTATTAACCATTGATATGTTACGTTTCAAAAGTCTTTCATGCAAGCAGGGAGACATTGAAACCTTGGAGGTTTACCATTATACATGCTTTTGCTTGAAATTAAGTGGTAGTGAAAGAGATTTAAAAGAGAGAAATTGCATCCAGTTCAATACAGGTAGTTCTATAATGCAATGGTTGCGTTCTTGCATGACTTTGCACTATAGAAAATTGCTATACCTGTACAGCAGAAAGTTTCCGTTATCCAAGCAGCGTCCACTATTCATCAATTGCATTAAGCCAATTTGCTTTAACAAAACACATGTTATAACAGAACTACCTATATTATATCTTGAGTTCTAAGCTGGGGTCCTCTTGCTTTCTCATTGCTATTGTTTTCAAAGAGTTATAGAGCTGTACAGAATGGAAGCTGACCCTTCCGATCCAGATGCCTTTTAAATGTTGTAATTGTACCAGCCTCTACCACTTCCTCTGGCAGCTCATTCCATACACGCAGCATTCTTTGTGTGAAAAATTTCCTTCTTAGGTCCCTTCTAAATCTTTCCCTTTTCACCTTAAACCTATGCCATCTAGTTTTGGACTCCTTACCCTGGGGAAAAGACCTTGACTATTCATCCGACCCATGCCCCTCATGATTTTATAAACCTCTATGAAGTCACCCCTCAGCCTGCAACACTCCAGAGATAATAGTGCCAGCCTGTTCAGCCTCTCCCTATAGCTCAAACTTAGGCACACAACTCTGATCTCCAGTGGTTGTCTTACCTTTGTTATTGCTGTGTCCCTTTTCTTTTTCTTAACCTATTAATGCAGATTGTTTGACCTTGTGTCTGAAGGTCTGTTTTTTGCCCTTTGTTGAGATACAGATTTTTTTCCTTGCTTCATTCACTTTACTGTAAGTAAATTGAGATGTTGATGTTAAAGGGGATTGACAAAGTAGACATAAAGATGATGGTTCTTCATGTGGGTCAATCTAGAATAAGAGGTCATAATTTTAGGATAAGGGGTGGCGGACTTAAAAAAGAGATGACTAAGAATTATTTATCTTAAGGTGTCATAAATCTGTGGCATTCATTACCCCAGAGTGCAGTGAATGCCTGGATATTGAGCAGGAGGACATAGTTTTTTTAAAAAAATTAGTAATGGTTTGAAGTGTTTTGGAGAGCCGGCAGGAAAGTGGAGTTGAGGCTGAGATGAGATTAGCTATAATTGCATTAAATGGCAGAGCAGGTCTGAGGGACTGAATTGCCTACTCCTGCTCAGCTTTTATGTTCTTGTGTTAAAAAAAACCTTCAGTTTTGCCTGGAACAAAATAATGGTCAAAGGTGGTTATGCAGTGTTATTGTTTAATTGGTACAGGGCCCTGCAGTCAACTTTCCAATTTCTTCACGATACATTATATCATAGAGAGGGAACACGCACTATTGAGAAACCCAGAGCATTCAATCCTCTACAGAATGTACTTCTGCTCATCCAAATGCTGTTGCTTGTGTCTTAGCCCATACCAAGTCCATGCACTTATCATATTTGTCTTCACATACTGCCATCTGATCCTTAGTACTTTCTTTAAAATGACAAAAGCAAAATACTGTACGTACTGGAAATCTAAAATAAGAACAGTAAAACTAGAAAAGCTCAGCAGTTCAGGTAGAAACTGTGTTGAGAATGAGTAGATTGCCAGACTTGCTGAAACTGCCTATGCTTCTCTCTAATGACCTTCAGTACTTCTGCTCGAACACCAGGACCATTCTATTCAACAGCCAGTAACTGAACTTTGTCACTTAGACAAGTGCAGCAAAATTTACAAATGCAACACAATGCTACACTTTAAACTAAGCCTTGATCTGGTGCTGTTACCCCTTTCACAAACCCCTCTCTGCGTGGCACTAGGAAAATTTCACGTTAAGTAATAAATGTATGTTGATTAAAGTCCATTTATACAAAAACATTCTTCTCTTAAAAGGGGTGTATAAAACTTTTTATGAAGTGGGAAAAGATCTCCTAAGCAAAAAGGTTGAAAACCGCTATCCAATATAATTATATTGTTCAAACTTTTATTATTTTTAGGTCCCTTTAATTTTTTAAACCTGTCACGTTTTGTGAGATAAAATTGCTGATGTTTTCAGCTCAAAAGATGAAATGTTTTCTATATTATAAGACATTTAGACCTTCCCTTTTCTGTTTACTGGTGTACTCTTTTGGAGATATGGCTACCTATGTGTTTTTTCTCTTCTAGGGATGCCCCTTGACACCTTTGCCCCCAATAAGTGTAGCTATTCGATTTACATATGTCCTTCAAGACTGGCAACAATACTCCTGGCCCCAGCAACCCCCAGGTAGGAACATGGCAGGTCATATTTAATATTGTTACAATCTGTAAGTGCGTATCTAATTGTTCAGTTTAAAGGTTGCCATTGAGTTGGTTGACATTGAATAAAAATTCAAACAGGTCCTAATTCCTTTCATGTATATATTTATGGAAAGATGGTGGCAGAGTGGTAATGTCACTAGTATAATAATCCAAACCTTAGGCTAATGTTCTGGGACATAAGTTCAAGTCCCACCATGGCAAACAGTGAAATTTGAATTAATTCAAAATCTGGAATAAAAGGCCAGCCTGATGGCAACTGCGTTACTACTGTCAGTTGTAAAAGCCCATCTGGTACACTAATGCCTTTTAGGAAAGGAAATCTGCCATCCTTACTGGTTTGGCCTACCTTTACCTGCAGATCCACGGTAATGTGGTTGATTCTTACACTGTCTTTTGGGCATTTAGGGCTGGGTAATAAATGCTAGCCAACCCAACGATGCCGACATCCCATTAATTAAAATAAAATTACCCTTACACAAACTTTTTTCATGCTTTAGTGGGATGGTGATGTTTCTGGCAAAGCCAGCATTTGCTGCCTGAATTGTCCTTCAGAACATGGTGGAAAATCTTCTACAGGAGATCTATATCAAATATACGCGTAATGTTATTAGGGGGCGGAGTTTCAGGATTTTGATCAGCAACATTAAAGGAATGGCGATTTAGTTCTATGTCAGGATGGTGTGTGGCTTGGAGTGAAACTTGAAAGGTGATATTCCCATTTGTCTGCTGTCTTTATTGTTATTTAAAAATCCCAGGTTTGGATAGTGGTACCTACTGAGGCTTGATGTGCTGTTGTAGTCCATCTTGTATATGGCACAAGCTACTCCAACTGTGTATCAGTGGTGGAGGGTCTGAAATTTTAATGTTGTGGATGGGGTGCCAGTCGAGCAAGCTGCTTTGTCTTGGATGCTGTTGAGCTTTTTGAGTCTGAGTAAACTCCATTCATTTAGGCACGTTGGGCCAAAGGGCCTGTTTCCATGCTGTGGACCTCTATGACTCTATAAATGGTGAGTATTCCATCACACTCCTGGCTTTGCAGATAGTGGGCAAGCTTTGGGGAATCAGGGGCTGAATGACTTGCTGCAGAATTTCCAGCTGTTGTAGCTATGGTAATTAAATGGCTGGTCCAGTTCAGTTTATGGTCAATGGTAATCCTTGGGATGTTGATGGTGGGCAGTTCAATGGTAGCCATTCCATTGAATGTCAGTGAGAAGTGGTTAGATTCTCATTGATTGGAGATAGTCAAAATTTAGTTCGTGTGGCAGGACTGTTACTTGCCCAAGCCTGAGTGATTTCCTCGTCTTGCTGTTTAAAGGAGTTGGGAATGCTAATTTATTTATTCGCTCGTGAGACATGGGTGTAGCTGGCTGGCCAGTCAACATTTATTGCCCAACCCTGTCTATCCTTGAGGTGGTGGTGGTGAGTTGCCTTCTTGAAACTGTGCAGGCCACTGAGCATTATGTGAATAGCTCGACTTCTGACTTGATGAAAAGGTGGTCATACACGGAAAACCATAATCGGGACTAGGATATTAGCCTGAGGAACACTTGCAGTAATATCCTGGGGCTGGGATGATAAATCTTCCACAACCACAATCATTATCCTATGACCCCAAGCAATGGAATGTTATCACCCGAATCTCATTGTATTCAATTTTCCTGGAGCTGCAGGAGAAGAGTTGCCTTGGCAGAACCGAAACTGACCATTAGTGAGCAGGTTATTGCTATGTAAATACCATTAGAACTGTCAAAGTCCCCTTCCATCACTTTTCTGATGATCAAGTAGTCTGATGACTAGTAATTTGCCTGATTAGATTTGCTCTCGTCTTTAAGTATAATGTGCCTGAGTAACTTTCCACATTGCTGGTTAGTACCAGTGTTAACAGCTACAATGAATGAAACAGCTTGACTACAGGCCTGGCTAGCTCTGGAGCACAAGCCTTCAATGCTGCTGCTGTGGTGTCATTGGTGACTGTATTTTTGTTACGTTCAGTATCCTCTGGTTAGTTGTTGAATTGTCCACAATTGGTTGTAAGAGGAGTGCAGAGATTTAATATAATCGATGGTTGTTGCATGATTCTGTTGTTTGGCAAGCAAATAGTTCTGTGTTGTAGCTTCACCAGTTTATTAGCTTTTTTTTTGTGAGCTCGGTGCTACTCCTAGAATGGTATCCTGCGTTCTTCATTGCACCATACCTTAGCTTGATGGTAATGGTAGACAGAGGGATATGCCGGGTAAACTTGATGGTGATGGCAGAGTGAGGGATATGCTGCGTTAACTTGATGGTAATGGTAGAATGAGGGACATGCTATGAGATTACATTTACAGAATAACATTCTGCTGATGACTGATAGCAGTTCATGATGTCCAGTTTTGAAATGCTGAATCTATTTTGAATTTATCCTGTTAACATCATGGTGGTATCGCCATGCAATGCTGTGGATGGTATCCTCAATGTGAAGATGGGCCTTTGTCTTTCCAAGGACTATATGGAGTCATGGAGATCTACAACAGCGTAATAGCCCTTTGGCCCATTGTGTCTATGCTGGTCAAAAAACAGCTACCTAACTACTCTGATAACGTCTTTGAACAATCGGTTCGTACCTTTGAATGCCTGGGCATCGCAAGTGCACTTCTAAATGAAAGTCTTGTTACGAGGAGCAGTTGAGGACGCTGGGTCTGTACTCAGTTGAGTTTAGCAGGATGAGGGGGAGTCTCATTGAAACTTAGAATACTGAGTGGGCATGGAAAAAATGTTTCCATTAGTAGGAGAGGTGAGGATCCGAAGGCACTGTCTCAGAATGAAGTGATGACACGTTACTACTGAGATGAGGAATTTCTTCAGCCAGAGGATTGTGAATCTGTGGATCTCAATGCTGCAGAAGGCTGAGGAGGCCAAGTCATTGAGTGTATTTAAGACAGAGATAAATAGGTTCTTGATAACTCGGGGGATCAAGAGTCACAGGCAAAAAGCAGGAGAATTGGGTTGGGAATCATTATCAGCCAAGATCAAATGGCAGAGCACATTCAGTGGGCTGAATGGCCTAATTCTGCTCCTACATTTTATGGTCTTAAATTCTTCTTAAATGTTTTGAGGGCTTTTGCCTCTGCCACCCTTATACACAGCGAGTTCTAGATTCCACCACCCTCTGAGTGAAATTTTCCTTTGTCACATCACCTCTCAGCCTTCTATTCTTTACCTTAAATCTAAACCAACTGGTCATTGATTCCTCCATCAAGGGAAAATGTTCCTCCCTGTGTACCCTTTTTATGTACTGATCATTTTTGCATATCCTGTCATGGACAGATGAATCCGTGACAGGTAGATTGGTGAACGTAAGATTCAGTAGGTTTCTCCACTTGGTTCCTTCATCACCTGCTGCAGCCCCAATCCACCTTTCAGATCCAGATTCAATAATTGAACATAAATTTGCCCAGCTGATGAGAGGATTTGTTCTTGTACCTGTGCCTAGAGCATTAAAATCAAAATATCATTGATGCTTAAAATATGAAACAAGCACAGAGAGCACTGGAGGAACTCAGCAGGGTGGGCTGCAAGTGTGGAGAGAGAAGAATGAACATTCGAGTCCAGTGTGTCTCTTGCTTAGAACTTTCAGTTCAGACATGCTGTTTGATATAACCTGCCAGACTTTAGGATGTGTGGCTCGTATACCAAGCATCTCTCAGCCTCAGAAATTCATTTACCACATTATCCATTTGTGAGATAGGCAGATCATCTTTTTGGATTGTTGGCAGTGGTGAACACCACTAATGTTGTTACTCACAGTAGCAGTTTGAAACAGCTAGCTTCACTTCTTGCTCAGATTTTTGACATACATCTAGTTCTGTACTATGAAATAACATTTATTAATACCAGTAACAATAGAAAATGCTGGAGATGCTCAGCAGATCTGGCAGCCATGAACAGAGAAACTGAGTTAATATTGGAGATCATGAGTTTGCATAATATACGGTGAGAGATCAGGGTGGCCATTGTGTTGCAGGTTGTCTTTGCACCTTATTTCAGGAGGAAGCATGGATGGTGAGCAAATGATTGGGGACCCTATTTATAAGGCTGTCAATAAGGCCGTTCCTTTAGCATATAGAACTGAGGAGCCCTCAAGTATATATTGAGCAATAAAGGTAGGCCTGCAGCAAGCAGCCAGCTACATTCACCCCTCTAATTTTTTCAGCTGCATTGCAGACTTCTGAGGTGTGTGTGTGGCAGCGGCTGGAGAAGTCAGAAGTGAATATGTTGGCTTGCCGATCCGTGGACCATCTTTGTAGCTGCATAACTTAGAACGTTAGCAGCCAATAGTAACAACCCAACCTTGGTGCTAATTTCTCAACGAGTAAGAGAACACATTAGAATGTATGGGTGGCGCAAAAGTCATGTCCCTATACTCCCTATCGTGCCTATGGCTCTGTGCAGCATTAATTGGCCATAGAGTTGGGTGATTTGGTACGAACAGTTTTGAGCAAGATTTCTTTCAAATGTTAAGGAGTGTTCATGAGTTCATTTGACACTGCTAGCTTATTCACCACAATGTTCGATTCAAGGCACCCATTGACATTTGCAAAGTAGGCTACTTTGTGGCAAACTAGACTCCAAATTCAGCAGCTCAAGCAGTTCAATTCAGTTTTAGCAACACCATATATTCTGAAATAGATGCTTTTGCATGAGACCTAACTATGCTCAGTTGTTGCAAACATCTCTGAGATTCCACGAACTTGTCTCTGATTCAGTGATACCTAACCCTTGTAATGTTTCTGATTTGCAGACAATACACTAATTTGTATCCTTTTGTGAATGTTTTAATTGACACCATCCTGCATTTAAATTGTATTCTTGCAAATGCCCTGACGGTTCTGGTCGCCCTGTTATTGGAAGGATATTAAGCTAGACTGGGTTCAGAAGAAATCTACGGGGATGTTGCTGGGTATGGAAGGTTTGAGTTATAAAGAAAGGCTGGATCGGCTGGGGCTGTTTTCACTGGACCAAAGGAGGTTTTACAGATGTTTATAAAATCACGGAGTGTGGATAGGTTTAATGATAAATGTCTTTTCTCTAAGGTGGGGAATTTTAAAACTGGGGTCATGCTTTAAAAGTGAGAGGAGAGAGATTTAAAAAGGACGTAAGGGGCACATTTTTTAGAGGATGGTTCACGTGTGGAATGAGCTTCCGGAGGACGTGGTGGAAGCAGGCACAGTTAGTGTTTAAAAGATACTTAGATAAGTACATGAATGGGAAAGGTTTGGAGGGAAATAGGCCTAGAGCAGGCAGGTGGGATGTTTGGAATGGGCTGGTTGGACCAAAGGGTCTGTTTCTGTGCTGTATGACTCTGACTCTGAGTGCAAGGGAACAGAAAAACAGGATTAATGTTTTGAGTCCAGTGTCACTGTATATTACAGTAATGCTTTTCCCAGTACTATATTCAATCCATATGCAAGCATAATACATCAGGCTTCTTATTCAAATTTGGTTGGATGAAATAGGTCGTGATAAGTTATGGAAATAGATAATAGTTCTGAATTTGTGCAATTTGCAGCACATTGTCCTTCTCTTTCATGCATTCCTAATGTGTATTTTGAATTTGTAGCTTTAGTAACTCCTGGTCCTTTTCACAGTTAAACATAATGTTGTAATTTAATTGCGTCAATAATAGCTGCAATACGAACGGCTATGATCCCTCTTGAACTCTTAACGGTTTTAAAGATAGTGAATTAGAAATGTGTTGTTACATTACCTGCTGAGTGTTCAAATATATTGTATCAGTAACAATGGACCCTTTTTAAATAAGTCTGGCTATATTTTCTTTTTCTAAATGCCTTTATGGTAATGGACAGATGTTGGCTACTCTGATCTCAAGGTAAACATAATGTTAAGACTTAGCTGTTTTTTTCTAATGTTTTAAAGGCTTTTATTTTGGTATGTAGATTCCTCTATAAAGAAGGTGGTAAGACTTGAAATTTTCTGCCACAGGCTGTTAAAACAAAATCTGTACATGTGTCATGCTCTTGTGGGACCTGGGCGCTGCTGTCTGGCCAGCATTTACTGCCTGTCCCTAATGTTCCTTGAATGTGGTGGCGAGCTGCCTTCTTGAAACCACCGCAGACATATGCTGAAGACCCAGAATGCCCTTAAGGAGAGAATTCCATGTGACAGTGAAGGAACAGCAGTTATATATCGGAAGTCAGGATGATGACTTGCTTGGAGAGAATCTTGCAGGTGGTGGCGTTCCCATGTACGTACTATTTTACAAGGGATTTAATTATCTGGAAAAAGAGGAATATTAAAGGGAAAGTAAAGTAAAGTAATGTTAGAAAACATTAGACCGGTTGCTGATGGATTACTTATTAAAGTGACTTTTGGGCAGAGTTGGCTGGTCTTGTCCAGCAGAATCATTCTCCGTGGTAAAGCTTAATTGCATTTTAAAAGAATATGCTTAAATTTCATAGCTCTGACCTTAAACTAAAGGCGGTCTAATTATTGGCAAGCTTTATGACAATTTTGAAGTTTCAGCCATGGCTTAGTTGGTAGCAGGCTTTCCATGGAGTCAGAAAGTTATGGGTTTAAGTCCACTCTGAGTTGGGTCAACAGAGATCTCACCCATCAGTTAAAGAACTGTGGGGCAGCCCCTTTTGATTCCTTGTGAGATCCCCAATTGGAAGTTGACAGACCAGTGGTTGTTTCACTGGAGACCTTGGATTATTATGGAATCCCGCAAACAACATTGCAAGAGCGGATTTTCTGGTCATTATTACATTGCTATTTGTGGCAAATTGATGTGCATAAATCGACTGATGTGTTTCTGATATTGCAAAAGCAATTGTGTTGAAAAAGCATTTTAAACGTTGGGGAAAACTGGGTGCAAGTGCAAGTCTTTTCATTTCAACAATTAGTAGATCATATAATGTTTTGTGATGTTTTTGTGTACCGGTTAGAGGTAGAGCTGCAGAAATCTGAACTAAGGGGAGCAAAGTGATGATTGTCACAAGCCTAAATGCTATAAAATTTATGAATAGTCAAAAGCTAATGCGTATGGATAAGTCGATACAGTGTGGAACTGGAGAAACACAGCAGGTCAGGCATCATCAGAGGAGCAGGAGAGTTGATGTTTTGGGCCTAGAGCCTTCAGCAGGAGTCCTGTACCGATGGTACACTGTATCGACTCTGACTCCAGCATCTGCAGTTCCTGCTATCTCTATGTATGGGATAAATCTTGGCTTACCAAGCGTTAATCTTGGACTTGAGAAAAAAGTTACATTCAGGCTTTTCACAGAAGTTCTGTTTGCTGTATTTTATCTTATGGCCTGGATAATTCAGGAATTTATAGTTAATTCATGTATGGTAGATGTTCATCAGCTACATAAGACTTTGAAAGTTTCTGACATTTTATGTGAGCAAAGTGCCTTGTACACAACTTTCCTTCATGTGTAGATTTTGATGCATTGGTTGGAGGAGAAGTGGGTGGTCTAGAATTTGGAAAATTACCATTTGGAGCATGTGAAGACCCAATAAGGTAAGGCTGTGCAGTTTCTTCATGCAAACTCTAATAGTAAACGAGGCTTTTTTTTCCCTCTGATCCTGCAGTATATTGTAGTAGAAGAAATGTTTTTCAGTTTAAAAAGTGAAGTTTTGGTAATTAATGTTATTTGCCTACCTGTTATCAGTTAAGTAAGGAGTTCTACCACTGGACTGGATAGAGACAATATAACCTATTTAAATATAATTATTGCTACCAATTACGAACAATAAACTGCTCTGTGTAAATACAGCTTCACTATCTGTGCTCAGCATGCAAAGATGATCAATCTTGATACAACCAATGGCTCTGGTGCCACAAATCTTGTAGAGAGCTTTGCTTAAAAGGCTGTTTGCCTGTCCTTATATTGAATTTTCCTGTAGGTCTTGCACAAATATTCCATGCATTCAACTTCAGTACTCTTCCCTTTCTTGACTTTTTACTGTCTCAATTTGTGGTGGTAAACTATAACAAATATGTAAGCCTGTTGACTGTCACAGCGACCTTGAGTATATGTCCTTACAGCTTAGACCCTGTAAGGACTCCATTCTGTTCTCCTGAATCTTGAATCTCTGTTGCAACTGTTTCAATGATGCAATGTTCCATGATACTGAAATATCATTCTATTTTCTTTAACTGAGGATGTCGCTTTCATTCTCTTTCACAGTAGGTAACAAGGCTACACGCACCACAGATTCCACATGTCTGTTTTCACCCCTTTTTCCTGTCCCAAAGCCAAAGTTGTCCTTGTCCTCACTTTGAACTGCACTGACCTCAGTATTCAATGGATAACTTTTCACCAACTCCGTCATGATGCCACCATCAGACAAGTCTTACTCTGCCCTCCTGTTTCAGCATTCCTAATGGACAATTCCTTCTGTGATACCTTGGTTCAATTCTCAATCAACTCTGTAGCTCCAACAGCTTCAATTCTTTGTATTGTCCTCATGCTATCATTTCTGTCCTTGGCCTTCTGCACAGTTTCAGTCAACCTCAAGCTAAGCTTGATGAACAGCACCTCCTGTTTTGATTGGGAGATAGCAAGAACTGCAGATGCTGGAGTCAGAGATAACACAGTGTGGAGCTGGAGGAACACAGCAGGCCAGGCAGCATCAGAGGAGCAGGAAAGTTGTCAACTTTCCTCATCCTCTGATGCTGCCTGGCCTGCTGTGTTCCTCCTGTTCTGACTGGTCACTTTACAGCCTTCTGGACGCAATGTTGAATTCCCAACTATTTCAAACTGTAAATTTTGTCCTTCCATTTTGTTTCCTTCTCTTTGCATGTTTCCGTTTTTTCTGTTGTCTTCATTTTCACACAGCAGCACATCTGCTCTAAGCATATCTTTTGTTTCTTTACTTGTCCCGCTACAATTTTCTTTGGCTTGAAAAGACTTACTGTTTTGTCTTCTACCCTTCATAGATTTTTATGTCCTTGTTCCACATCCCCCTTTCTCAACACCTAAAACACCTGCAGCTTTTCATAGTTCTGAATAATTTGTCTCCACCATCTTGATTAAATGGCCTTCCTTCCATCGTATGGGCAGAAGTGAGGATGTTAGCTAAATAAGTGGCAACTTTTTAAAACAGACAGTGTTTTGTGTGTGGAATGAACTGCCTGAGAAAGTGGTGGACGCAGGTACACTCATAATATTTAAAAGATATCTGAATAAATGCATGAATAGGAAAGATTTGGAGGGATATGGGCCAAATGTAGGTAAGTGAGACTAATTTAGGTTCGGAACGTGATTGACGTGGACTGATTGGACTGAATGGTCTGTTTCCATTCTGCATGTCTCTGATTGCACAGTGTTCAATATCATTCATGACTCATCAGAAGCTGAATCAGTCCATGTCCAAATGCATCAAGACTTAGATAATATCCAGGTTTAGGCTAATAAGTGACAAATAACATTTGCGCCACACAGATGCCAGACAATGAACATCTCCAGCAAGAGAATCTAACCATCACCCCATGACATTTTGCAGCATTACCATTGCTGAATTCTCTGCTGCCAACATGCTAGGGGTTGCCATTGACTAGAAACTTAACTAGTCATATAATTATAATAAATGTAGGTAAATAATAAAAATAAATAAATTAAGTCATGTAAATAAATAACATCTTCCCACCCCGGCCTCATCTCATGTCCAACCCTCCCTCTCATCCCTGACTCAATCTGTCCATCTTCTGTCTCATCTATCCGCCCCTCCCACCTCACTGACCAATCCCCACCATTGCCTACCTGCACTCACCCATCACCATCCCACCTTTCCCAGCCCAACCTCTCCTCTGTCTCTTTTTATTTCTGAGCTCCCTTCCCCCTTCCCGATTTCTGAAGAAGGGTCCTGACCCAAAACATCAACTTTCCTGCTCCTGTGATGCTGCCTGGTCTGCTGTGTTCCTCCAGCTCCACACTATGTTATCTCTGTGATAATAAGGGAGTGCCAGATGCTAGGAATAATGCAGCAAGTGCACCATCTACAGGGCGCAAGGCAGGAGGATCATGGAATGCTCCACTTTTGCCTGGATCAGTGCAGCTCCAACAGCACTAAAGCAGCCTGACATCATCCAAGACAAAGCAGCCCACTTCGCTGCACCACATTCACAGTCACTACCTCCAAGCTAACAAGGTGTGGAGCTGGATGAACACAGCAGGCCAAGCAGCATCATAGGAGCAGGAAAGCTTGACGTTTCGGGCCTAGACCCCAAGCTGCTCACCATCCTCGTTTGGAAATATAATGCTTTTCCTTCAGTGTCGCTGGTTCAAAATCCTGGAACTTACTCCCTAAAGGCATTGTGGGCCTACCCACACCACACAAATAGCAGCTCACTATCACCTTGTTCAAGGCAACTGGGGATGAGCAGTAAATGCTGGCCTAGCCAGTGATGCCGTCATGTCATAAATGCATATAAAAATATGCACACCTGTTTTTGAATGTTTGAATTTCTCCTTGGCTCTGAACAACCTATTAAAATATGATTCTCTGTTATTGTGCTCTCTGTTTCTTGCAGCAGTTTATGGACTCTGATGTTACTGTCTCAACATGCTTCCTTGTTTCCCATGTCCCTGGAGAGTTTGTTCAAAGCCACCTGCCCCAGAGTTTAGTAGTTGTAATTGTGGATTTTTTTTTGCCTCTCTCCTGAACTATGTTTCAAGTCATGAATTCATCTGTCTTGCCCTCCTGTTTCTGTACTCACTTTTACCCAATAATAATGGAGTAATCTGGACATTACTACTTTTGAGGTCTTGCTTGCTAGGTTTCTACCTGGCTCCCAAAATTTCTGACTGCAGGACTACATCCCTCTTCCAACTTAGATTATTGTTGTCAACATGGACTAGGATCTCTGGCTAATCACCCTGCTCTGGAAGAATGTCTTGGAGCCAATCTGTAACATTCTTGACCCTGTCACCAGGAAGTCGGGGTACCATCCTGGAGTCACATGTATGGCTGTTAAAATGCCTGTCTGCTCTCCCAGAAATTAATCCACTGCTCTTTTCTCTTCCTGTTTTTTCAAGTCTTTCATGGGATTTGGGCCAGAATTTAAGGCCTGTGCTGAAGTGCCTTGCAGAATTGTTGGAGTCCTCTGGGTGTATGAGCACCCACAGTGTTATTTGACCTAGTGACAGTGAACGAGCATTGATATAGCATCAAATTAGGATTGAGAGGGGTTTGGAAGGGAATGTGAGATTGCATTCAAAGAACCAGATGACCAGGATCAGTGAGTGGTGAAAATAGCCTCTTTATTGTACATTTACAGCAGCATGATGTAAGGTGAAAGAGAATCCCAAAATCTTAGCTTAAAAGCAGCCGTTTTTATACAGAATTCAAGCATACATTAACGTTCTAACACTTGAGTGTTAAGCAGTAGATATTGTACAAAAACCGTTTTGCAGGAAATCGGAGATGGATTAAACGTGCTAAATGTCAGCGGTTATTGTTGAGTATTAATAGTTATTTTAATGAGATTAGAGTGTCCTTCTGGTTTGTCCTTGCATAATTCAAAAGGTGTTAGTCTTGCTATTTTCAAGGTTAGAATTTTAAAGTTAGAAAAAGACATCTTTTTTTTTTAAATAAAAGTCTGAGTTCCCATCAGTTTTGATTGTCTGTGGTTATTATTTTCAGTCGTGTGTTTAGTTAGTTTCATGATTCATCCATCTGTTAGTTCTATTTACTATCATTCATTCATTCATTCGGTTTCGTGGTCACCTGTGTAGTAGTGTTGTCAGATTCATTCATTCATTCATTCAAAGTCGCGAGGGTCTGGAGTTAGTGCTGTTCGTTTTGTTAGTGGGTTAAAGGTTGCTTACATACACTGCATAGTGTTAAGTTTTATTAGTGGGGTAAAGTTTTATATACACGTTGAATAAAAACTTGGGACAAGTATTTGGTTACATAATGTACAGGAAAAGTCTGCAGGGAAGTAACATTTTACTTTAAAGGAAGAGGGCTAGTCCGATTATCATGTTTGAATGATACTTGGAGCTACTGTATCTGGAGAGGGATATAGATAAAAGGGTTAGTAATAGCACTTATTCACAGTTGGATTTTAATATCAAATAACACTTTTTTTGATGTGGGGGCACAGAAAGGTTTCATCCTGTAGTATCTGCATAGTTTTGTTAGCTGCCACCCCTGACGGCGATGGGGTTAGGGTTAGGGTTTGAATGGAATGTTGGTCTTATTAAATGGAGTAGTTTACATAACGTGTTATGGATGACTGCACTTTCAAGTGGGGTGGAACCGCAAATTGAAGTGGTTGTAACCTGATTCAGTAGCGAGCCCCTAAATTAGTTTGACTGGGGGGTGGCTGGTACATGGAAATCTGCAGTTAGTGTTATAACCACCAATTAATGGGTTAATAGATAAATAGACATGATTTATGGAGTTATATTAAAACTTGTTAATAGACGTGAATTCTGATCTATCAGGAACTTGCAGGTGGTGGTGTTCCCACACATCTGCTGCCTTTATTCCTCAAGGTAGGAGATGTTTCTGGTCTTGAATGTGTTGTTGAAGGAGCCTTGGTGTCTTGCCCCCTTTACAGCTGGCCTTCATGTGGTGCAACGGGCTTGACATTTGCTGAGCTCCTTTGAGGAATATTGCCTTAACCAGGTATCCAGAATGGAAAACTTATTCTCAAGTAGGACCTCATTGGACTCTTGTATTACCTAGAGCATAGAGCATAGAACATTACAGTGCAGTACAGGCCCTTCGGCACTCGATGTTGCACCGACCTGTGAAACCGATCTGAAGCCCATCGAACCTACACTATTCCATTATCGTCCATATGTTTATCCAACGACCATTTAAACGCCCTTAAAGTTGGCGAGTCTACTACTGCTGCGGGCAAGGCATTCCACGCCTTTACTACTCTCTGAGTAAAGTACCTCTGACATCTGTCCTACATCTATCACCCCTCAATTTAAAGCTATGTCCCCTCATGCTAGCCGTCACCATCCAAGGAAAAAGGCTCTCACTGTCCACCCTATCTAATCCTCTGATCATCTTGTATGTCTCTGTTAAGTCACCTCTTAACCACCTTCTCTCTAACGAAAACAACCTCAAGTCCCTCAGCCTTTCCTCGTAAGACCTTCCCTCCATATCAAGCAACATCCTGGTAAATCTCCCCTGCACCCTTTCCAATACTTCCATTTCCTTCCAATAATGCAGTGACCAGAACTGTATGCAGTACTCCAAATGCGCGCCGCACCAGAGTTTTGTACAGCTGCAACATGACCTCATGGCTCCAAAATGCAATCCCTCTACCAATAAAACCTAACACACCGTACACCACCTTAACAACCCTATCGACCTGGGTGGCAACTTTCAGGGATCTATGCACATGGACACCGAGATCTCTCTGCTCGTCCACACTACCAAGAATCTTACCATTAGCCCAGTACTCTGTATTCCTGTTACTCCTTCCAAAGTGAATCACCTCACACTTATCCGCATTAAACTCCATTTGCCACCTCTCAGCCCAGTTCTGCAGCTTATCTATGTCCCTCTGTAACCTGCAACATTCTTTCGCACCGTCCACAACTCCGCCGACTTTAGTGTCATCTGCAAATTTACTAACCCATCCTTCTACGCCCTCATCCAGGTCATTTATAAAAATGACAAATAGCAGTGGCCCCAAAACAGATTCTTGCGGTACACCACTAGTAACTGAACTCCAGGATGAACATTTCCCGTCAACCACCACCCTCTGTCTTCTTTCAGCTAGCCAATTTCTGATCCAAACCGCTAAATCACCCTCAATCCAATGCCTCTGAATTTTCTGCAATAGCCTACCGTGGGGAACCTTATCAAATGCTTTACTGAAATCCATACACACCACATCAACCGCTTTACCCTCATCCACCTGTTTGGTCACCTTCTCAAAGAACTCAATGAGGTTTGTGAGGCCCGACCTACCCTTCACAAAATCGTGTTGACTATCCCTAATCAAATTATTCTACTCCCCTTCTTGAACAAGGGGACAACATTTGCTATCCTCCAGTCTTCTGGCACTATACCTGTAGACAATGACGACATAAAGATCAAAGCCAAAGGCTCTGGAATCTCCTCCCTAGCTTCCCAGAGAATCCTAGGATAGATCCCATCCGGCCCAGGGGACTTACCTATTTTCACACTTTCCAGAATTGCTAACACCTCCTCCTTATGAACCTCAATCCTGTCTAGTCCAATAGCCTGTATCTCAGTCTTCTCCTCGACAACATTGTCTTTTTCCTGTGTGAATACTGACGAAAAATATTCATTTAGCGCCTCTCCTATCTCTTCGGACTCCCCGCACAACTTGCCACTACTGTCCTTGACTGGCCCTAATCTTACTCTAGTCATTCTTTTATTCCTGACATACCTATAGAAAGCTTTAGGGTTTCTCTTGTGCTGTCTGTCTGGTGGTCACCTATTTCCTGCCTGCTTGCATGCTCTGAATCTGTGATGTAACTGCCTCTCTGAACTTTGGTGTAGTTGCACCACTCCAGTTGCTGTTCATGTTCTGATACATGGAGACCAAGTTTCTGCAGCTGATGACCCCTCCTGCATGAGTTTGTACATGTCATATGGTATACCTACATTTTGCCACTTGCCGAAGAATGGGCATTCCTTATGGTTAAGGTGCCTTGCTACAATTTAAGATTACTTTTGACCTATTTACTACAAGCAAAAGATTAGAGATTAATGAATTGGACAGTTCTGCTGTGATGTAGTTCTTTGATTTTTATTTTCAAACTCGATGCTCTCTTGCAGCTTTGTCTCATGGTAGCTAACAAAGATAGAAAAAAAAAAGAAAAATCTCCCTCCTCTTCCTTGCCAAATCCCCATACTTAACAAACTCTCTAATTCCACTCTATTCCACTGCACTTAATCCTTCTTATTTGTACTACCGAGATTCAGATTATTAGTGCCTGGCAATGGCAAAGCCCTTTTAGGCCAACTATACAATGCGCTAACCTCACCTTCATTCCAGCAGGCAGCTTGATTAGACTCATCCAAACCTGGAAGAAACATAAAATGTGAGAGGAGTAAATTTAAGTAAAATGAAGATCTTAGAGGGATTGTGGGCCAAATGCTGGCAAGTGGAACTAGGTCAGATTGGGATGTCTGATCAGCATGGATGACTTGGACCAAAGGTCTGTTTCTGTGCTGTATGACACTGACTCTATGACAAATTGCAAGCAAGCGTAATGAGATTTTTTTAAAAAAAAGTTTATCCCTTAAAAATTAAAACTGTTAAAGTAGTAAGCAGTTTAAAAAATATTTAAGTTTAAAAACTCCCTTACTCACGAAACCTGCAAGAATTACACTTTGTCTATTCTGAATATACTGAAATAGCTCTTTAAATATCTGCCACTGTATCTCAACTGATTTATGCCAAACAGTTTCTATTCTTTGCCATCATATGACCATGCCTTTGTAGTTGCTATCCGATTATACATATTTATTTCTATGCAGTCAGTTCATCTGTTTTATTACAGATCCTGTGCACATTCAAATACGTGTCTTTTTACTATTGCTGAAATCCCTAGGCTTGTACACTCTGTCCCTTTCTTTATGGCTCTGATCTCTATTTCCCTTATTTTTGTCTTCTCTATCTGATTCACAGAATCTTCCAAAACTTGATCCTCACACCTGTTACTTAGTTTAGAGCTCTCAGTACCACCGTCGTTATGAAAGCAGAATACTGTTTGCAGCATGGTCAAGTTGAAGTCTGTGAAGGTCAAAGTTGTTTTTCACAGCGTTGGTGACAGTGCCTAATGATCAAAACTTATTTCTCCCACAATCTTTGTCACAAATTTGTGACAAATTTTATTTATCCCATGCCAATTTGCTCATTGCTCTGATGTTGCTGCAAAGATAATTATCTTTCAAGCTGCTCATAATCCCTGTACAGAACCTCTTTCCTAGTTGTACCTATGTCATTGGTACCTCCATTAAGCACCACTACTATAGCTTGCCCCTTCCTGTACAAGTTACTCTCTAGCCCTAAGTAAGTGTCTCCAACCCTTACACTGGGCAGGCAACATAGCTGTCCAATTCAAGTGCTATCCCACCAAGCAGACCCTGCTCTTATCCATACAAAAGAACCTTGAACCTCTTGGACAACTTCAAAGGCTGAGGTTCACCAGTCCCTCTTCTTTGATTCTCTTACCTTTCTCACAGTTGCACCGTGCTGTTCCTGACAGTTGACTAAGAGAAAAGACCCTATTCAAAGTGGTATGTCCACTGTCTGGAATTAGATGTAGATGTAACCTTTGCTTCCCCGGGAGTGGTGGTGTGTCTGCAGCTCAGGCTTCAGCTCACTTACTCTGATCTGAAGTTCTTTAAGCTTCAGACATTTGTGGTAGATCTGTTCTGCCACTCGTGCTTTTAATTGGGCTCTTTGCTGCTCTCTCCTGTATTTGGTAGGGTGTTTTTTGCTGCTATTAGGTTTCATGAGTTCTCTCCATCACTCTTATGCAATGTAGAGACTTTCTCCACCATTCTTGCGCTGTTTCATGGACTCTGTTTGTACTTTGCTCTAATTAATGGACTCTTTCTGCCACACATGATGTTCTAACGTATTCTGTCCACTGCTCTTGTGTTATTTAATGGATGCATTAATAAGTGACTTGTTGGAGACCTTAGGATTTTGCAATTTTGCAACATGTTCTTGCACTAATTCCAATTAAATTTCATATGAAAATATGTCTTTATTTTGGCTAAAGAATTAGTTATCTCAATTTTTAAATGCCCTAATAAAGTAAGTATTAAATTTGTATACTATTTTGGAAGAACATTTGTCAATATGTTGAAGAAATAGCATTGTAAATCATTTAAATAAAATTATTCGCCATGGTATCTCAGTGGCCATTGCATTGCTCAGATATTTTCTCTCATCACTGCTACCTGTTACCTGGCTAACGCTATGGTTCAGTTAGATAGCATAAGTCATTTTTAAAATATTATTTTTGTTTGTTAAATTTATTTAAGTAAGTTAATATTATGTCTGTCAAATCCAGAAATTTTTATTCAACCATACCAGGTGGGCAAATAAGTTGAACCTCCCCAGAGCATGTAATTTTAAGTGAAAATCTGATTTACGCCAGTATTGTATTACAAAGATAAGATCGGTGTAACTAAATTGTATGTTCACCCTTGTAGTTTTGTCTTTGAACTTTTTGAGTTGAATATCAGAACTCTGTATATCAATGATGAACTTCATATCAATGATGTACCTTCACCAGAAATGGCGTTATAGAAATTGTCAAAGAAGAACAGGAGAGCTTTAATGTATTTTCATAATAATGGATAGGATTCTTACTATTGTCATATTCGTGTTTTAGTGAATTACATTTAGCCACCACATGGCCTCATCTCACAGAAGGCATTATTGTTGATAATGATGTATATTCGTAAGTACTGATTTTCCTAAATTTTTCTAATGCTTATCAAAATTGTTTTTAAAGCGAGTTTATAATTATGATTGAATCAAAGCTCAAATGCTGATGTTTCATTTTCTGCAAAACAGCAAATTTACTATTGAAAGAATTCAAAATACAACCACACTTACAATGTATATTTTGTTACCCTAAGATGACATATTTGTACAGAATAAAACTTGAGAGTTCAGTCTCTGTTTAATCCATTTCACAAGCTTATAGAAAGGACTTCCTCAAATTTTAGCAAAATTTAATGAATACAGAGATAAAATTCAACGTGGAAAATTGATAAAGTTCTGACAGTTAATTCACAGTTCAGAAGTAATGAGTGTTGTACAAAGGAATAGAAAAATAAATAAAGGTGTTCTTAAAGAAAGCAAGCAGAGAAAGGAAAGATGAAAGTCTGTAGGAGTACTTCTGAAACTCAACTGGTTTTAACTTCTTCAGTTGTGCAGTAGAAAACTAAAGTGAGATTGTGAGCGATTAATAACATTCATCAGGGAATTTGACAATATTACTACTATTTTGAACTTGCTAGTGAAACTGTAAATACTTTTCACAATTTTTTCACCTTTTTTGTCAGGGACCTTGATGCTGTTCAAGCACCCCAGTGGTCTGTTAGAGTAAGGAAGGCTGATAACCCCCAATGCTTATTGGGTATGAATCTTTTCATTATGACATGGAACACTGCAAATGAAAATAAATGTAAGATTTTATGCTATAATATTCCACTAAAAATTCTAAATGGTTTAACATATTTATATGTGTATGTATATAGGAGATTTTCTTACCGAATTCTTCAAACTTTGTCGTCGAAAGGAATCAACTGATGAACTTCTCGGAAGGTCAGCTTTTGAAGATGAAACCAAAGGTTAAAACAACAGATTGGCTTGTACAATAAATAGAATTGCTTTGTACTAAATTAGATGCTCACAGTAATGCTTCTTTTGAGCAGAAAGCACAGATATCAGCCAAGCATTGCAGAAGCTCACAGAGCCAACAACTGTTCACATGCCTAGACTATCCACTATGTCAAATATGGTTCACAGCGCTCGCAAGCGGATGCATAGACATAGACGTGTGGAAGAGTCACCAATTAGCAATGAAGTTCTAAACTCCATTTTAATAGTAAGTCATTATTTTGTTCAAATGTATAGATCTACTGATAATTTGAAGATGTATCCACACTAAAATTTATTACTATTGCGATAATTTGTGCAATGAAAATAATACAACCAATGGAAACTTTGGGGCTAAAATAAATTTCAATTCTCAAGCCAAATAAATTACAGAAATTTGTAGGTAAGTAGATTGTAGCAGTAAAAGTGTTATAACTTCGATTTTTAACATTGTTATTTAAAAAGTTGTATTATTTAGATACAGCTGCTGTCTCCTGTTGATGAACATCATTGCTTCATGCCAGTTGCAACTTCTTTACTGAGGTTATTGTCACACATCAAGCCCATCTTTGTATTCCTTGTGTAACTTTGCTGTCTCTGGTATAGAGAGAGAGCATAAATTACACAAGACTGTCCTAAAGGTTTCATATGCAGTATCATAAAAAAAATGATTTTTAAAGTCCATTAACTCTGAAAATCTTAAATATTATTACAGATTTCTTAAGAATTGGTCTTGAGGAACAAAATAACAGAAACCTTGTATGTAATCTTGATGATAATTTTTGAGTAGTAGGGAAGTTAGCAAGTAATTGTTTCTAAATGCCTTTAGTTTTTTTTTATTGTTACTCCACATTATTTAGGCTCATGTATTAACTCTCTGTTGTGGGAAATCCTAAATGTTTGATATTGTTCACCTGGGTCTCAAGAGTTAGATAAGCTTTGAGTAATGCACTTTAAATAATGTAACCCAAATCTTAGTTTACTACTTGATTGCTAATAATTACTGAACGTATCTTAAATTGTCTTGCTTTTAATGAGAAAATAGAATACCTCCCTCAGATTCAGTTTTCAAGTTTAAACTTGTTAAGTGCACTTTTTTAATAAAAGGCATATAAGTAATTCATGGTCATAGCTGGATATTTAGTGTGCACTGTTGGCCCAGAGTTTGGCATAGTTTCACCCTAATTAGTTGATACAATCTGTGTTCACCATCAGTATTCTGTGAAATGTACAACAATGTCTATTGTTTAAACGTGAACAGTTAATTGCACAAATCCAGAAGTAGCTGCTGTTCCACTGGGTGCTCGTTAAGTCCTTACTGGTACAATCTTGAAAAAACATTGAATTAATGAGAGATTCCCTCTTCATGTTGTAATGTAATTAAAAGCCCATAAAAAAGTTGTGCCAAGAAAATGAGGTTTAACTAGGGTTTTAATACATGTCATGAGATGTTGTAATGCTAATTATTTTGTTCCCAGTGAACTAATTTAATATTTGAATACTCTCATTTCTGTTATCTGCTGATTTATTACCTGTACATCAGCATATTCGTGAGGTTGGTCCCAGACTCTTTGTTTTCTCATTGACTCACCTGATCCTTCATGATACATGGGGTGGTTGCTTAGGAGCACTATCAACATGTTTTGTTATCTGTGGGAAGTCTGTGCCCCAATTCCCCACACATAACAAGGATTTGGTGTAATGCAATTTTTTTCCATTGAGATTCCACACTGTTTAATTATTTTGAAGTTTGTTACTTTACCTTGTATTGTGTATACCTCATTCATTAAATCACTTCATAAATTCTATAAAACTGAAAGACGATCAGTACATTTTAGTCCTGATTTGGTTTCTAAGAATTCTTCTTTGATTATTGTTTACTCTGCTTGATGGCATTACTTTTGCTGGACAGCTGGAGAGTCTCTTAACTTGGTATCAGATTCAAAATAACTTTGGGATGAAGGAAATTGCCAATTCTTCATAGGCGGCTATCTTCAAGGTCAACAGTTTTCTTTCTGATTGTAAAATCCAACCATCATCTGTGTCCTCAAGTAACCAACAGTAAGAAGATCATAACTCTAAAGACTCAGCTAATGCCCCTCAAGTCACTTTCAAATATTGAACAATGAATTTTCTTTGCTTCTTTGTCTTTATGAGCATTCCTATTAATCTAAGCTGCTTCTTGGTAACTTCAAACTGATTTTTTTTGAGTTCCACAATAATTAATTACAAGACTGTCCACTTTAAATAAAATTTTATTTTTAATACCAGATGAGGTTGGTGGCCTTTACTTAATTTTGAATATGTAACAATTAAACTTCTCAAAGAAATTATCAGTCAGCTGCAAACTGAACAATGGTGTAGCATTCGAGATAACAAGCATGGGGCTGGATGAACACAGCAGGTCAAGCAGCATCATAGGAGCAGGAAAACTTGACGTTTCGGGCCTAAACCCTTCATCAGAAACATTTTCTGATGAAGAAACGATTTTCTGATGAAGGGTTTAGGCCCGAAACGTCAAGTTTTC
>JAHRHZ010000144.1:65919630-65959181 GCA_024137785.1 Ginglymostoma cirratum
GAAACATTTTCTGATGAAGGGTTTAGGCCCGAAACGTCAAGTTTTCCTGCTCCTATGATGCTGCTTGACCTGCTGTGTTCATCCAGCCCCATGCTTGTTATCTCGGATTCTCCAGCATCTGCAGTACCTTTTATCAATGGTGTAGCATTGTTTAATTTTGCATTAACTTTCTGTCTGTAATTGAATCTTGCAACACAGAACTGCATAAAGTTGGTAGAGGGATCTGATTGTAGTTGGCTTTTAAATAGCCTATGCATTCTGATGGGATTTAAAGGAGTGAGCACCATGCCAAAGGATGAAGTACCCGATTTTTTTGTCACAAGCAGTTTCAAAATAAGTTATAAAAATTTCAGTCTGTTGATGAAATAAGATGGCAATTTAATTTCATATTGCTGAGTTATTTTCTATTTCTTCAGTAAAGCATTTATTGAAATATTGTGAAGTGTGATGAAAAATATTTATCATGTAAATATGGATACAAGAGTTAAATCACCAATTCAGTTAAATTCCAAGCACACACGCCTTGACAAAGACAAAGTAAATGTAATCTAACGTGTTATTTTGTATGTTTTAGTTTCTGTTCCCAGATGCTGCTGGTGATGTGTCTAATGCTAAACGTAGTACCTCAAGAGGAAGTAATATCGCTACATTTGAGGAAGAGTGTTATGTAGGTTCCGGAATTTTGAAATAATTTATTGTTGGTCATTGGAATTTTTTTTAGTATGTTGCAGAAAAATATCATTTGATAAATGATTGATAAGATTTTAGGCATATTTGTTCCTTACCACCTAACTCAGCACTTATGATCCTATTATAAGCATAGCAGATGAAGGTAGTAGTATGATCACAATTGAAGATGCTGAATTTGCCGCAGAACTTGATAAAGCATGCACAAATTGTTGTTCACTATTATTTCTTATTAAATTCTTGTTCTAAACTATAACATAGTATTGAGTTTAGTGTTGATTATGTATGCAATTCCTTTTGAAGCACAGGCAAAAGTCCTAAGTGTCAGCTGTGAATCTTTAGTAGCACTCCTGCCTATGAGTCAAAAAATCATGGACTCAAGAGACTTGAGTACAAGATCTCAGGTACACTTCAAAGTCTTGTGGAGGGCATGCTGAAGTTTTGGAGAAATTCTCATTTGAAGGCTAACTTCTTGGGTAGATGCAAAAGATCTCACTACTATTTGAACAAGAGCAGGGAATTTCTCCTTGTGCTAGTGAATATTTCTCACTTGACTAAGGCATAAAACTCATGCTAATTTATTTCTGTGCTATTTGCAGGACCATACTGCCTGCAAATTGACTGCTGTTCTTTCCTATTGTACAGCAATGACTACACTTCAAAGGTACTTAATGGACAGGAAAGTGGCTGCAGTGTTGTGTTTTGGAAGACCCTATTTAGTTTCAAGTTCTTATTTATTTTCTATTAAGTCCTTAAATTTTGCACCATGAAAGAAATACAGTTCAGACGTTTAGATTCATATGGACATATAAAAAAAAAGTAGGCCACTCTGTCCTTTGATGCTGTGCCACCATTCAATAAGATCATGGCTGATCTGATTTTAACCTCCGCTTCACATTCCTGCATATCCCTGATAATTTTTCATCCCCTTGGCAATCAAGAATCTATCTACCTTTACCTTCAAAAATATTTTAAAATTCTGTATGCCACTGCCTTTTGAAGAAGGAATTCCAAAGAGAGACAGCTCTCTGAGTGGGAGAAAAATGTTTCTTCATCTGTTTTAAATGTGCGACCCCTTATTTTTAAAACTGTAACCTTTGTTCTAGATTCTGCCACAAGACAAAATATCCTTTCAACATTCACCAGTTCAAATCCATAAGGATCTTGCATGTTTCAGATTTAGTCTCCTGTAACTCTTCTGCACTCCAGAGGATGCTGGCCAAGCTTTTCCTCACAAGGCAATCTGCTCGTTCCCAATAGTAATTCAGTGAACTTTCTGTTAAATGCTTCCAGCACATGAATATCCTGCTTTAAAGATGGTGTCCAGTACTGAACACAGTATTATGGATGCAGCCTGACCCAATGCCCTATATAACTGAAGCATAACCTCCCTAGACTTGCATTCAATTCAATTGCAATAAAACAGAACTTTGCTGATTACTGGCTATAACTGCTGTAGTAATCTTCTGTGATTCATGCATTAAGACATCCAGATCTTTCGGTTTCTCAGAGCTCAGCAACCTTTCACTATTTGGATAATTCCATTCAGTAGAAAGGTAATAGGGAGGTATCTGCATGTCTCTGTGCATATTATATGTGAGGACTGGAGAGTAGCAAAGATGTAATGTCCAATATTAATTTCTAGGAACACCAAATTTATATAATCAACCATTTTTAAATGAATCACTTGATGAAAGCTAGTTAGGCCATTCCATAATAGATACAGAGGGACGTAGATAAGCTGCAGAGCTGGGCTGAGAGGTAACAAATGGAGTTTAATGCGGAAACGTGTGAGGTGATTCACTTTGGAAGGAGTAACAGGAATACAGAGTACTGGGCTAATGGGAAGATTCTTGGTAGCGTGGACGAGCAGAGAGATCTCGGTGTCCATGTGCATAGCTCCCTGAAAGTTGCCACCCAGGTTGATAGGGTTGTTAAGAAGGTGTACGGTGTGTTAGGTTTTATTGATAGAGGGATTGAGTTGCGGAGCCATGAGGTCATGTTGCAGCTGTACAAAGCTCTGGTGCAGCCGCATTTGGAGTATTGCATACAGTTCCGGTTGCCGCATTATAGGAAGGATGTGGGAGCATTGGAAAGGGTGCAGGGGAGATTTACCAGGATGTTGCCTGGTATGGAGAGAATGTCTTATGAGGAAAGGCTGAGGGACTTGAGGCTGTTTTCGTTAGAGAGAAGAAGGTTAAGAGGTGACTTAATAGAGACATACAAGATGATCAGAGGATTAGATGGGGTGGACAGTGAGTGCCTTTTTCCTTGGATGGTGATGGCTAGCACGAGGGGACATAGCTTTAAATTGAGGGGTGATAGATGTAGGACAGATGTCAGAGGTAGATTCTTTACTCAGAGAGTAGTAAGGGCGTGGAATGCCCTGCCTGCAACAGTAGTAGACTCGCCAACGTTAAGGGCATTTAAATGGTCATTAGATAAACATATGGATGAGAATGGAATAGTGTAGCTTAGATGGGCTTCAGATCGGTTTCACAGGTCGGTGCAACATCGAGTGCCGAAGGGCCTGTACTGCGCTGTAATGTTCTATGTTCTATGTTCTATGTTCGATGTTCCTCTTCAGTACAACTAATATTTTTAGATAACCCTTGAGGATCAGGGCAATAACATTGAAAATATATAATATTTTCAGTTGCTTTTCTCTTTTCCCTTCATTTCTGCCTTCTGCATTATCTATAAGTCACTTTTTTGTTCTGTCTTGCACTCATTTGGACAATTCACAAAAGTACCATGTAAGGGGAAAACAGCATTTATAATTTGAGAGGAGAGTACTAATCGGCTGGCAAGTGACTTCTGCTAGGTAGTGGCATTGCTGTAGAAAATGAACTAGTTGGATAATGATTCATGGTTAACTGCCAGACTGATTAACTTTTAAACCAAGCAGGTTGATGCTGATTAGTCAAGACATTGCCTTGAGAAATGAACCAGAAAATGGTTATTACCTACTATCTATTTTGTTGAGTTGGAACAGGCACAATGTGTGTGTATGCTATTCTTTGTGTATAGAAAAGAGAGGGCCCTGTGTATTTTAAGTATGTAGTTTTCAATTTTTGTATGGCCACCCCTCAGTGAACCCAAATTGTTAGTTGGGGTTGTCAGTGTAACCAGCCTGCCCTTGCAAAACTCAAAATACAATATCCAACATGAAGTGTGATTCCACAATTGGACAGCATTTGCTAAACAGTTGTGAGTAGGCAAAGTATTGTACGTGCTGTACGAATTTCAACTTGACAAAATAGGTGATGGCCGTTCTCTGGTTCATTTCTCAAGGTAAAGCCTTGACTAATCAGAGTCAACCTGTCTAGTTTAAAATTTAAAGCTTGGCAGTTAACTGTCTGTCGTCATCTAATTGGTGCATTCTCCATGACAATGCCTGTACCAATCAGCACTCTTTTGATAAAGTCTCACATGGGAGATTGATTGCAAAGATCAAGAGCCCATGGATCCACAATTGACTGAGTGGCAGGAAGCGGAGGGTGCCGGTTGAGGGGTGTTTTTCTGACTGGAAGTCTGTACACACGGGAGCCAAAGAGGTCATTGTTGGGACCCTTGCTGTTTGTGACTTATCTAAATGATTTAGACTTGAATGTGGGAAGGTTGATCATTAAGTTCACAAATGAGACAAAAATTGATGGGTAAAAAGTGAGGACAATAGACATCAGCTCAAAGGGATATAGAGGGGGTGGTCAGATGGGCTGATCAGTGCCAAATAGAATTCAATCTAGATAAATGTGATATACTTTGGTGGGGCAATCAAGGCAAAGGAATACACCCTGAGACACGGTAAAAATGGTAGAGGCAGAAACTGTCATAACACTTAAGTATTTAGATGTGCACCTGTGGTGCCATGGCATGCAAGGCTATGGGCCAAGTGCTGGAAAATGGGATTTAGAACAGTTGCTTTTGACTTGTGCAGATGTGATGGGCTGAAAGCTCTTTGATGTGCTCTGTGACTCTCCTCTCATAAAGTGCAGATATTGTTTTCCCTTTACATGGTGTTTTTTGTGAATTGTCTTCATGCATGTAATTTGAAAGGCTTTCATGGAATGTCTTTTTTCAGCAATGCTCACATTTTGTACCGCTAACAGTTTGAACTTTATTGATTTTTGTCCTTTGATGAACTCTAACCATTCTTATTTGCATTTTTGCACGCTATTGCTCATGAGGGAAGATTTCATTTCATTTTACTTTTGGAGATTTCCGTCAACACTAACGTGCATGACATTGTAGAACTTAAAGCAGTTGGGAATTACATATTGGTTCAGCATTCCTGATAGTTAATTGCATGTAGAGCATGTTTTTGTTTTGTGACTTATGTAAGTGTCAGAGTTTTAATTCTGTTTTGTTAGGCATCTGGTATGTAGATTTCTTTCTAAAAATTTGTTTTTGTTTAAAATGTCAGCACATTGTACAGTGTACCTAAGCCATAGCTGTCTGATTTATGTCAGCTGGTTCTTTTTTTAAATTCATCGCGGGATGTGGACATCTCTGGATAAAGCCACCATTTATTGCCCACCTCTAATTGGCCAGAGGGCAGTTAAGAGTCAACTACATTGCTGTGGGTCTGGAGTCACTTGTAGGCCAGACCAGGTAAAAGGATGGCAGATAATCTTCCCGAAAGTACATTAATGACCCAGATGGGATTTTCTGACAATTGATAATAATTTCATGAATGTCGTTAGACCTTTAATTCCAGATTGTTTATTGAAATTAAATGCCACCATCTGCCATGGCGAGATTTGAATCCAGGTACCCAGAATATTAGCTGAGTTTCTGGATTAATTGTCTAGCGATAATACTCTAGACCATTGTCTCCCCCTAAATTCTGTTGCAGCAATCTACACTTCTCTGCGTTACTCCTGCTTTTGCATGCTTTTTTCTCCTTGCTATTTGTGATTAGAGGTTGAATAGTTTGGGCCTGTGCTTGTTGGAATGTAGATGAACGAGAGGCAACTGTATTGAAACTTACAGGATTCTTAGGAAACTTGACAGGATTGATGCAAAATAAGGGGCCGCATATTTAAGACTGATGAAAGGGAGTTTCTTCTTTGAGGAAAGTGAATTCATTACCATAAAGGGTTGTTGAGGCTGTGTCGTAACGTATATTCCAGGCTGAGATAGAGAGATTTTTAATCAGCAGGTGAATCCAGGTTTAGGGGGAAAAAGCAGGAACATTGAGTTGAGGATTATCAGATTAGCCATGATCTCATTAATTGGTGGAGCAAACTCCATCGGCTGAATGGCTTACCTCAGCTCCTCCATCTTATGGTCTAAAATGTCATAGAATCATAGCAGCATAGAAATTTTTTTTATTGTTCATTCACTGGATGAGGGCATCGCTGGCTCGGCAGCATTTATTGTTCATCCCTAATTGCCCAGAGGGCAGCCAGGGTTCACCCACATTGCAGTGGGTCTGGAGTCACATGTAGGCCAGACCAGGTAATGATGGCAGTTTCTTTCCCTAAAGGACATTAGTGAACCAGGTGGGTTTTTCCCCGACAATTGACAATGGATTCACGGTCATCATAAGATTCTTAATTCCAGATATTTATTGAACTCAAATTCCACCATCTGCCGTGGCGCTGTTGAACCCAGGTCCCCAGAAGATTATCTGGGTCTCTAGATTAGTAGTCCAGCGATAATACCATTAGGCCATTGCCTCCCCTGTACAGCACTGAAGGAGTCTATTAAACCCATCATGTCAGTGACTAGCTTGCCTTCTGTGGTAGTTAGTAATTTAATGCCAATTTCTTTTTTTATTACAAAATATGTCTACTAGTTCTTTTAAATTTATTCATTTTGTGGAATGTGGGTGTCGCTGATTGGCCAGCTTTTATTGCCTGTCCCGAGTTGCCCTTGAAGGTGGTGGTGAGTTGCCTTCTTGAACTGCTGTAGTCTTCCTGCTCTGGGTCAACCCGCAATGCCATTCGGGAGGGAATTCCAGAATTTTGACCCAGCAAATGTGAAGGAACTGCGATATATTTCCAAGTCAAGGTGATGAGTGGCTTGGAGGGGAAATTGCAGGTGGTGGTATTCCCATGTATCTACTGTCCTTGTCCTTCTAGATGGAACGTGTCTGAAGATCTTTGGTGAATTTCTATAGTGCATCTTGCAGATAGTACTCACTGTTGCTACTGAGTGTTGGCGGTGGAAGGAGTGGAGGGTTGTGGATGTGGTGCCAATCAAGCGGGCTGCTTTGTCCTGGATCATGTCAAGCTTCTTGACTGTTGTTGGGGCTGCATTCGTCCAAGCAAGTGGGGAGTGTTCGATCACACTCCGAACTTGTGCCTTGTAGATGGTGGACAGGCTCTGGGGAGACCAGAGGTGAGTTACTCCCCATAGTATTCCTAGCTTCTGATCTGCTCTTGTAGCCATTGCATTTGTATGTGGGGAGTCCAGTTGAGTTTCTTATCAATGATAGCTCCCAGGAGTTGATAGTGGGGGGGGATTCAGTGATGGTAACGCCATTGCATGTCAAGGGGTGGTGGTTAGATTGTCTCTTGTTAGTGATGATCATTGCCTGGCATTTGTTTCGCACCAATGTTACTTGCCACTTGTCAGCCCAAGCCTGGATATTGTCCAGATCTTGTTGTATTTGGACAAGGACTGCTTCAGTGTCTGAAGAGTCACAAATGGTGCTGAACGTTGTGCAATCATTGGTGAACATCCCCACTTCTGACGTTATGATGGAGGGAAGGTCATTGATGAAGCAGCTGAAGATGGTTGGGTCTAGGACGCTACCCTGAGGAACACCTGCAGAGATGTCCTGGCGCTGAGATGACTGATCGCCAACAACCACGACCATCTTCCAATGTGTCAGCTATGACTCACTAGCCACTGGAGAGTTTTCCCCTTGATACCCATTAATTCCAGTTTTGCTAGGGCTCCGTGATGCTGTCACTCTCTCCTCTCCTCTGGAATTCAGCTCTTGTCCCTGTTTGAACCAAAGCTGTAATGAGGTCAGGAGCTGAGTGGCCCTGGCAGAACCCAAACTGGGCATCACTGAGCAGGTAGTTGCTGAGCAGATGCTACGTGATAGCACTGTTGCTGACACCTTCTATCACTTTACTGATCGTTGAGAGTAGAATGGGTGGTAATTAGCTGGTAATTGGCCGGGTTGGATTTGTCCTGCTTTTTATGTGCAGAACATACTTGGGCAATTTTCCACAATGTCGGGTGGATGCCAGTGTTGTAACTGCACTGAAACAGCTTGGGTAGGGGAGCAGTGAGTTCTGGAGCACAAGTCTTCAGTACAGTTGCTGGAATGTTGTCAGAGCCCGTAGTCTTTGCAGTATCCAGTGCCTCCAACTGTTTCTTGATATCATGTGGAGTGAATCGAATTGGCTGAAGACTGGTGTCTGTAATGCTGAGGACCACTGGAGGAGGCTGAGATGGATCATCCACTCCGGCACTTCTGGCTGAAGATTGCTGTGAGCACTTCAGCTTTACCTTTTGCACAGATGTCCTGAGCTCTTCCATCATTGAGGATGGGGACATTTGTGGAGCCGCCTCCTCCAGTGGGTTGTTTTATCATCCATCACCATTTACGACTGGATGTGGCAAGACTGCGGGGCTGAGATCTGATCCATTGGTTATGGGATAGCTTAGCTCTGTCTATCAGTTGCTGCTTATGTTGTTTGGCATGCAAGTAGTCCTGTTTGGCTTCATCAAGTTGACACCTAATCTTCATGTATGCCTGGTGCTGCTCCTGCCATGCCCTCCTGTACTCTGCATGGTTATTGTTGGTCCCCTGGCTTGCTGGTAATGGTTGAGTGCAGGATATGCCGATCCTTGAGGTTACATATAGCGCTGGAATACAATTCTGCTGCTGTTGATGGCCCACAGCGCCTCCTGGATGCCCTGTCTTATGTCGCTAGATCTGTTTGAAGTCTATCCCATTTGGCACAGTGGTAATACCACACAACCCGATGGAGGTTATTCTCAAATCGAGGACAGAACTTCATCCCCACAAGGAATGTGCAGTCTTCGCTGTTACCAAAACTGTCATAGACAGATGCATCTGCAGCCGGCAGATTAGTAAGGATGAGGCCAAGTATGTTTTTCGCTCTTGTTGGTTCCCTCGCCACCTGCTGCAGACCCAGTCTAGTAACTAAGTCTTTTAGGACCTAACCAGCTTGATCAGTAGTACTGCTGCCGAGCAATTGTTGGTGGTGGACATTGAAATCCCCTGCCCAGAGTACATTTTATGCCCTTGCCATTCTCAGTGTTTCCACCAAGTGGTGTTCAACATGGAGGAGTACCAATTCATCAGGTGAGAGGACAGTATGTGGCAATCAGCAGGAGGTTTGCTTGCCAACGTTTAACTTGAAGCCATGAGACATCATGGGGTCCGGAGTCGATGTTGAGGACTCTACAGCCACTCCCTCCTGACTGTATACCACTGTGCCGCCCCCCTTTGCTGGGTCTGTCCTGCCGGTGACACAGGACATATCCAGGGATGGTGAAGGTGGTGTCTGGGACATTGTTTGTAAGGTGTGATTCTGTGAGTATGACTGTCAGGCTGTTGCTTGACTAGTCTGTGAGACAGCTCTCCCAATTTTGGCACAAGCCCTCAGATGTTAGTGAGGAGGACTTTGCATGGTCGACAGGGCTGTTTCTGCTGTTGTCTTTTCTGGTGCCTAAGTCGATGCCTGATGATCCATTCGGTTTCATTTCTTTGAGACTTTGTAGTGATTGGTACAACTGAATGGCTTGCTAGGCCATTTCAGAGGGCAATTGAGAGTGGTTCTGGAGTCACATGTAGGCCAGACCAGGTGAGGGTGGCAGATTTCCTTCCCTGAAGGGCATTAGTAAACTAGATGAGTTTTTCTGACAATTGACAATGGTTTCATGGTCATCTGTAGATTCTTAATTTAAGGTTTTTTTAATGGAATTCAAATTCCACCCGCTGCCATGGCGGGAATTTTTTTAATCATTCAGGTTGACTAAAGGGAGCTGCTTATCCATTTCCTGTCTCACTGCTTCTGGTGTATCGTCTGTTCATAGTATCTCATTTTCCAGATTTTTTTATTGAAATAAAATTAGCTCTGTTCCATAAAAATTGTAAATATCTTAAATTTCTAATATTTTCTTTTTTCTTTTTACCAGAGTCTTTATTGCCAATTTAAATCTGCTCCCTCAGACAGTCTGACGTACAAACTGTCTTTGTGTCTTTGTATGGTTAACTTTTATCATGGCGGAATGAGGGGCGTAGCCCATTTATGGCAGGAGTTTGTGTTGGAAATGCGGTACAGATTGGAAAATAATTATCTTATACCAGGGTAAGTTTTTTTTTTAAAACAGTAAAGTATCTGCCGTGCATTCAGAAGCCCAGGTTTGAATCTTTGCATTTCCAGTTGTAATCCCAGATTACAAGCTGTTCATTAGTTTGGAACAGCATTGTGGAAAACAATTGACAGACCAAACTGCAGGGTGGAAAGTCAAGTTACACATTATGAAACCTCCAAAGATTGAAGAGAGTCTGATCTAAAATGCGTAGATGCCTAGATCCTAAGATGTTTTGGAGTATGTGAAAGTTTAATAAAAGATTTTTAAGGATGAATTTGTTGAATGTAGTATTGAATAAGTGTATTGTTGTACAATTCTATCATGAAGAAAGAATCAAATTAATAGTTCTCTTTTTCAGGTTAGCTACCGGAGCTCCAGATTTGAAATGCTGCCTGTTACATCAAAAACTGCAGGTAGGATTGAAAATTGCACCATCAAATTTCATGATAGACATGTTAAGGTTTATTCATTAAAATGTTTTGAGTTGAATTGATTAAGTATCTCAAAGCGAAGAAAAGAAGAGTATTGCCATGTTCTTCTTGAATTTAGGTCAACACCTTGTGTCCTTACTTATAACGAAAAAAATGGTAAATATTAAATATATGCTATCTCATTAAGCTTTTAAATGCATTGCACTGCTAAAAAAAATTTCTCTCAACAGAAAACAATTTGGCTTAATGTTCAGTAATAATGGACATCGTTCTCCTCTAATTCTCGTGAACTATGAAAATATGCATTTTATATAAATGTCTCACAATGTCATTTAATTTAACAAGTATCTCTGACAAATTGATATTGTACTTGCACTTTCAACATCTGATACTTTTCACCATATCTGTTCTACATGGGAATCATCCCTGGTAGTTCTGGTACTTTTAGATTCTTGGATCGTGTTAAAGATTATACTTTGAACCATATTTTTAGTTCATGCTTTGCAGCTAATTCTCACCTAACTGAGTAAAGCATCATATTTGCGAATTTTTTTTTTTTGTTACCCATATCTTTTCATTTCAGCAATCAGAACTGTATGCTCTCCTATCTTAACCTATAAACTAGATATATACAAGAAATGAAACAAACCAGAAAAATAAATACAGCGCAGACTCAAATAAGAGTTTAAAACCAGGATTAACAGATTGATAGAATAGGGGTTTAAAAAGATGTAAATTATGAAGTGAGAGGAACCATTCTTAAAAATTAGCTAAACACTCTCGATGTAGTAACGTATATCCATAGTGCCTGTAATAAAATTGAAATTGGAAGCAGTAATTGTGTTGGATACAGTAACGATTGCTGATAACTGACAACTGGAAAATCAGGACTAAAGACAGCCTGATGGCATTAGAAAGTAGTGACACATTTATCATTAAAACTAAAATGGATTCTGTGTCAAAACAGATAAAATATGATAAAGGATCAAACGCACTACTGGAGATATCTGTGTAATAGTTGAAGGAAGATGGGAGAAGAAATATCAAATTAGGGAAAGAAGACCGAGAATAATGAGAGCGATTTCAACAATTTCAATTAATTGGTTGGAAGGGGTAGGTAAAATGGATGGAGGAATGACCAAAACAACCCAACAAGGCAGGATTTGCTCTCAGGTTGAGGATTGAACCAGAGCAGATACATAAAGTAAATCTGGCTCTGTGTTTAGAACAGCTGCTTCATTGTCAGGAACTCTGGTTCAATTGCACCTTTAGGTGACTGTGTGGAGTTTGCACGTTCTCCCTCTGTCTGCATGAGTTTCCTCCTACAGTCCAAAAATGTGTAGGTTAGGTGGGTTGATGAAGCTAAAATTGCCTGTAGCGTCCAGGGCTGTGTAGGCTAGGAGGGTTAGCCCTGGTAATTGTGAGGATGGAGAAGGTTGTGTGTGGGTTGGATGTTCTTTGGAGGCTCGTTAAGGACTCAATGGACCAAATGGCCTCTTTCTGCACTAGGGATTCTGTGTAGGAACATCATGGCAACAGTGAACATAATGCATGGACAAGGACTAGATGCAAAGTGGATGTTTTTCCTGGTTGGAAATTCTAGAACCACGGGACACAGTCTCAGAGTATGGGGCAGACAATTTAGGCATGAGGCGAGGAAACATTTCTATACTCAAAAAGATAGTGAACCTGTGCAATTCTCTACCATTTGAAGAATGCCAAGTCTCTAATGATAGGGATATGGGGAGAAAGTGAGATTATGCATTGATCAGCAATGATCATACTGAACGACAGAGCAGACTTGCAGGGTTGAATGACTTACTTCTGCTCGGGGTTTCCGTGCTTTTCTTTCTGGTTCGTTTTCCTTGAGGTTTTCTACATTGATTGTCCATTGAGACCCCTTACATCTACACTATTGTTCAAAACCAGTGAACCTTTTGGAGCCAATAATTGACTTACACCAAAATTCCAGTGTCTACTTAGAGCTGTCACATACACAATATTCCTGCTTGCTTGGGTTTCAATCTTTTGATAGTATAGGTGGAAAGCGCATCCCATTTGGATCAGTGCTGGGACCACAATCTTTCACAAATTTTGTTAACAACTTAGATTTTAGAATCAAAATAATTATGAAATTTGCAGATAGCACCAAATTTATGGGGGTGTGATGGGGATAGTCAATATGGAGGAGGACTAAAACAAGTTGCAAGATGACATTGATGGACTTGCAAAATGGACATCTAATTGGTATGTGTAGTCCACATTGATTATGTGTAGGTATTACATTTTGATAGAAAATAAGGAGTCCTCTTATTACTTGGGGAATTGGAATTTAAATGTAGTAAAGGAGCCAAAGAATCTTTAGGAGAAAAAGTGCACAAATCACTAAATGTAGCCGTGCAGGCTAATAGGGGCCATTGAAAACCCAAGATTAGGGTTTATTTCTAGAGAGGGAGAATTGAAAGGGACACAACTCGTTAAAACTTTTATGGAACCTTGCTTTGACCACATATGGAGTACACTGCATATTTGTGTTTGCCATATCATAAAAAATATTCAGTCATTGAAGAAGTTGTGAAGATGTACAAGGATGAATCAGCAAATTCTGGTAGTGAAATGATGGACAGGTTAGGTTGCTTCTCTCTTGAGAAGATAGGCTAAGTTGTGACCTAGGGTTCTTTAAAATTAGAACAGTTTTTGACAGAGTGGACACAGTGTTTCCACTTATGAAACACTAGAGTTCATCACTAAGATAGTCACCAATCAAGTAGGAAATTCATAAGAAATATCTTTACCCAAGGAGAGGTACAAATGTGAAACGTGTAACCACAAGAAATGAGGAGTGAGTATTGTGGGAGGCTTGATAAACATGTTGGGCAAGGGGATTACGTAGAAGGTTGCAGTGATGTATTTTGATGAGGGAAGACAGCAATAGTCTTCAGTGGAATACAGTGGACTGTTTGGTCTGAATGGTCTGTTTGTATGTCATGTATTCTTTGTAATTCTACATCAGTATGGCAGTCAACTTCCATTAATTCGCATTGTTTGTAACATACTATTGTGTGAATTTTAATTCACTCTTGCAAAACAGATTATCATTCGATCTTGAACATTTGGTGGGTGTTGGGGTTGGGGTGTCATTATATGTACAATATTCTCTCATTGCCTCTTCCTTTCTTCCCGTCTGTGCTTAACTGTCACTTTAAATCAGAACACTGTACAGTGGCACTCCATTCACTGGGAGCATTTCAATTACAATCAAAAAATATTTTAAAAAGGGAAATGATAGAAAAGTACAAGACTGAAATTTTGTGGCAGATGTGAGAATCAACAGTGATTATTGTGACCACAGAATTGTGGAACAGCAGGGCCTTTGAGTTGTTTTGGTATATGCTGTTTACCCTGCAGCACTGCATTGGAACCCTTGAACATTAGAGAAAGGTTCAGAATGAAAAGGACAATGGTAAAAGCTTTTAGCTTCCTGTGAAAACTTTTATTTTTAACTTTAAGATGCTGAATTGCTGCATTGAGAGGAAAAAAGCAAGAGACGATGGAAGGAAACAAACAGCTGAAAATGCACTGGGCGATTCCATGGAGAGGAAGGTGTCAAATAACAAAGTAACTCCAGAATGTCTTAATAACAAAGGAGAAACTTCTCAGCAGAAATCGTGGGACTCGTGGAGTGATAGTGAAGATGAGTTTTTTGAATGTCTGAGTGACACAGAAGAATTGCAAGATGGTGACATGAAAGAAGAAGCAGCAAAAGGAGAGGAGAAAGATGGTGGAAAGAAAGATATACATAAGTGGAGACCTGAAGGGCGTCTTCATCAACATGGCAACTTGACTCTGATTCGTACAGGAGATCCACTTTATATTCCAGTTACACAGGTAAGAAGTGCTTTGAATAAAACAAATGTTACTTTCCAATTCTGCATTTTTATAATTGTGTCATAGTATTATAGTCGTAGTGTTTTATGGTACAGTATGACCATAAGAAATAGGAACAGGAATAGGCCATTCAGCCCCTCGAGCATTAGCAGTTTTTGGAACCTCTGGAATTTCTCCAGAATCCAATCATTTTTGGAAAATTACAAGCTTTGCTATCTCTGTAGCTACATTTTTTTTTAGGATCCCGGTTTGCAAGCCATCAGGGCTAGAGGATTTATTTGCCTTAAGCCCCACAAGTTTTTCTAATACAACTTCTTAAGAGATGGAGATGGTACTTAATTCCTCCCTCATATTCTTTAGTGTTAATGGGATATTTGAAATATCTTCCACGATAAAGACTGATGCAAAGTATCGGTTTAATTCCTCTGCCATGTCCTCATGCCCCTAAACCATCGAAAGGGCCTATGTCCACTTTGACTTCTATCTTCCTTTTTACATATTAAACGAAGCTCTTATAGTCAGTTTTTATTCCTCACTAATGTGCCTTCATAGTTTATTTTCTTTGCCTTTATTATCTACAGTCCCCCTTTACTGGATTCTGAATTTATGCCAGTCTTCAGGGTAACACTGATTTTTACCTTCTTGTGTTCTTTCGCTTTCAACTTGATACATTTAACTTGCTTGGTTAGCCATGATTGGGTTATCGCTGTGTCTTTTTTAAAAAAATATTTTTGCTGAGAGTCATGAATTACCTCTTTAATTGTGTTTGCCAGTCATCAAGCACTAACCTACAGTAGTCCCGTTTTTTAGCACTTGACCTGTAGCCTTGTATACTATGGTGCTTCAAGTGATCATCCAAATACTTCTTAAATGTTGTGATGGTTCCTGCCACTACAACTCTTTCAGACAGAGAGTTCCAGTACCCACCATCCTCTGGTTGAAAAATATTCTGTAAATCCTCCTTTAAACCACTTGACCTTTACCTTTAAGTGTTTGCTCATAGTTATTGACCCCTGCACGAAAGGAAACATTTCTTCCAATGTACCCTCCCTATGTCTGACTAGGGTACTTTCAAGTTATTATGTGTTGAATATTTTTGTAAATTTCTAAAGTCATCCCTTGTGAATAGATTGAAAGTATTTCATTAGATCTCTGGCCAAGTGGATACATTTACCAGGAAAGCAGAAAGACTGACAAACACTTCCAGGTCGCTGCTAAACTTATTGATCTCTGTTGAGTTAATAGTTGATACATTCAAATTCACCTTGAAAATAATTGGGCAGGATTTCCAATCCTGATTATTAAATCTGATTGCAGCTATAATATTTGTGTGAATGCATGAATTATTATAAATCTCTTTTTAGCAGCTCGCACATTGACTCCAAGACCTCCTGTCTCCTTCACAGTCCAACAAAAAAACTGACCCCTTCCTGACAGTGATTTGCTTTTTCTCTTTTTCAGGAGTTCAGTATGTTCCTATTTCTGTTCCTGTCTGCTTTCTCTTTATGTGCAACCCAGCTATGATCCTTCAGCTCCATTTCATGTAGCTGTTCTTTGTGTCTGTGGTTCTCCTTATAGTCTGCAAGTCACTTGGCTCTCTTATTTACTTCTTTTCTGTACACAGTACTTTCATTTTGAGGGCTTCCAGATCATATGAAGGCGTATTTCTTAGTAGTGCAGAAAATTTCAAGTGATGCTGTCAGATTTGATAGAAACTTTCAAAATTTACTTTTAAACATTTAAAAATAATTTGCAGATTCCACACAACTTTTAATTAAATGACAACTGTTTCCTACTGTAGTGCTTCAGTGGTAATCACAGAATGGATATGTGTGCGTGCTTATCAAGTTGAAGGACCCTCAGAAGGATTTGCTTAAACAGCTGAAAAGTTATAGCAGGGGGTAGAGATGTCATCAGAATTCCTAGCCCTAGATAATTTTGTAAAGTAAACACCTAGGATTTTCTTTTACTTTAAAATATCCATACATCATAATAGGCAAGGTCATTGGAACTAGACTGGTCAACAACAATCAAATGGAAAAAAAAAATCACACATTTATAAACACCCGTTTGTGTGTCACCATCTGTTCAAGAAATACTGACAGTGGAAAAGGAACCAGTTATAATACAATGATAATGTGATCATTTACATTTACATTCCCATTCCCTTTCACCACCTTCAGCTTGGATGATAGATTTTATAACCATGACCAAGTCAAGAAATTTTGAAAAGGAGCCACGGTAAAGTCAGAGGAACGGTCTGTTCGATTTTTCACGACTCAGTATTGTATAATAATCAAATTATTATTCAGTGTATCATTAGATCAATCTAAGGTGTATTCTCTTGCTCTTTATCAGGCTTTCTCCTCCCTATCCTCCATTCCACAATTACCAGAAATCACAGGGAACAAACCTAACACAATCATTTTGATTTACTGAAACTTCCTTCCTGTCAGGAACCAGCACCAATGACAGAAGATTTATTGGAAGAACAATCAGAAGTATTAGCTAAATTGGGAACATCAGCTGAAGGAGCACATCTACGTGCTAGAATGCAGAGTGCCTGTTTGCTGTCAGACATGGAATCTTTCAAGGTAAAACATTTTTTCCAAATCTCATTTTTCCAAATCACCAAACTTTAGGGGAATATCACCCAATTAAAATTGTCATTTGATTGAATGGAAAGGGTTGGCTGTAGTACATTCCGAATTGTACGGTATAACAGAAGGATGTTGTGCTGCTATGATGCCCAAATTTATTTAATTAGATACATTATTTTACATCATTGTGCAACAGCGGAAATGCAATAACATCACTTCAAATGGACCAGAAGATCAAGTGATATGTATATTATTAGAAAAGGATATGATTAATGTAGTAATTTTGTTTCTGGACTAATAATTCAGACAATTAGGTAATATTCCAAGATGTGGGTTGGAAATCCATTGTGGCAAATGATGGAATTTCAGCTTAATAAAATCTGGAATTAAAAGTCTAATGATGGTCTGTAACAGGGTCTACTCTTCCCCTAGTCATTCTCTTGCTCTTTATATACTTAAAAATCCCCATTGGGTTGTTCTTTATTCTACCAACTGATTCTTTCTTACGCAATCCTTTTGCTTTCCTGATTTCCTTTCCAAGTTCCCATTTTTTATACTTGTGACTCTGTATATTCGGTCTTTGGTATTTGCCAGAAGTTTCTATTTATTTCTTAATTATAAGCTTTATATTCCTTGATATGCAGAGTTCCTGGTCTTGGTGCCATCCCTTGTCTTTATGGGAATATGTGTCTTGTAGTCCCACTATTTCCTCTGAAATAGCTCCCTCCCTAACTAGGGTAAAAATCTCACCTGTATTACCCTGTCTATCCCTTTTAAGTATTTTGGCAATTTTAATGGGATAACTTCTCATTGTTCAAAACTCTATACAGGTCCAGTTTGCCCAAACTCTCTTCTAAGTACAGACTCACCATCCCAGGAACAAGTCTGGTGAACCGTTGTTCCACTCCCTGTACGACAATAATACCTTTCATGAGATAAGGAAACCAAAGCTGCACACCATACTCCAGCTGCAATCTAAGTTCCCAAACATTTGGAGCAAGACTTCACTATTGTACACAAACCATTTTGCAGTAAGGGCCAACATTCCATTAGTCTTCCGAGTAGTCTGCATGCTAGTATTCGATAACAAATTGACAAGAGCATCCGGGTCCATTCGTACATCTACATTTTCCAACCTCCTATATAAGAAATGCTCTGCAAATCCGTTCTAATCAGCAAAGTGGATAACCTCTCATTTTTCTTCATTATATTCGTATCCAGACAGGAAACTTGTCTAAATCCTCTTGAAGCTGTTTTGTGTCTTCCTTGCAATGCTGATTCCCACTTTGTATCATTCGCAAATTTAGAAATATTATATTTTATCCTCCCACTCCCCATCCATTTCATTGACATATATTGTGAACAACCAAGGACCAGATCTTGATTCTTTTAGTAGCCCACTTGTAACAGCCTGCAAGTGTGTGAATGATCCATTTATTTCTACAGTCTGTTTTCGATCTGTTAGCCAATTGCTAATCCATGCTACTTCATTACTTTTTATCCCATATGGTTTAATTTTTTCTCACTAGCCTTCTGTGGGGACTTTAGATTTTCAGAGTTTTTTTGATAAACATACAATGTCTATTTGCTGTCCTTAATTAATTTTGTTTGTAACGTTTTCAAAAAAAAACTGCATTTGACGAGCCTGTTGGTTTTCTGTTAGTAAATCCATTCTGATTATGCTCAGATCATTATCATCTATTTATCACATTCTTTAAAATAGAATCTAGATTTTCTCTATTGACTTAAGTCTTGCAGGTCAGTAGTTCGCTGTTTTCTGTTTTGTTCCCTTCTTAAATAACAGGATCACATTTTCCACCTTACAGTCTGAAGGAATCATTGCAGAATCTATAGAATTTTGGAAGATAATCACCAATACATCATCTATTCCTATAGCCATCTCCTTCAGCATGCCAAAATGTAGACTTAAGACTTATCAATTTTCAGCCACATTAATTCCTTTAGTTCAGTCTTCTAACTAACATTAATTTCCTTCACTCATTTTCTCTAGCCACTTGGATTTCTAGATCTGGGAGATTTCTTGTATTTTTCTCAAGTGAAAACAGACACAAAATAATCATTTGGCTTTATTGCCAATTCTCTGTTCCCCTTTATAAATTCTCCAGACTATCTATAGTGGACCCACATTTCTGTTAGCCAAACAATTTATGGAAGTGAAATTGTTTGACAAATCCGTTGGAGTTTTTTGATCATGGTAGCATGGACAAAGGGAAGCCAGTGGATGTGTTTTGCTTGGATTTTCAGGAGTCATATGATAAGGTTCCATGTAAGAAATTAGCATGCAGAATTAAAGTGCATGGGATTGGAGGTCATGCTAATGATTGCATAATGTTCTGCATCATGCATAACTCCTCAGATACTGAAGGAGTCCATGTCCTAATGCAGCAAGACCCGGACAATATCAGCTTTGGACAGACTAGTGCAAAGAAATATTCTCACCAGACACGTATTGGGCAATGACCATCTTGAACGAGAGGGAATTCAACCATTGTTCCTCAATTTTTTTTTTTAATGACATTACTGTCGCCGAATCCTCTGATATCAACATCTGGGAGGTTTCCTTTGACCAGAAGCTGAAATGGATTAGCCATATAAATACTGTGACGATAAGAGCAGGTGAGAGGCTCGGACTCCTGCAGTGAGTAACTCGCCTCTTACTTCCCAAAGCCTGTTGACCATCTGCACAGTCCAAGTCAGGATTGTGATGCAATACTTCCCAATTGCCTGGAAGAGTGCAACTCCAATGACAATCAGAAAGCTTGACACCATCCAGGACAAAGCAACCTGCTTGCTGCCACCCCGTACATAAACATTCAGTACCTGTAACACCAGCAGTCAGTAATGCCACTGTATGCCATCTACACGATGCACTGCAGAAATCACTCAAGGCTTTTGAAGACCATACATACCCACGGCCACTGCCATCTAAAAGGACAAGGGCAGCAGGGGTAGGCGATGGCCGAGTGGTATTATCGCGAGACTATTAATCCAGAAACCCAGCAGATGTTCTGGGGATCCGGGTTCGAATCCCACTATGGCAAATGGTGGAATTGGAATTCAAGGAAAAAACGTCTGGAATTAAGGACCTACTGATCACCATGAAATCATTGCTGATTGTCAGAAAAACCGATCTGGTTCACTAAGATCCTTAAGGGGAGAAAATCTGCTACCCTCACCTGGTCTGGCCTACATGTGACTCCAGAACCACAGCAGTGTGGTTGATCCTCAACTGCTCCCTTAAATAGTCTAGCAAGCCACTCAGATGTACCAATTGCTACAAAGACTCAGAAATGAAACTGGACGCATCAACCTAGGCAACGGAAAAGACAACAGCAGAAACAGCCCTGTCAACCATGCAAAGTCCTCCTCACTAACATCTGAGGGCTTGTGCCAAAATTGGGAGAGCTGTCTCACAGACTAGTCAAGCAACAGCCTGACATAGTCATACTCACAGAATCACACCTTACAAACAATGTCCCAGACACCACCTTCACCATCCCTGGATATGTCCTGTGTCACCGGCAGGACAGACCCAGCAAAGGGGGCGGCACAGTGGTATACAGTCAGGAGGGAGTGGCTGTAGAGTCCTCAACATCGACTCCGGACCCCATGATGTCTCATGGCTTCAAGTTAAACGTTGGCAAGCAAACCTCCTGCTGATTGCCACATATTGTCCTCCCTCAGTTGATGAATCAGTACTGCTCAATGTTGAACAACACTTAGAGGAAGCACTGAGGATGGCAAGGGCACAAAATGTACTCTGGGTGGGGGATTTCAGCGTCCGCCACCAAGAGTGGTTCGGCAGCAGTACTACTGATCGAGCTGGTCGGGTCCAACAGGACATAGCTGCTAGACTGGGTCTGTGGCAGGTGGTGAGGGAACCAACGAGAGGGAAAAACATACTTGGCCTAATCCTTACTAATCTGCCAGCTGCAGTTGCATCTGCCCAAGACAGTTTCGGTAAGAGTGACCATCGCACAGTCCTTGTGGAGACGAAGTCCCGCCTTCACATTGAGAACAACCTCCATCGTGTTGTGAGGCACTATCACCGTGCTAAATGGGACAGACTTCGCATAGATCCAGCAACACGACTGGGCATCCATGAGGCGCTGTGGGCCATCAACAGCAGCAGAATTGTACTCCAACACAACCTGTAACCTCAATGCCCGGTGTATCCTCCACTCGACCATTATCATCAAACCAGGGGATCAACCCTGGTTCAATGAAGAGTGCAGGAGGGCATGCTAGGAGCAGCACCAGGCATACCGGAGGATGAGTTATCAACCTGGTGAGGCCACCAAACAGGATTACTTGCGCATCAAACAGTGAAAGCAGCAAGTGATAGACAGAGCTAAGCGATCCCACAACCAACAGATCAGATCTAAGCTCTGCGGCCCTGCCACAGCCAGTCGTGAATGGTAGTGGACAATTAAACAACTCACTGGAGGAGGAGGCTCCACAAATATCCCCATCCCCATCCTCAATGATGGAAGAGCCCAGCATGTCAGTGCAAAAATAAGGCTGAAGCATTCGCAGCAATCTTCAGCCAGAAGTGCCAAGTGGATGATCCATCTCTGTCTCCTCCAATGGTCCCCAGCATTACAGATACCAGTCTTCAGCCAACTCGATTCACTCCACGTGATATCAAGAAACAGTTGGAGACACTGGATACTGCAAAGGCTACAGGCCCTGACAACATTCCGGCAATAATACTAAAGACTTGTGCTCCAGAGCTTGCTGCTGCACTAGCCAAACTGTTCCAGTACACTGGTATCTACCCGACAATTTGGAAAATTGCCCAAGTATGTCCTGTACACAAAAAGCAGGACAAATCCAACCCGGCCAGTTACCGTCTCCTCTCGATCATCAGTAAAATGATGCAAGGTGTCATCAACAGTGCTATCAAGCAGCTTTTGCTCAGAAATAACCTACTCAGTGACACCCAGTTTGGGTTCCACCAGGGCCACACAGCTTCTGATCTCATTACAGCTTTGGTTCAAACATGGACAAAAGAGCTGAATTCCAGAGGTGAGGTGAGAGTGTCAGCCTTTGATATCAAGGCTGCATTTGACCGAGTGTGGCAAGAAGGAGCCCTAGCAAAACTGGAATCAATGGGTATCGGGGACAAACGCTCCAGTGGTTGGAGTCATACCTGACACATTGGAAGATGGTTGTGGTTGTGGGAGGTCAATCGTCTCAGCTCCAGGACATCTCTGCAGGAGTTCTTCAGGGTAGTGTCCTAGGCTCAGCCATCCTCAGCCGCTTTATCAATGACCTTCCCTCCATCATAAGGTCAGAGGTGGGGATGTTCACCAATAATTGCACAATGTTCTGTAGCATTCGTGACTCCTCAGATACTGAAGCAGTCCATGTTTACATGCAGAAAGATCTGGACAATATCCAGGCTTGTGCTGACAAGTGGCAAGTGACATTCGTGCCCTACAAATGCCAGGCTATGACCATCACCAATAAGAGACAATCTAACCACCACCCCTTGACATGCAGTGGTGTTACCATCACTGAATCCTGCACTATCAACATCCTGGGGGTTACCATTGACCAGAAACTCAAGTGAACTCACCATGTTAACAGAATGGCTACATGAGCAGGCCAGAAGCTGGGAATATTAAGACCATAAGACATAGGAGTGGAAGTAAGGCCATTCGGCCCATCGAGTCCACTCCGCCATTTAATCATGGCTGATGGGCATTTCAACTCCACTTACCCGCACACTCCCTGTAGCCCTTGATTCCTTGCGAGATCAAGAATTTATCAATCTCTGCCTTGAAGACATTCAACGTCCCGGCCTCCACTGCGCTCCGTGGCAATGAATTCCACAGGCCCACCACTCTCTGGCTGAAGAAATGTCTCCTCATTTCCGTTCTAAATCGACCCCCTCTAATTCTAAGGCTGTGCCCACGGGTCCTAGTATCCCCACCTAACGGAAACAACTTCCCAGCGTCCACCCTTTCTAAGCTATGCATTATCTTGTAAGTTTCTATTAGATCTCCCCTCGACCTTCTAAACTCTAATGAATACAATCCCAGGATCCTCAGCCGTTCATCGTATGTTAGGCCTACCATTCCAGGGATCATCTGTGTGAATCTCCGCTGGACACGTTCCAGTGCCAGTATGTCCTTCCTGAGGTGTGGGGCCCAAAATTGGACACAGTGTTCTAAATGGGGCCTAACTAGAGCTTTATAAAGTTTCAGAAGCACATCCACTTTTATATTCCAACCCTCTTGAGATAAATGACAACATTCCATTTGCTTTCTTAATTACAGACTCAACCTGCAAGTTAACTTTTAGAGAATCCTGTACTAGCACTCCCAGATCCCTTTGTACTTCGGCTTTATGAATTTTCTCACCGTTCAGAAAATAGTCCATGCCTGTATTCTTTTTTCCAAGGTGCAAGACCTCACATTTGCTCACATTGAATTTCAGCAGCCATTTCCTGGACCGCTCTCCTAAACTGTCTGAATCATTCTGCAGCCTCCCCACCTCCTCCGTACTACCTGCCTGTCCACCCAACTTCGTATCATCGGCAAACTTCGCCAGAATGCCCCCAGTCCCTTCATCCAGATCATTAATATATAAGGTGAACAGCTGCGGCCCCAACACTGAACCCTGCGGGACACCACTTGTCACCGGTTGCCATTCCGAAAAAGAGCCTTTTATCTCAACTCTCTGCCTTCTGTCAGACAGCCAATCCTCAATCCATGCCAGTAACTCACCTCGAACACCATGGGCCCTCACCTTACTCAGCAGCCTCCCGTGAGGGACCTTATCAAAGGCCTTTTGGAAGTCTAGATAGATAACATCCACTGGGTTTCCCTGGTCTAACCTACTTGTTACCTCTTCAAAGAATTCTAACAGGTTTGTCAGACACGACCTCCCCTTACTAAATCCATGCTGACTTGTTCTAATCCGACCCTGCACTTCCAAGAATTTAGAAATTTCATCCTTAACGATAGATTCTAGAATTTTACCAACAACCAAGGTTAGGCTAATCGGCCTATAATTTTCCATCTTTTGCCTTGATCCTTTCTTAAACAAGGGGGTTACAACAGCGATTTTCCAATCTTTTGGGACTTCCCCTGACTCCAGTGACTTTTGAAAGAGTGAGTATTGTGGTGAGTATCTCCCCTCCTGACTGCTCAAAGCCTGTGTACCATCTACAAGGCACAAGTCAGGATTGTGATGGAATACTCCCCACTTGCCTGGGTGAGTGCAGCCCCAACAACACTCAAGAAGCTTGACACCATCTGGACAAAGCAGCCCGCTTGATAGGCACGACATCTACAAGCATTCGCTCTTCCACCACCGACGCTAAGTGGCAGCAGTGTGTACTATCTACAAGATGCACTGCAGAAATTCACCATAGATCCACGACAGCACCTTCCAAACCCACGACAACTTCCATCTCGAAGGACATGGGCAGCAGATACATGGGAACACCACCACCTCCAAGTTCCCCTCCAAGTCACTCCCCATCCTGACGTGGAAATATATCGCCATTCCTTCACTGTCGCTGGGTCAAAATCTTGGAATTCCCTCCCTAATAGCATTGTGGGTCAACCCACAGCAGGAGGACTGCAGCGGTTCAAAAAGGTAGCTCACCACCACCTTCTCGAGGGCGTCTAGGGATGGGCAAGAAATGCTGGCCAGCCAGCGATGCCCACATCCCACAAATGAATAAAAAAATAAAGATATGTGGGAACATGCCCACCTGCAAGTTCCTCTCCAAGCTACTCACCATTTTGACTTGGAAAGGTATTGCTGTTACTTCTGTGTCACTAGTTCAAAGTCTTGGAGCTGTTTCCCAGTAATATTGGGGCATGTGCAGTGGTTCAAGAAAGCAGCTTATCAAGAGCAACTGAGGATGGGCAATAATTGCTAGTACCAATTGATAACTCTTCGGAGAGGAGGGTAGTGGGTAGATGCAAAAGTATGCTGATGTTTAATTGCCTGGGGTTACGTGAAGTAAATTTTCTTTAATAAACACTTGCACAATAACCACTACTACTTAAAGAAAATAACTAAATTTTCAATTAAAATAATTTTGTGACTCAATTGATTTGTTTCTTAGGCTGCAAATCCTGGCTGTTGTCTGGAAGATTTTGTGAGGTGGTATTCTCCTCGTGACTACATTGAGGAAGAATTCACTGATGAAACAGGTGACAAAGTTCTCAGAGGAGAGTTAAGTGCCAGAATGAAAATTCCTGGTAACATGTGGGTGGAGGCATGGGAAACAGCAAAGCCAATTCCTGCTCGACGACAAAGACGTCTCTTTGATGACACAAGGGAAGCTGAAAAGGTATAACTAATTTAAATAGCTACATTAATGGTGCAATTGTGAGAGAAACAACAAAATGCTGAGAGACGTATGAAAGCAGTTTGCAGTTTGGGAAAATAGCAAAGGATCTTAGGCACTTGAAAAGCAGAATAATAAAGATTAGAGAGAATTTGAGATGAGAAATTTTGTAATGATGTTATTCTTCGCTTCACTTTACAGGTGAGTATTGATGTTGGAAATGGAAAGATTCATGAGCAGGAGATGTGGCAATTAAATAGACTAATAATAATTGTGGAGACAGTACTGAAAATGTTGGTGACTTTCAAAGTGGGGTAAACACAGGCCTGTTACACAGTACTAACAGAAGTCAGCCCATAAATGATTGGCTGTTGCAATATGAAAGTTTTCCCATAAGTTTGTAAGGCTATATTTCTACAAGCGAAACAGAGATAACAACCGAGTAACCATAACTTGATATTAATTGAAGATAAGCTTTAAGCGACCATTGTCATCCAAATCATTAACTGTGAGGTAAGCAAATGAGTAATAGATGCCTTTGTCAGCGTATAATTTTGGTAGCCTTCAATGCATAGTGTATAACCTTGCATTTTCTGTGTGTCTATCAGTAAAGTGGTGTTGAATAATAACACAAGTTTAAATAAACGTATGTGTAAAAGCTCATCTACCTGTGTTGTGAAAATATGTAAGATGCTTTTGACTAAAATTAGTGCATGTAGCTAATATTGTGTGGCTGTAACCATGAAGATGTCTAGTCAGCAGATTTAGTGGACATTGCTGCTTTACAGGGCATAATATTGATTAAAGTTATACGTTAATTAAGGACAGCAGTTGGGGCTTTGACTAAAGATAATTTAATAGATCCCTTTAGAGAAATGATGGAATGTGTTGATTAAGGTAATAGAGTGAGTGGTGTTTGTATGGATTTTCAGTCATTTGGTAAATGTAGCATTGGAGCTGTATAAATAGAAAAGAAGTATGATCATAAAAATACAAAATATTGATGACAGGATAGACAACATGGTAACTCTGATGAAGGGTCATCTAGACTCAGTGTTAGCTTGCTCTCTGCATGGATGCTGCCTGATCCGTTATGATCTCCAGCATTTTTTGCTGTCAGTACAGACAATATAGTGTTGTGTAATTCGTGTTTTTTTAGCAGATGGAAAACTGATGTGAAGCATGATATTTCCCAGGTAAAAATACACAATATCAAATTATACAGATAATAGAAATGTAAACAATATCTTTAATAACTTCAGGAAGTTATAAATTGCTAAATTAAACAGACTGTCAGATAAAATTATAGAGGAGGAGGATAGGAAATGTACACTCAATAGTAGATCTTTTAAAAAGTAGCAAAATACAGAAACTTAATTTACATGCAAACATCTTTTAAGATCTAGGGGAACGGGTCGATAACTCTGATGCACAAGCTACAGAATTCTAAATTTTCATACAGAGCATACAGTACAAAATCAAACAAACAATCTGTATAAAACATTCGTTAGACTGCAGTTTTGAGTGTCTTACTTTAGTAAAGATATCCAATCGAAGGAGAAAGTACAGAAGAAATTTTACTAAGCACATACCAGGTGTGACCGACTTTATGGGCAGAGATCAGAAAAATCTTAAAAACTGAAAGAACTGTGGATGCTGTAAATCAGGAACAAAAACAGAAGTTGCTGGAAAAGCTCAGCAGGTCTGGCAATGTCTGTGAAGAAAAAAAATCAGTTAACGTTCCGGGTCCGGTGACTCTCTTCTTCAGAAGGATGATGTAATTTACAAAGTCTTGACTGGTAAGATAACGTAATATCTGATGCATTTTTTTGTAAAGGCTCTACTCATGGGATTTTAGCCATAATTTAGTGGTACTTGTTTGCAGATTTAGACCCATTTAATAAGACATGTGTTTCCTTTTCAGGTTCTTCACTATTTAGTTGGCCTAAAACCTGCAGATTTGACTCAACATTTACTACCATGCATTTTGCATGCTGCATTGCTGAAAGTGAAAGAAGAAGGTAAAACTGTTTTGTGAATACACCAGATATAACATTAACATTTTTAAATATTTGTAATTGTTTATGATTGAAAGTTTTCAGCATTTTGTAGAATTTCAATCTAAGGTGCTAATTGACTTAATAAGTTGTTTGTTAAGCCTTTATTCTACTTTATGGTCTCCATGTGTGTTACTTTATCTTTGTTCTTTCTGTAGTAATGTACGGTTAATTTATTTACTATCTTCAACAGAATCAATGGAAGATATCCCCTCTGTGAGAAAAATAATTCAGCAGATTATTGCTCATGCTAGCAAACTTCTAAGATATTCAAACCCTGATGTCAAAAAATTGGAAGTAAGTTTTGCTGGCATTAGCCATTAAGAATATTTATAATTTTTGTAAAATGGACCTTTTCGAAAATAAGGAAACAACTATACGGTATTTTTTTCTAGGAGATAATTGGTCAGATAATAGCTTCAGAAGCCATTATTGCAAGATCCAGATCACTTCAAGCTAAATTTGGAATCAAGAAATGTGAAAAGGAAGAGGAACGTGAAGAATTGGAAAGGTGAAGGATGTATTATATTGCTTTCCTAATCAGTAACTTGATAATTATTTTTACAATTTCTTACCAGTAGTGTCACTTTAGTCCCATTGCCAACCCAATTTCTGGCACGACCAAGGGAGTGATGTGCCTAATCGGAAGAGGTAAACCTGTCACTGGGGTTCCTGGCTCCATGAGGGAGATTTCATTATGGAACCTACCCCATTGGGGAAATGCTGTCCCCGCCAAGGGCTTAGCCAAGCAGGCCAGAAGCTTTCCAGGAATGGTGGCTAGTAACTCTCCTACACATTTACTAAGGATCCTTGAAAAAGGGAAAATGACACCAGGATGGAGCCTTGGGAGGTGGACTCTGACAATGTGTTTCGTCAGTGGGCAGCCTACTGCTTGTTGCCAGGACCTATGATCAAGTACTGAGTGCCTTCGACTTAAGGACCTCCTCTTCCACTGCCTAACTAGGCTGCAAACATGCTGTACAGTAATCCCACACGGTATTAATTAATGATATAAATGCAAATCCCTTTAAGGGTAAAGCAGAAAAGCTTCAGAGTTGATTGAGAGCAGTTGATGCTTGTTGGACTTTGTATAAGGGCACTTGTGAGAGTTCTTGTGATGCAGTGGTATTTACCCTGGCCTCTGAGCCAGATTGTCTGCACTCAAATCCCACCTGCTCCAGTGGTTTGCAATAACATTGCTGAACAGGTTGATTAGAAAATATTAAAAAGTGCCTAAGTGTTTTTGTGGCATAATGGTAGTATCCTTACCTGTAAGCCAGGAGACCTGGGTTGAACTCCTTTCTGCTCCACAGGTATGTAATAAAATCTCTAAACAGGGTGATTAGAAAATATGAAACTAAGATACTTGTGATGCAGGGGTTGTGGCTCTACCTCTGAGCCAGGTTTCCTGGGTTTAAGTCCTCCCTGCTCCAAAGGTGTCATAACATGTCTGAATGGGTTGATTTGTTTTTTAAAAATGGCACTTGTGGTAGTAGTTCCCCACTTCTGAGCCAGGAGGCCTGGGTTCAAGTCCACCAGCTCCCTGACATGTGTAATTTTGGGTGGCACGGAGACATAGTGTTTAGCACTGTGGTTTGATTCCAGCCTTAGGCAGCCGTCTGTGTGGAGTTTGCACATTCTCCCCATATCTGCGTGGGTTTCTGCTGGGTGCTTCAGTTTCCTCCCACAGTCCAAAGATCAGCAGGTTGGGTGAATTGGCCATGCTAAATTGTCCTGCAATGTCCAGGGATGTGCAGGCTAGTTGGATCTGCCATGCTAAATGCGGAGTTATGGGGATATGGTGGGGATCTGGAGGGGTATACTCGGTGGGCTGAATGGTCTGTATCTGCACTGTAGGAATTAGTTAATGTATGATTCTATGATAGCATCTCTGAACAGATGGATATTTTTTAATCAACGAGAACTGGTTCTTTCATTTGTACCTGGGTATCCTTGGAGAGGGAGTTGACATTGTCTACTGGTACCCTTAAGGCTATTACAAAGAGGTGGGCTGGAGTGCGTTATCTCTCTCCTAACACTGTTTTGATTTAATCCCTCCCTTGTTTTGCCTGTCTTTTTGGCTTTTATGTTGCACTGCCCGTGGTGGACAATGCTTGCTGATAATTTTTTTTTGGCTGTTTTGATTAGTCAACTTGGTAGTGGGTACACAGAAAAAACAAAGAACTGGGTTTTTTAGTGTCTCTACCTCCTGAGCCAGAAGTTAAAAGTCTCAATTATTCCAGAGGTGTGCCCCAACACATCTGATCAGGCTGATTAGGAATACCTACAAAGAACTAAGTTCTTGGGCCTAGCTAAGGTAACCATCAACCGGTCCAAGCAGTCGTTTTTTTTGGGGGGAAGGGGGCGGGTGGTGGTGGTGGTGGGTGGTGGGGGAGGGGGGATGGTCATAGATGCTGTTTGCCAGCCTATGTTCAACAGCTACGTTTGTACCTGGTGTCCTTGGAGAAGGATCATACACATCCCTTGAAACTTTCAGAGAGAGATTTGCACCATGACAGTGGAGTGCCATATTTTCACCTCCAACTCCATTTTAATTTCTTACCCTCTCTGTCTCCTTACCTTTCCTAACTACTACTAGTTGTGTTGATGCTGATGCTTGTAAATTTTTCGTTTAATTCAAAGCATTGGTGTTTTGGTCGTGAAAACAATGTTTTAAAAGAAAGTAGCAGGTTTTTTTAGTGGTGGTTTAAAAAGGTTCTGTGGTACTTAAAAGCAACTCTCGATAGAAAGCACACATTAAAAAAAACTGCGTTCTTAGGACTGGCAAAAAGAACCATCAATAGGTCTAGACAATGAGCCATCGAGTCACTCATTGTTCCTGACTGTAGGTATCTCTTCCACAGCTACTTTTATGGCTGGATGTCATAGAGATTCTCAGCACGGAAAAAGCTTTCCAACCTGTCGCACCTATGTTGGTCAAAATCAACCATCTATTTTAATCCCATTCTAATGCCCTTGAAGAGGGGGCACCATGGTACCCACCAGCTCCCTTGAAGTCTGTAGAGAGTGGTGGACAGCACGGGTATAGGAGTGCAGTATCTTGCCCTCCAGTTCCATTTTAATTTAGCCAATTCCTCTTCCCTAACCTTCCCTCACTTTCATTCTTGTTGCTTGTAATTTACTTGTAATGAAAATAACTGGGTTCTTTAGTCTTTTTTTGTTAATCCTTACATAAGGAATTAATAAATTTGAGGTAGGTTGTTAAAATAAAAAATAAATTGGATTCTTGAGGGACTGGGGGCACTGTGCTAATGTCACTGGACCAGCATTCCAGAACCCATAAAAGCCAATAAGGCGTAGGCGCAGAAGTAGGCAGTTACGCGCATTGAGTCTGCCCCACTATTCAGTGAGTTCATCATTGAACTGATAATCCTGAGCTCCACTTTTCCTGCCTATTCCCCATAACCCTTTATTTTCCTTCTTGATTTAAATATTTGTCTATCTCAGCCTTGAATGTACAGGACATTGGTGAGGACACTTTAGAATACTGCACTCAATTCTGGTTGCCCTTCTATAGGAAGGATGTTGTTAAAGTTGAGAGGGTGCAGCATCTGTGAAGAGAAATCGGAGATAACGTCTTCCCCAGCACTGTTGTCGACAGGACCCTCAACGGAGTCTGACCCATCTCCTACACTCCTGCCCACAACCCCTCTCCCTCCCACAACAGCAGTAGGGTTCCCCTTGTCTTTATCTACCGTCCCACCAGCATCCATATCCAGAAGATCATCGGATGCCATTTCTGGCACCTCCGGTGAGATGCCACCGCCGGGACCGTTCCCTTTGGGACATCTTGGTCCGCTCTTGTTCACTGCCAATGCCCCCAGAGCCCCACGGCAGCTTCCCTTGTAACCACTGAAGTTGTAACACCTGCCCATTTACCTCCTCCCTCCCCAGTGTCCAAGGTCCCAAACATACCTTCCAGGTGAAGCAGCACTTCACCTGCACTTCCCACAATCTAGTCTACTGCATTTTCCGCTCACAGTGTGGTCACCTCTACATTAAGGAACCGAAGTGCAGACTTGGGGACCACTTCGCAGAATGTCCAAGTTCTGCTCGCAAAAAAGACCCTGAACTACCTGCCACCCGAAGGCAGCAGGAACAACAAATCATATTCAGCTTGGGAACTCTGCAGCCCAATGGTATCAATGTGGATTTCACAAGCTTCAAAATCTCCCCTCCCCCAACCGCATCCCAAAACCAGCTCAGCTCATCTCCACCTCCCTAACCTGTTTTTCCTCTGACCTATCCCCTCCTCCCACCTCAAGCCCCACCCCCATCTCCTATCTACTAACATCATCCCGCCCCCTTGACCTGTCCATCCTCCCTGGACTGACCTATGTCCTCCCTACCTACACTCACCTTTACTGGCTCCATCTCCGCCTCTTCGAACTGTCTGCCTCCTCTCCACCTATGCTCTCCTCTACCCATCCTCTATCTGCCTCCCCCTCTCTCCCTATTTATTTCAGAACCCTCTTCCCCTCCCCCATTTCTGATGAAGGGTCTAGGCCCGAAACGTCAAGTTTTCCTGCTCCTATGATGCTGCTTGGCCTGCTGTGTTCATCCAGCCCCACACCTTGTTATCCCTGAACTACCTGTTGCCTGCCACTTTAATGCACCACCCTGTTCCCTGGCTTGCTGTTGTGTTCCAGCGAAGCTCATTGCAAGCTGGAAGAACATCACCTCATTTTCTGCTTGGGGACCTTGCAGCCCTCCAGACTCCATATCGACTTCAGTAATTTTAGGGCGTAAACTCTCCCATGTTCTAGCCCGCTGCAGCAGTGCCTTTCTGTTTAGGGGAACTGTGTCACATCGAGCTGTGGCTCTTAGTTACATTAACAAATTAATGATCGATTAATCGAATGGTATTCTTGTTTTCATTTAATGGTGGCATTGAAATAGAAGCATTGTCATACAGATTTAGATATAGTTAGAATATTACTGACATGTAGTACAATATTTGTGATTTTGCTTAAAAGTATGGATTATTAATGTGCTCAGTGATAGTTTGCCTGTCTTGCATAATAAGTGCTCAGTTTTTGATGTTTCCGCCAGTTTCATGCAGATCTAGCCTTGGAATTTGTCTAAAATTGAACTGAAATGGGCATACTAGTGGACGTTCAGAAGATTGATGAAGTTTTCTCACGTGTCATTCACTGGTTTAATTTTTTTCCACTAGGTTTGTGAGCCAACTCTTAGAACAGCCTGAAGTGCCAGTCATTGGAGCAGGACGAGGGCCTACAGGGAGCATTATTTACAAACTATTTGTGAATGCACAGAGGGTGAGGACAAACTGAAATTGAATCTGTCAATATTTGGATTTCTTTTTTTAAAAAACATTTACATTAATTATTTTTGTCAGTTGTTCTGCCCATCTTGTAAAGATTACAGTACGCAGTATCATTTTTTCCCTTCCGGTTAATGACACAGTTCAAGGGAATGTGCAAGTGAACACATGGTCAATTTCATACTTTATTACATAGGAAACTGAACAGTGCGCAATGCAATATATATTGCTGAGGAAATTATTAAAGGCTCCAATCCAAACAAATATGTGAAGGGATCTAACAAATAAATAAATGTTACAATATTTGTGCATTGTCCTTCATGCTTTCAGTTAAGGTCTGCTGAACATAACATGGACAGAATCATTTGAAATGCTGTTTGCATTAATACATTACAGCTCTCTGTACAGCATGCCACAAAATGAAATCAAGTGACTTGCCATCCTGTGAGTCAGTTGCTCTGTTAGCTATGGCACAGTGGGTGTCTCCACTAAAACAGAGATTATGGGTACAAGTTCCCTGTAGAGGGTTAGTACAAAAATCTGTTCTAACTGTGAGGAAAAGCTGCACTCATGGATGTGCTGTTTTTCAAGTGAAATGTTAAACCATCTCAACAAGTCAATTGCTATTTTTGAATAGGAGCAGGGGAGTTGTCTCTAAGATTTATCCCTCAACAACATGACTGGGGAAAAAATCTGATTATCTGGTCATTATCACAATGTTGTTTGTAGGATCTTGCAGTGCACAAACTGGCCATTGCAATTTCTAAAATACTGCAATGCCTACACTTCGTTGGTTGTTACGTAGATTGAGATGTCGTGAGATCATTAAAATTCTTTCTTTTATGCCACAAGAAGGCAAAATATTGGAATAATAAATGAGGATTGAATTGTTTTGATTTTTTTTGAAACAAGGAATAGACAATTTACTGAGCAATGATCAGCAGCATGTTAACACCCTATTAATGATATAGTCTTACAAATGTACCATACAGGTTCTAAGCACAGATATAGCTATTGCCAGGTTAAGATAAGCATCCTTACATTATATAATATTGGACCTCCCAATTCTAGCTTTCTTAAAGTTGTAAAAATTCTTAATGGAGAGTTATCAAAGTTACAGCTGTTTTTGGAAAGGGCAGAATACTACCCAAGAGGTCAGTTAAGTACATAGATGAATAATTTTTTATTTTCTGTGGGATGAGGGCGTCACTGGCTAGGCAGCATTTATTGCCCATCTCTAATTATCCAGGGACAGTTAAAAGCCAACCACATTGCTGTGGGTCTGGAGTCACATGTAGGCCAGACCAGGTAAGGATGGCAGTTTCCTTCTCTAAAGGACATTAGTGAACCAGAGGGGTTTTCTGACAATTAGCAATGGATTCACGGTCATCATTAGATTCTTAATTCCAGATATTTATTGAATTCAAATTCCTCCATCTACCATGGCAGGATTTGAACCCAGCTCCCCAGAACATTATCTGGGGTTTCTGGATTAACAGTCCAGCTATAATACCATTAGGCCATTGCCTCCCCTAAATTAGAGCAATTTAACTAATTTAAACTTTTTTTGGGTTGTGAGAACCAATATTGCAATTTCTGCTTTTGACATGGAAGCTGCTTTTCCTTTGGAATTAACTTTATTCTGTTTTCCTTGTATATTTCCACAGTAAATCCAGTGGAGTGCCAGTAATGCAATTATACACTGATGCTTATACTTATGTCAAGTATATGCTTATACTATACTATATAGTATAGTACTATAGTAATAGTACCATAGCTATTTACACATGTTACACAGTGGAACACGTTTAAATGGATAGATCAGTTAGTTTCAAAATGGTAGCAACAAATGAGATTCCGTGGCAGCAGTAGTAACAAGCCAGAAGAGAACATTGGAATTCAATATGTGTTCATTGGGCATAATAATGAAAACTGTCCCCTTCCTTTTTCTTTTGAAACAGCAACGGCAAAGTGTGAAGTTAAATTAGTGAATTGCTGTGCGCCATTTATAGGTTTCTGGTAATTAATAGCCTGTTCATTTAAAATTGCTGTTGACATATCTATTGTTTTATGACATTTCCAGTGGTTGATTATGTAATAAATATCAGTGATGGCTGTTTAAATAGTGATCAGTTTAGTGTTTTATGTCAAAGGGGTGTTTTCATATTCTAAAATGAATATATTTATTTTAACTTTTGTTTAACCCCTTATTAACCATCTTACTTGACTTTCCTTTCTTCATCATTGTTTCTCTCCTAATACTACTATTCTCTCAACCCTTCTCAAGCTGGCTGAATCTACTGAAGAGGTAACGACCAGCCATTCTCCTCCATTACCCTCATATCATGCCTCATGTAGCTGCAGTTTTTTTTTAGGATAGTGTATAAATGGTAGGAATCTAGCATAAAACATTATGATTCTGACTTCTGTTTCATTATGTTTAAATACAAGATTTATTTTAATGGCCCATATGCTTGACCAGATCATTCAGAGAGAATGTCACTAATATTATGGGAAGTGTTTCTTACCATGTTTTTATACATATTTCAAAATATTAATATATATTATAATCACTTATTAATTTGAGTGAAAAGCACAGTGTTCATTCAGTGCAAGTCTGCTGTATGCCATGAATCAGATTTGAACTTGTATATTCACATTTCATAAAGTAATTAATTTGCATTTTAAAAACATTAGTCAGTTTTGATCTGGTTTCTTGGTTCAGAGGCACTGAATGATTTCAAACACAGCCTATTGTATTATTTTAAGTATATTTGTAGAATCACTTTCAGTAACTTAATTTTCGGCTTCCTCATTAAATTCTGCGCATATCACTAAATTACTGCTTTGCTCCTGTCATTGACTACTAAATTAATTTTAACCATTGTTCAGATGTAATTGGTGTAAAACAAAAATCATTTCTTTTTATTTAAGACTGCTACTCTGACTCCAATTGATGATGAACCTAGAAAGCCAGATTCTTCTGACGAGCACAGGTCAAGCTCTGGAACAGTATCAGAATTTCCTCCTCCAACTGGACGTGAAATAATTCTCCGGACATCTGCACCTCGTCCTGCACCATACTCCAAATCTTTACCACAACGCATGTACTGTGTTATGTTAAAAGATGACTTCCGTCTAGCTGGAGCATTTTCATCAGATACATCATTCTTTTAGGATTTGGATATTTGATCATTTAACCCATTAAAATATTATCATACCAAATAATTCAATGTCATTCCTACATATGTTCGCATACTTGAGAAGACTTTTAAAGGAATGTGTTTGGGCTCTATGTTAAACATCGGAGGCCCAATCTAAAATGCTATTAAATGTTTTTCAAGTTAACACTGTAACAAGTACAATGCATGCACATGTAGAAAACTTGCATTGATTCTGGCAGTAGTGCAGATAATGGTCTGAATCTCAATTTCAGCACAAATATTTAAAAAAGTATAGTTATAATTATGAAACTGTCCAAATGTAAAATGAAACTGATTAGTGCATTGTGAATTTTGATATGGTCATTACTTCAGTTGCTATATTGGTTAATGCAGGAGTAGCAACATTGTTTATAGAACTATCAATGGTGTGGAAGAATTTTGTTCTGTAACATGTACTCCACATCAAAGGCATTGCTGGTTGTGGATGCTTGAAGAATTTTATTGCATTAATAAATCTTATTAAAGCAGGTGTTGTTTTTTCTTGTAAAAACCCTGGACTCACTAGTTTAGGCACGTTTTTGATCTAGACTTCAGTGCTTTCTAGGGTAGAAATTTGTTTGGATTAATGTCCCTATAGCTAACTTGTTCTACAAACTTATAGTTTTTCCTCTGATTTAAAGGTGAAAAGGATGTGTTGATAGAAAGTATTCAGTGCTTTTAACCCACTAGATCCAGTGTTGAGCAATGAGACATATTACTTTGTAAGAATTTCTCTGGAAAAAGTGATCATAAGGATATAATTTTATATTGAGTTTGTGATTTAGTTAAGACCTTGTCTGTCTGTTAATCTGAAGATTAAATTCCTCTATCATTACAGTATTACTTTCATTTTGAACTGCTGAAATCTTGCTTAAAACTCATACTAGTGATATTACAAATATTTTATAGTTTGAGTCATGGTAGGCTGTGATGTCATTAAACCTTTAACGTAGAAGACAGAAGCGAGCGCCATCCTTCACTATCATGGCTGATCGTCCAACTCAATAGGCTAATCCTGCTTTCTCCCCATAACCTTTGATCCCATTCACCCAAATGTTATACCTAGTGGATACATTCAATTTTTTGGCATTAACTACATCCTGTGGTAGTAAATTCCACAGGCTCACCACTCTGGGTGAAGAAATGTCTCCTGATCTCTGACCTAAATTGTCTACACAAATACTCAGAATGTGACCCCTGGTTCTGGACACCCACCATTGGGAACATCCTCCCTGCATCTAACAAAAACATTTACTGTGTGTAGTAACAACTCTGTTCTAATTCCATCCATTATCAGTGCAAGCCTTCATCATGAATGCTAGCATTTTTAAATATAAAGTGTGAAAGAAGCACACGGAATTGTTAATTCAGGGTTTAGCTTTTGGTAATTCTTTTAAAAAAAAAATAATTGAAACTATAGCAATCCATTTGGTTTTCTTTCATTTAGCTGTACTCCTACCCTATAACTTCAAAACTACCATGCATTATTAGCTCTAATTCACTTTTTTTGATCCAATCACCAACTGTGATCAAGCTGTTTAAAGTTCCAAGAAGTAGTTTTCTCTTGTATGCAAGGTACCCATTTTATTCTCTCAACGCAAGTTTACTGTTTAACTTTTGCTAAGTGAATGTATATAACTTGCCTGTGGCCTTCATTGCATGGTGTTGCGATGCTGTCATTATTAGAAATACTGAACTGAACTTTGTTCAAAGGCTACAGATCCTGATGTCATGCTGTTTCCACTTGAAAGTAACTTGGAGGATGACTGGTTATTTAACTAACTGTTGGTACAGAGCCTGTTTAATTAAACAGCAGGGTACAATGAGGTATTAGTACATTGCTAGCTGGCTCAAAAGATTAGTGTTGGTATCATATGTAAACAAATGTCAACCTTGTATTCAATGTTGTCTTGATTAAAACAGCTATTTCAGCAAAACTGGAATTCCCTTCCTAATAGCATTGTGGGTCAACCCACAGGAGAAGGACTGCAGTGGTTCAAGAAGGCAGCTCACCACCACCTTCTCCAGGGCAACTAGGGATGGGCAAGAAATGCTAGCCAGCCAATGATGCCCTCGTCCCACAAATGAATAGAAAAAAAGAGGCACCCTGCAATAGATCACAAGACCAGCCAAGGAGTTGGGTGAGGGACAATTTCAAGTTGCTCCATAGTTTAATGATGTCTCTCTACAGGATCTTCTCCAGTCAGTCCAAGGGTAAGGTCAGAGGTCCTCAACCCCAGGAACAGAGACGCACCCAGTCTGGATCCACCTGCCTTCACCCTGACCACACACTCAAATCAATGTCAGAAGTGAGTCAGTGACTTGTTTTCAGCAACTTGCATGTGACAGCTTCTTAACTGCCCTGCCAGAGACTCTGGGACTTCCAATATGCAGCAGAATACATCTAAGGACAACCCAAGCTACAAGACATCTTCAGTAGCAACATGCTTCCACTTCAGTTGCAGGCATAGAAGTGGTGTTGCAGCTGTATGGATATTAAGAAAAGACCTCGACATACTTTGGATTCATATGTTTTAGACTTTATTCTGTAGTGATTACAAATAGCTATATTGGTATTGATCATTATGCTTTTTTTGCCTTGTTGGAAGGTTTCAACTGGGGGAAGACAATGGCCTAGTACTATTATTACTAGATTATTTATCCAGAGGGTAGGTAACGATCTAGGTTCAAATCCTGCCACAGCAGATGAAGTCTGAATTCAGTTAAAAATCTGGAATTTAATGACTTGCCAATTGTCAGAAAAACTGATCAGGATCACTGCTGTTCTTACTTGATCTGGCCTATGTGGTGGACTCTTACCTGCCCACTAGCATTTATTGCCCAGTGTAGATAGTGATGTCCACATCCCATGAATGAAACACAACAAATCAAATTTCAGGGCTGTTCGAAGAGAATAGATGGTTACAAGTTGATTGTTGAATGGTTAGTTTTTGATTCTTGGTTTTGCGAGTGAGCTGAAATTCTTTTGACCTATTTCCTTTTGACCAGCTTCCAGTACTCAGAGCAAGAGAGTACTTTTCCTGCAATGTAGAGATCCCTAATGAATCAGAGATAAAAGGTACTGCAGATGCTGGAGAATCCGAGATAACAAGCATGGGGCTGGATGAACACAGCAGGTCAAGCAGCATCATCGGAGCAGGAAAACTTGATGTTTCGGGCCTCGACCCTTCATCAGAAATGGGTCGGGGGGGGGGTGTGGGAAGAGCGTTCTGAAATAAATAGGGAGAGAGGGGGAGGTGGATAGAGGAGAGGATAGGTGGAGAGGAGGCAGACAAGTCGAAGAGGCAGGGATGGAGCCAGTAAAGGTGAGTGTAGGTAGGGGGGTAGGGAGGAGATAGGTCAGTCCAGGGAGGACGGACAGGTCAAGGGGACGGGATGATGTTAGGAGATGGGGGTGGGGCTTGAGGTGGGAGGAGGGGATAGGTGAGAGGGAAAACAGGTTAGGGAGGTGGAGATGAGCTGGGCTGGTTTTGGGATGCGGTTGGGGGAGGGGAGATTTTGAAGCTTGTGAAATCCACATTGATACCATTGGGCTGCAGGGTTCAGTTCGCAACAAACAACTGCACCTCCCAGTCGCGAACCATTTCAACTCCCCCTCCCATTCCTCAGATGACATGTCCATCCTTGGCCTCCTACAATGCCACAGTGATGCCACCCGAAGGCTGCAGGAACAACAAATCATATTCAGCCTGGGAACCCTGCAGCCCAATGG
>JAHRHZ010000144.1:65959281-65985012 GCA_024137785.1 Ginglymostoma cirratum
CTGTCCGTCCTCCCTGGACTGACCTATCTCCTCCCTACCCCCCTACCTACACTCACCTTTACTGGCTCCATCCCCGCCTCTTCGACTTGTCTGCCTCCTCTCCACCTATCCTCTCCTCTATCCATCCTCTATCCGCCTCCCCCTCTCTCCCTCTTTATTTCAGAACCCTCTTCCCCTCCCCCATTTCTGATGAAGGGTTTAGGCCCGAAACGTCAAGTATTCCTGCTCCTATGATGCTGCTTGACCTGCTGTGTTCATCCAGCCCCATGCTTGTTATCCCTAATGAATGATTCTTTGACTTTCATAACACACTGGTGCTTGAACTCTGGCTCGTACACAGAAGCACTTCAGTCCAGTGATTCACATGGTCACCTTTACTCACTAGCACATACTATCCCTGTATATTATTGAAAGGGGAAAATGTCTGTTTGTCCAAAGGTTGTTTTTTAAAAAAACCTGTCACGTTCAGTCAGATTCACTCAAGAGATTACAGTTCAATTTGTACTGCATTTCTCCCTTTAAGAACTTCCGTGAAATCTTCAGGTGTGATATTCTGGTTAAATGTTCCATTTAATGGCTATCTTGGCTAGGTTTACACCATAGTTCTTGGTTAATTATGTACTGTTTTGTCTGAAACCTGGAAGCCATTTGGGATATAGGGAATTATGCATTAAAAGAGTGACAAATACACAAAGTTAAAAGATCTTGCTGACTTTTAATTGTTATTATATGTAATAAGTCAATTAGTACATGAATAAACCAGGAACCTGTTAATGGCTAGTTATGTTTACAAATATCATTTCTTTGTAAAAAATCTTCGGATATCTGATGCATTTTTGGAAGTATCTGAAAGTCTTCTTGCCTGGCTTCTTTCTTTGGCTTGTTTTGCTGTTCTCTATAGAATGAGAAAGTTTAGTTCACTGTTACCTTGAGAGACAATTAGCTAAACTTTTATGTTTACAGTTTACAGCCACAGAGACATTTCAAATGAAAGGTAGCAATGATTTGGTTTCCTAAACACTAGCTTTGTAAAACAATATTAAATGCATTTCAATATTGAAACATTAAGGAAGCAGTCTCTGAATAAAAGCATGGAAGGTGTCCAACATATTGCTTTTGTAAATTAATTGTCTTACGAAAAACAAGTGAAGAGGACATTTCGTAGAGTACCATACTGTATTAACTCAACACAATTTCAGTTACACAACTGTTCCCTGAGGCGTTACCCTACATGGTTGATATTCTGCAACTAAAAAGCTTCTATCCCTCAGGAAACATCCAGCCAGTCCACATCCAACAAGCTGCTGTGAAAGTGCTGCTCATACGACTTTCTAAAACATCCACATTCCAAAAGAATCATAGAATCCCTACGGTGTGAAACAGGCCATTCGGCCCAACAAGTCCACACCACCCCTCTGAAGAGCACCCAGACCCATTCCCCTATCCCTGCATTTCCTATGTCTGACTCACCTAACCTAAACAGCCCTGGGCACAATGGGCAATTTCAATGGCCAATCCACCTAGCCTGTACATCTTTGCACTATGGGAGGAAACCGGAGCACCCAGACGAAACGCAGACACGGGGAGAACACAGTGCAAATTCCACACAGACAGTCACCCGAGGGTAGAATCAAACCTGGGTCCCTGGCGCTGTGAGGCAACAGTGCTAACCACTGAGCCACCGTGCCACGGGTGGTAATCAATTGGTTCATTTCCCAATGTTAATTTTATAAAAATTCATAGTTTGGATCTGGACTTTTACCAGAAGTTAAATATTCTTTCTTGGGTCGTACCCTATCATTGTAGTAGGTTTTACTAACATTTGTTCATTAGTTTCTGTGATATGTTGTTTACAGCCAAACAGTGATAAATAGCATAAAAACATCACCTCTGCCCATTTTCAGTGGTGGAAATGACAATGGTGTTGCAGTGTCCGTGGAGACTGCTAATCCTTGGAGAGAAATATGAACTTGCAGTTAATAGCTAAAATGATCATGTTATGATGTCATATTTTAATGTTTACTGAACAAATAACACAAAAACACTTAGGCTAACCTTGGTTTTGTAGGCAATTTATACTTGGAACTGTGCAGAGGAATCTTCCCCTTGTATATTCACTGTTGGTAACAATGTGATGCCTCTCTTACTCCAGAATAAATCTAGCATCCTTAGAGAATGCATCTCTTCAATTAAAGATCATCTTCCCATCTCATTCAGCTGAGGTAGTTTGCAAAGTTAAGCTGGACTGTTAATCCAGAGACCTCGAGAACACTCTGGGGACCTAGGTTCAAATCCTGCCATGACAGATGGTGGAATTTTAATTCAATAAAATATCTGGAATTAAGGATCTAATGATGACTATGAATCTGTTGCCAATTGTTGGAAAAACCCTTCTGGTTCACTAATGCCCTTTAGGGAAGGAAACTGCCATCCTTACCTGGTCTGGTCTATAAGTGACTCCAGACTCTCAGCAATGTGGTTGACTCTGAAATGCCTTCTGGGTAATTAGGGATGGACAATAAATGCTGCCTACCCAGCCAGCTTCATCACGTTAATGAATAAAGGAACTGTTTACAATCCAATACTTAGTCTCTGGGATTATGGGAAATTCAAAGTCTACTCCTTGTAACTCAATTTTGCAATCATTTCCAACATGAATACCTTGTATCATCATCCCAGTAACAATCCACAATGCCCTTTAACCATTTAAGCCCTGTTGGAAATCAGTTCACATGAACCCTGTTTCACCTTAAACTCAAGACAGTTCAAAAACATAAACTTAAGTTTCATAATTTGTAACAAAGGAGATCATGAAACGTTGATAAAGTGCAACACTTCCACGGTTCTCCTACTTTCAATATTCTCCTTCATGTCCTCAAAAAGTCCTCCCCACAAATGCTGAGGGAAGAAAACAGTAAAGGTTGCTTGGTGAGAAAACTAACATGGTACTTGGGCAATAGTACAGAACCAGAATCCTAAAATGGGAGACAATGGGGTGGAAAACAATAAGATGCTAAAAAGGAGAGATAAATGCCAGAGGTAAATCTTTCCCACAAAGTTCTGGGAAGCTACTCATCGTCCACAGCCATAGGTGAGGTGGCAGAAGACTGGAAGTTGGCTAATGTAGTGCCAATATTTAAGAAAGGTTGTAAAGAAAAACAAGGGAACTACTGCCCGATGAGCTTTAAATCAGTGGTGGGTAAGTTATTGGAGGGAGTTCTGACAGGGTTTACACATGCATTTGGACAGCTTTGGGATAGTCTCACTAACTGGCCAGTTTTTTTTGAAAAGAATTGACAAGGTTGATGAAGGCAGAGCATGAGATGTTTTCTATATGAACTTCAGCAAAGCATTCGACAAGGTTTTGCATGTTAAGACTGGTTTGTCAGGTTAGATCACATGGGATCTAGCCAACTGGATACAAAATTGGCCTCAAGGTAGGAGGCAGAGGGTTGCTTTTCAGACTGGAGGCCTGTGACCAGCGATGTGCCACAAGGATTGGTGCTGGGTCCACTGCTTTTCGTCATTTATATAAATGATTTGAATGTAAATATAGGCTAGTAAGTTTGCAAATGACACTGGGACCTTGATCAGATGGGCCAATGGGCCGAAGAGTGGAAGATGGAGTTTAATTTAGATAAATGAGGTGTTGCATTTTGGTAAGGCAAACCAGTGTAGGACTTAACATAGTTAATGGTAGGGCCCTGGGGAGTATTGCCAAATAAACAGACCTAGGGCTGCAGGTGCATAGTTCCTTGAAAGTAGAGTTGCAGGTAGACAGGGTGGTGAAAATGGTTTTGGCACGCATACTTTCTTCGTCAGAACATTGACCATAGGAGTTGGGATGTCATGTTGCAACTGTACAGGTCATTGGTAAGGCCACTTTTAGAATACTGTGGACAATTCTGGTCAATCTTCTATAGGAAGATGTTGTTAAACTTGACAGTGTGCAGAAAAGATTTACAAACGATATTGGCAGGACTACAGGGTTTGAGTTATAGGGAGAAGCTGAATAGGCTGGGGCTTTTTTCCCTGGAATCTTGGAGGCTGAGGGGTGGCCTTACAGACCTTTATAAAATCATCAGGGGCATAGATTGGGTGAATAGTCAAGGTCTTTTTCCAAGGGTAGGAGAGTCCAAAACTAGAGGTAAAGATTTAAAAGGGACCTAATGTGCAACTTTTTCATGCAGAGGGTGGTGCATGTATGGAGCAAGCTGCCAGAGAAGTGGTGGAGGTGCACAGTTATAACATTTAAAACGCATCTGGATGGGTGTAATAATAGGAATAGTTCGGAGGGATATGGGCCAAATAGGATGAGGTCAGATTGGGATGTCTGGTCAGCTTGAACAAGTTACTCTGAATAATGTAAGATTGATTATACTGGCATTTTTGGACTCTCAGTGAGGCAAGTAGTGAAAGGTATAGCCAGAAGCAGAGGCTTCAGTTGGGCGGGCTCTACCATTCAGGTTTCTGTTAGGGCCATGATGTTGAATGGACAGGGAAGAGTTCAGTAGACCAGCTCCCATGACATGTTGAGTCAGAAGGCTGGCAGGATTAGGATGGTGCATTTGGGGGTTGATGTTTCAAAGAGTCAAAAAAAAAATGCCATGATCATAACAAGAGATGAGAAAGTCAAAGTATATTGAAGGTTAGGACATAAATCTGGTAGCTTGTGAACTGGGAACCATACAATTTGATGAGGAAAGCTGCTATATTGTTACTAAAAGCTAATTTTATGACTTGTGCCGTTTTGGGGTGGGGTAAGATACTTCCCATCCCTAAGAGGTCTTGTTTATATGTGACATTCTTCTTAATCAGATAGGAACTGACAATAAATATTGCCTTGCCTTGTCAATACTGTTCATATCCCAAGAATGAACAAAGTTAACTATTCATCTCAATGTAGAGTTTCTGATTTGTCTCAGGCATTTTTAAATTGCAAATTCACTATTTCTGCCATGTTTTGTGCAGAATCTTTGATCTCATCAGTGGTTTTAGCTTTTGGGTTGTGTGCAAAAACAGCCTGGTCACTGTTAGTTAAAATACCAAGCAAAGAAATTTCGTATTTGCAAATTGCATATGTGTAAACTGCAGTCTCTACCAGCTAGAAGGACAGGGCAACAGATGCATGGGAATACCTGCTCCAAGTCACCTCACAAATAACACACCATTCTGATTTGGAACTGTCATCATCCCTTCTATATCACTGGGTCAAAATCCTGGGTCACCCTCCCTAACACCACCAAGTACTCCAAGTCAATCAACAAGACAGCTCACTACCATCTTCTCAGGGGCAATTAGGGATGGGAGTAATATGAATTTATGATTGAATTGGCAAGTTACACCTGAAGTTTCACGTTAAGCTGTGCCTATTTTTGCTGAAATTTCCTACCAATCTCATTAGTTTATGTCACAATAAAAAATGTATGGTAATATTTGTAAATCAGCTTCAACAGTCAGGGTCCAAGGAAAATTATGAACTCACAGCAAGAAAATGTGTCAACTTGAGTGTCAGCCTATATATTATTCATACACATTAGCATAGCAGTAGATTCCACTGGGTTTTTTTTTGTCTCATCAGCACAATCTGGGTGAAACCAACACAAAGATAGCACAATTTTAAATACTAGTTATCTGGATGGAAATCTTAAACTATAACATTACCAGTGTAATTTGTGCCCAGTTTTCCACATTCTTATTACATAGAGTAGAAACTTAACACATGAAAAAGAAGAATAGTGTAGATGCTGTATGATCTGCTCGGTTTCTCCAGGATTTTGTTATTGTTTTGGAAGCTTATCTTGAAGAATGTGATTGTGAATGATTTTCAATGTTTAATGTGATTTATAATAAATCCTATAAAAATGCATGCTAAGAAATGGAACTTGGAGATATCCATTAGGATAAAAAGTTCAATACCCCCAAAAAATTCCCAAAAAGAATACTTTTTCTTGCTCCACCTAATGCCTTGATCTTAATTTTACACATTGTATTGATTTCCTGCGACAATATTAGAACCAAACAGCTTTTTAAATTGTTGTTTGGGGGAAGGGTGGGGAAAACAGTACGGTTATTTAAATTTCATGGCATCAGCACATTAACTGCTTTCTAGTCTAAGGACAAAATAAATCTAATTGTATAGTCTGCAGCAGGATCGTGGATGACATCTGATATTTATTATTATTTCCTATGGTACCTGGTAGATGGATGGAGTGCAAATGTTAAGGCTTAAGTGCTGCTTAGTACTGCAAGCCGGTGCTTATATTACATAGTACCGTCTTAATAAGGCACAATATTGACATGTCATGTAACAAGAATACTTTGACTGACACAGTTTTTTGTTTTTCTTATCAATCATGACAGTCAAAAACTTGAGAAACAGGTGATAATTTTAAAAATGCTATTGTGGGAAAGAAATGTGTCATCAACCATCAGATTAAAGCTAGACCAGTTTACTAACCTCTTTATGACAGACAGTACAGAGTGTCTGTAGGTTTTCAAGGGAGCATTGTCCTCCTCCACCAAAAACTGGTCTGATATGGTCCACTTGCCAGAACTGTCCCTCAGTTGGATTCCAAATCATGTCATTCAACTGAGACCAATGGATTATCAAAAAAAAAAATCAGTTTTTTCACGGTCCAAAACTTAAGTAAATGTATCCTATTTCAGCAAAAATCACATTTTTAAATGAATTTTAATGCCACAACAAGTCATTGAAGAATTAACTTAAACTATTTGCAAATAAAGCTACTTTAAATGAAAGGGAACATGTTCAATAACAGCATTTCTTTTGAGAGATTATGTTGTAGTAATTTAATTCCTGCACAAACATTACTGTAGAAACTAGGTCATGATTCGGGAGTGGGCTATACAGGGGCTTTGTGCATTTTCTAAAAAAAAATTAATACATTGAAATAATTTAATTCTCTAACTCTTTTAAAATACCCAGGGCACTTCATAGGAAGACACTGATCCACTCCAGTAAATATAGGATCAGATGGTAAAAAGCTTATTCAAAGGTGGACTTTAAGAAGGAAGAAAGGCCAGGAGAGAAGTTTAAAAAAGTAATTCTAGAACTGAGGAACCTCAGCTGAAATTATAGCTATCAATGTGGAGCCATTTCAGTTGTACTCAGGGCCAGACTTATAGGTGCAGGGATATCTTGGAGAGTTGAGAAGTGGAAGAACAAAGTCATGGAGGGACTTGAAAGTCTCTCCTTGGGATTTTAAAGTCAAGGTATTACTTAACCAAGAACTAATGGAGGTCAGAGTGCATTGGTGATGAATGAATAGGATTCGATGTGATAAAGTCCAGGGGAGGGATAGAGACGGTGGTTAAGTGAAGGAACTTTTGTGAGGACCAAAGACATTAATTATTAGCAATACCAAAAATCAATGAGCAAAATTTCCATCTGTTATCTTGTACTGGATGTTGGGAAAATGGCTAAGTTTAGGGACAGCAGAAGAGTCAAATAAGGTAATGCTGAGGTACAGCTAGGTGTTGTCAGTGTACATGTGAAAATCGATGCAGTGTTTTCATATGATAGCACTGAGACACAGCATTTAGGTGGACCACAGCTATTTATAATCTATAGTAACAATAGATAAAGTGACAATAAGTAGAGTTATCATTAGCAAATCTGGATACAAAGCTTGGTGGGAATGCAAGCTGTAAATAGAACATAAAGGCTGCAAACAGATATAGGCAGGTTAAGTGAAGGGGCAGCAAAGTGACCGACAGAGTACTTTGGAACATAGGAGCAGGTATAGACTATTCAGCTCTGAACTGCCTCTGCCATTCTCGATCATGGCTGATCATCTACAAAACCACCATATTTCCATACAATCCCATATCCCTTATTGCAATTAGTCAATAGAAAGCTATTAATCTCTATCTTGGGGTACATAATGACTGAGCTTCCACAGTCCTCTGGGGCAGAGGGTGAAAATGTTTATTCTCATATCAGTCCTAAATGACTTGCCCTTTATTCTGAGGCTGTATCCCCTGGTTTTAGACACAAAGCCAAGGGAAATATATCAGCTCAGATTTTACGGTGCCCAGATATCGCACTCTACAAAAACCCCAGCACAGCGGACTCAGATTTCCTAGGAAATCGCAGATTCTGCTCAGCAATTCCCCTATTCAGGAGCCCTCTGAAAAGTATCCAATCAAATCAGAGACTTGAGGGTTCCACTGCAGTTAAGTAAATAGTTATCCAGAAAGAGTTCAACAATTAAAACCTTCATCCAATTTCTGGTTAACTACTAAACTGCACCCCCTCCCACCCCAAACACAACACATGTCCCCAAATAAACCTCATTTGACCCCTGACCTTCCAACCCCCTCCACCTCCCAGAACCTGACACCCAGCTTGCCCCAACCAGCTGACTTAACACCATTTCATCTCCCCATCCAGGGCTCATCACCCCACCTCCTTCGTGCCCCAACTGCCTGCTACTGGACTTGACACCCCACCCCCACAGAACAACGCATGCATGCACCTTGACCTACCCTAAACATTCCATTACTTACCTGGCATCCTTCCCACCCTGCACCCTCTTATTCAAACCAAACACTTTACATACTTACTCTTTCACAGGAGCTGTCAAAGTGATTTAAATGTTCAGTATGATAGATAATCGCAGAATATTGCAACTACTGCTATGCGAAAGCTGGCATGGTTTAACATCCCCCTGATATCCTACACTATTGGGACCTATTGGATCTAAAGCTCGCTGCAAACTTCTAAAGGAGCCTTGATTAGTTTGTGTTGATTGGAGCTCTTTATTAGTATAGAGAAAGAGGGACACAGTTGTAATCTGGCACTGATCGCCAATCCTTAGAAAAATCAAGCCCATCCTTTCTGCACCTACATTGTCTATACCTTCAAAAATATTTTAAATTTCTCAGATTACTTCTCACTTTTCTAAACTCCAGAAAATGTATGCTCAGTATCCTCAATCTTTCCTCAAAGGAGGTGGTGGCATAGTGTACTGGACTAGAATTTAGAATCCTAATCTAATTTTTTTGGGGGAGAATGATTCAAATCTCACCATGGCAGCTGGTGATATTTAAGTTCAATAAAAATCTGGAATTAAAAGCTAGCCTAATGGCAACTATGGAACCACTGTCAATAGTTATAAAAATCTGTCTAGTTCATTAATGTGCTTATGAGAGTGAGGGAGTGAGAAAGAGGTTACTCATTTCAGGGTGGTGAAAATCTTCTGCTTTACTACCAGATCCAATTGCAAGGGATTATCAACTCCAAAAGATCAAAACAACTGCACAAGTTACAAATCTTTCTCCTCAATTTTAGAAACCCCAAACACTGACTGAAAAGTCTGAGAGAATAAAGACCACAGCAAATAGGTTTCACAAGGTAGATGGGCAGCAGCAATAGCAACATTGACTAATGATATGTCCCACTCTGTAGTTACATGCAGCAGACAGGAAGGGGCACTTGGCATGGTACAGGCAGGGATATAAAATTAAACTCAATGCAGAAACATTTTGTTTTATCTAGTCCTGAATATAATTTGATTTACAATAAAATGCAGGGCAAGCAAACACTGCAAATTAATTTGTTTTACTTCACATAAAATTAACTTGAATTCTTGCAGTTACCTGATCAAGGGAAAGCTGTGACAGCCATGTATTTTCAAGTAGCTCTTTCCGGTGGGTTCTCTGTGTATCACGGACACGAAGAAACAACTGCTGTGCATCGAGGCCACACTGCTGGCAGATTCCATGCTCAGCTTCAAAAACCTTTGATCTCATGTAGCATCGATTGGATCGAACCAAAAAATCTTCCTGACATTTTTGGGAGCAATATCGTGTATCCCAAGCTGTAGATTTATGATACTTGCTGACCTGGGTTGTTGGCTGTTGACAAGCAAGGCAAAGAGGGTTTCCTCCTTCATTCACAGCTTGTACATAGCCAACTTCCAAAGAAATGCCAGCTACTTCATCAGTTAAAGTCCTGTTGCAGATTTTATTTTCGATGCTTTCGCTTATGTTGCTGAAAGAAAGACAAGCACAAATGATATGCACATATTTTTAAGGATAAGTCAAAAATGTATTCCGACTTTAAAGTGAGCTAGCTTTTTCTAAATATAACTGTTCTAAAATGTATTAATCTTCTGTGCTCAAGTTTGATTCTAAGTCATGGTATGCTCTGATACCTATTAAATTGATAACTGTTTTCGGCTCATTCTGCAGGCATGGTTATGTCGGTATGTTGTTACTGCATTTATACTTTGTTGTTTAAATTGTACAATGTTAAGTGAACATTACAAATTTCAAATGTTCAAGCAATTTCTTTTAAGTACAATTGCATGATTTTGATAATCATTGCATACTGGATCATACGTAGAGGCTCACAGTATGAACACTTCAATCATATTTACATCTCAAATTAAATAATTACATTTGGTGGATTGCAACAATATTTCAACTTGAACATTTTTAGAAAACTGGTAGAAAGTTCATTGCAGCAATGATATATTTCAGCCGGAAAACGCCAGTGAAAAATATCTGACGATCATTCAACAGTGCAACTAATTCCTGCAACAGTAAATGAAGCGTATGTGTTGGAAGTGTAATATAAACTTCCAACAATGAGTATTACTCAAATGACAACAAGAAGCTAAGTTGAGATTTTTAAGATAAGAAAAGCCAGATGGTTGAGTAGACAAATGTCTGATATAGCACAACAGTTTAATGCACGTTTATAATAAAAAAAATTTCTGATAGTTTTATAGTGTTACAAAATGCCATTTTGTTTAATTGTTGTATTAACATCAATTTTACCTGGTTCAGTTTTTATATACAGCAATTATTCCTCTTAAAATGAAGTGCCTTTCTGGCAAGGTTTTTGGTTATTTTTTCAGTGGTGAAATGCTACCCAAGAACTGTACCATTTGTGAAATGAATCATTTCCATCTCTCAATGGTACATCATCTACTGAACAGGAAACCATAGACACATACTTGTTCAGACTTTCCTCACTTGGTTGATTGGAAGTTTTAATTTTAGTCTTGCCCTGAAATGTATTCACTCTTGCTATTACTCGCACAGTTCCTCCTTCACTTTGTGCCTTATTTAGAGATACAGCAGCGACATCGTCTTTTGTCATAAATCTGAATAAAAGAAATATTTCATACAGATTTTCAGTAAGGCATTTCATTTTTATTATTGGAAAATAAGGAAGAAACATTAAAGTAAACAAACTAAAACAAATATTTTTAAACATCTTCAGTTTTCACCTTTTTTTAAAATTTCATTTTAAAAATTTAGTGGATAGGAACTCAGGAAGATTAGAAAGTGAAATAATCCAATGACCAGACAGTCACCAAAACCGCAGCATTGATCTCTTAAGTAAAAACTAAAAAAAAAACTGCAGATACTGTAAATTAGAAACAAAAACAGAACTGAGGAAGGGTCACTGAACCCAAAACGTTAACTTGGATTTCTTTCCAGAGGTGCTGCCAGATCCGCTGAGCTTTACCAGCAATTTTGTTTTTTGTTTGAGCATTAATGTCCTTCACTGAGAAAGGACTACCATTTTAAATTAATAAAGTGTGCTACATCACGCACAAAGTAAATTGTACAAACTTCATATTCTGACATCTTTGTTTCAATCTTAAATAACTATGGTGTCACACTATTAGGAGCATTCCAGTAAAATCTTACCTTTTTGTACAGCTTTTTCTATGTTGGCCTTTTAATATGTTTTCTAATGCAAGAATGGGACTACGGAACATCTGACCACTCTTCCTAATTATTCTTTGCTTCATAGTAGACAAGCTGAGCCATTCTCGTACAAAACGCAGAAGCTGAAAATTCAATTAAAAAAAGTGTCATGGGGTCAAGATGCAGATTTATACAGAGCTGGAGGTAAAGCAAACTGTCATAATGGCAGATTCAGCTTCAGTCGTATTATACACCCTCTGACCCGATCCACTTGGACCCCACTCCCCCCACAGACATCACCCTGACCCAGCCAACCCAACAGCCCATGACATACTGTACATTCCTCGTTCATCTAACAACTTACCTCTGTAGCTTCTTAAAGAGACTTTGGAACTTTAAACCCTGGAAAAAAGCAGATGCTATTGTACTAAAGGGGCACACAGTTTGGTTTCCAGCACTTACCACGCACAGTTTTCAGAGTCTCCCACAGTCAGGGCACTCTATGCTCCTTAAGAGGCTCAAATCAGAATTTTAAGCCAGAAATGTGAAGCATCAGGACAAAGTAAGTTTAGGAGTAGAGTGGCAATCCAACTGTGACTGGCAGTCCCCAGAGGATTTGGTCCAATGTCAGCTAAAATTAACTATTGATTCAATATGCAACTGTTAGCACCATTTTCAATTGAAAATATCTTTAATTATTTTCAAATATTCAGGCTGATGAGCAAAAATGATAAGCCAATGCTCGCTGGATGTATTCATGGTTCAGAAGATTGTGGATTCAAGTTTGAGCTCAGAAACATGAGTGCATAATCCAGGCTAACACTGTAGTACTGTCTTTTGAATGTGATATTAAGTTAAAGCCTAGACTGTCTACACAGATTAACATGAGATCATAGTAGAATATTTGAATGAGGGAGTTCTCCTGATTTTCTGCTCTGTTATTAATCCACAAGAACAAATTATATGGTCATTATGAATACCTTATATTAATATAAATGGAGATGTTTGCTGATGATTACACAATGTTCAGCACCATCTATCACTTCTCGGATACTGAAGTTGTCCATGTCCAAATGCACTAATAAAATCCAGGTTTGGGCTGAAAACTGGCAGAGACAAAAAAAAGGAAAGAACAAAAAAAAAAGAAAAATCGGGATAACACTTAGCTTCGGGCTGGTTTGACATGCAAGATGTGTTCACATTAGTGGCAACAAGTGTCTGTCACAAGACAGTTTCCAACAACGTCCCCTGACATTTAGTTTTATTTCCATTGCTGAATCTCCCACTATCAACGTCCTGAGGGTCATCATTAACCAGATGCAAAATGGACCAGCCACATAAATACTGTGCCGAGAACAGCAGGTCAGAGTCTGGGACGTCCGGACTCCTCATAGCCTGCCTGCCACCTATAGGGCACGATTCAGGAGTATGATGGAATACTCTCCACTTGCCTGGATGGGTGCAGCTCTAAGAACACTCGAAAAGCTCAATAATATCCAGGACAAAGCAACCTGCTTGACTGGTGCTCCATTTAACACTTTCAACATTCACTCCCTCTGACACAGTTGCAGCAGCATATGCAATCTACGAGATGCACTGCAACAACTCAAAAGGGTCCTTCCCTCTGCAGGTTAAGGGCAGCAGATGCATGGGAACACCACTTTGTGTACATTTTTCCTCCAAAATCCACACAATCCTGCTTGGGAAATCTTGCTGCCCCTTTGCTGTCACCATGTCAAAATCCTGGAACTCCCTTCATAGCACTGTGGATATACTTATATGAAATGTAGTGGTTCAATAAGGCTGCTCACCATCATCTTCTCACAGCAAATCAGGAATAGCAATACATGTTAATGAAAGATGCAATGCTCACATGCTGCAAATGATTTTCCTGATACTTCGAAAGCCACATAAATGCAAATTCTTTCTTTCCATTTGTTAGAAGTATTCAGCCTCAGCTGTTTATAACATTTACCACATTTTAGTAAGATTCTTGCAATTCAATAGTTAATTATTTAATAATTTTTTTTATTCATTCATGGGATGAGGGAGTTGCTGGCAAAGCCAGCATTAAATGCCCACTCTTACTTGCCCTTGACAATATTATAGTAAGAGGCCTACTTGAACGTCTGCAATCCATGTAGTGTAGGTGCACCCACAACGCTGTTAGCTAAGTGGCTTCAAAATTCTGACACAGCAACAATGAGGGAATGAATTAATTTGTAAGTAGCCTTGTTTCCACATCTGTGATGAACATTGCATCATACTTTAACTGCTGCACAGTATTTCCGGCAGTTTAAGGAAGTGTACTTTGTCAAACTCAATTTTATTTACACACTTGTATAAGCATTTCACATTCAAGACATGTAATGAGATTTAGACTGCAGCCAAGTTACTATTATATGTTACAGGATTCTGACAATACCCGACATAAAAAATAATGCATCTTAACAAAAATAAATGTCTTCAAATATATTCTATTTTATTTCATAAAATTTAACGACGACTTACCACAGCACGATTTTCTTTCCGGTCAAAGAACAGTGGCAAATCCTCCCAGTTTTCTGACTTCACATCCAAAGGAATAAAATTGCAGTTTAAAGGTTCTCTCTCCTAATAATACACAAATAGTGGAAACCATACACCTGAATGCTTCAGTACCACACATTGGCATTGAAACTAATGAAAATAACACGCTTCCCATAAAATACAGTAGAAATAAGTACACTGAAAGTTGTACGAACAAGACCGCTTGAGCATAAAGCAATTGAATGAAAATTAAGCTACAATCTTAACCGTTCAAACTAAAACTTAGTTCAAGATCATATCAAAACAGCAAAATAACATGTGGGCACATTGTTATATTTTTCATTGACAACATGCCAGAACTGCACCAGGCAAAGCTAATGTTTCCTACTCTGTTTTAAATGGTCACACCCCTTTATTTTTAAACTAGACTCCTAGCTCTAGTTTGGTCTCACCTATATAATTGAAAACTAACCTCCCTACTCTTGCTTGCCTTGCCCCTCGCAATGAACCATAACATTCTATTAGCTTTCCGGATTTTTTTTTTCTACCTGCATGCTAACCTTCTGTGATTCACGGACTAGGACACACAAATCTCTCCACATCCTCTCACCATTTAGATAATGTACTTTTTCAGTCTTTCTGCCAAAATGGACAATTTCACACTTTCCCACATTATATTGCACTTGCCAGATATTTCCCACTCACTTAACCTATTTATATTCCCTTGTAGAATCCTAACGTCCTGTTGACAACTCATATTCCCAGCTATGTTTGTATCATCAGCAAATTTAGCTGGCATACCTTGGAACCTTTCATCCAATTTTTTTTTTATTCATGAACAGGATGCGGGCGTCACTGGCTAGGCAATATTTATTGCCATTTCCTAATTGCCCAGAGGGCAGTTCAGAGTGAACAGCATTGGGTCTGGAGTTACATTTAGGCCAGATCAGGTAAGAATGGCAGTTTCCTTCCCTAGAAGGCATTAGCAAACCAGATGGACTTTTACGGCAACTGACAATGGATTCATGGTCATCATTAAATTCTTAATTCCTGATTTTTTTAAAAAATTGAATTCAAATGCAACCATTAGCGGTGGCGGGATTCTGGGTCTCCAGAACGTTATCTGGGTCTCTGGATTAACAGTCCAGCGATATCATCACTAGGCTATCGTCTTTTATCATTTATTTAAATTGTAAAACCTTGAAGTTCTGCCTAATCCAGTCGTAAATGATGGTTATAAGTAAAGACGTGATGCTACAAACATTCCCACCCTCAATGATCAGTGTAAAATATTAAAGGATCTGAAACATCTTTAGCCAGAAATGCTAAAACAACTCCAAGACAGTGCTGAAGGTGGAATGTTATGGATTCCAAAAGCATTCCAGTTTTGGAACTGAAGATTTGCATTGAAAAACTAGCTGCACACTTGACCATAATATTTCCAGCACAGTTACAACACGGACATTTTCTCCCCTTTGACTCATTCACTCTGTTGCCTTAAAATAGAGTGTGAAACTCTCGAAAACTTTGACAATAAGAACGTTTAAAATTTGTTTAGCCATCTCTATTACTGTTCCTACCTTTCCTCGCCAAACAAGCCAAACCTGGAAGATTTCAACTGTCAAGTTGGACTGTTCTCACCTGCTTACACATTCCGTGAAAATATGAAAATAAATCTATGCTATTTCATTTAGCTTAATTTACACTACTAGAACAAGTAGAAAACAAAAGGGTGAATTAACAGAAACAGAGTACAATGACATTGTTTTGGTGGGAGGGCTGCATGTGCTTTCAGTAGGGGAAGATAATAGCGTAAAATTTCATTCCATTATTTGTACAATGCATTTCTAGTTGTAGAACTGATTTAACTGTTTTTCAATACATTTGCCATAAGTACTCATTTTGACACAGTGCAAAAACTAAGATGTTTGAGTAAGCAACTTTATATATAGAACATAGAACAGTACAGCACAGTACAGGCCCTTCGGCCCATGATGTTGTGCTGAAATTTTACCCTAATCCTAAGGTCTATCTAACCTCCACGCCCACCTTATCATCCATATGCCTATCTAATAGCCGCTAAAATGCCCCTAATGAGGCCGACTCCACTACCCTCTCTGGCAATGCATTTCACGCCCCTACCACTCTCTGAGTAAAGAACCTACCTCTGACGTCTCCCCTATATCTACCTCCACTCACTTTAAAACTATGCCCCCTCGTAATAGCTACCTCCACCCCAGGAAAAAGTCTCTGGCTGTCCGTTCTATCTATACCTCTGATCATTTTGTACACCTCTATCAAGTCACCTCTCATCCTTCGTCGTTCTAAAGAGAAAAGCCCTAGCTCTCTCAACCTTTCCTCGTAAGACCTTTCCTCCATTCCAGGCGACATCCTGGTAAATCTCCTCTGCACCTTTCCCAACTCCCCCACATCTTTCCTGTAATGAGGCAACCAGAACTGGACACAATACTCCAGGTGTGGCTGAACCAGGCTTTTGTATAGCTGGAGCATAACTTCACGGATCTTGGACTCGATCCCTCTATTAATGAAAGCTAACACACCATACGCCTTCTTAACAACTCTATCCACCTGGGTGGCAGCTTTCAGGGAACTGTCAACATGAACCCCAAGATCGCTCTGCTCCTCCACACTGCCAAGAATCTTTCCGTTAACCCTGTATTCTGCTTTCAAGTTTGTCCTTCCAAAATGAATCACCTCACACTTTTCAGGGTTAAACTCCATCTGCCACCTCTCAGCCGAGCTTTGCATCCTATCAATGTCCCTTTGTAACCTAGAACAGCCCTCTGCACTTTCCACAACACGACCCACCTTTGTATTGTCTGCGAACTTGCTAATGCACCCCTCCACTCCTTCATCCAAATCATCTACAAAAATCACACATAGAAGAGGACCCAGAACAGATCCTTGTGGTACACCACTTGTAACTGAGCACCATGTTGAATATTTTCCGTCTACTACCACCCTTTGTCTTCTAAGGATCAGCCAATTCTGAATCCAATCTGCCACATTTCCCCCTATCCCATGCCTCTTTACCTTCTGCATGAGCCTACCATGGGGAACCTTATCAAATGCCTTACTTAAGTCCATGTATACCACACCTACTGCTCCACCTTCATCCATGAGTTTGGTCACCTCTTCAAAGAATTCAGTAAGGTTTGTGAGGCATGACCTACCCCTCACAAATCCACGCTGACTAACACGAATCAAACTGTACCTTTCCCAAGTGATCATAAATCCTATATCTCAGAGCCCTTTCCAATAATTTGCCCACCTCTAATGTAAGACTAACTGGCCTGTAATTTCCGGGGTTATCCCTATTCCCTTTTTTGAACAATGGAATGACATTTGCCTCTCTCCAATCTTCCGGCATTATACCCGTGGACAGTGTGGATGAAAAGATCATCACCAAAGGCCCTGCGATCTCATCCCTCACTTCCCATAGAATGCATGGATAAATCCCATCAGGCCCGGGGGACTTATCTATCTTCAACTTCCTCAAAATTCCTAGCACATCTTCCTTACTAACATCAACCTCCTCTAGCCTACCAGCCTGTTTCACACTGTCCTCCTCTACAACTAGGTCCTTCTCAGTTGTGAACACCGAAGAAAAGTATTCATTAAGGACCTCTCCTATCTTTTTAGGCTCCACGCACAAATTCCCTTTACAATCCTTGATCAGCCCTACTCTTTCTCTGGTCATTCTCTTATTCCTCACGTATGTGTAAAAAGCCTCGGAGTTTTCCTTATAGCGATGAATCAGATTTTCCAGGGCCTTTGTACCATCGCAATGTTCCATTTTGTCATAGGGGTACTTTGAACAGTACAAAATAAAAACAAAATTATGAAGTAAGTTAAATTCATTATGACACACCATATTTTCAAAAGGTGTGTAGCCAACATGTTCAGTGCAGTAGTTCAAAAGGAATCACAGCACCTGCACCATTAAACTTAAAGGAAATAACTACTTTCCTTCATTTGAGCCAGGTTTCCGCTGTTGCTTTTAGACTTAAAATAAAGGCAAAAGGTATCTCAGCAGTAGCCTGATTTCTTGCTCCAAGGTTGGCACAGAAAACAGAGTCAAAATCAAACCAAACTATGTGCCACTGGGGGATTTATTGCTCATGGGCCCAAGTTGGAGCATTGTGCATTCAGGCTCCACCTAGGGGAGAGAATTTAAACTTAGTCACGGAGAGAGATGTCAGAGTCACTGAGATGTACAACATGGAGACAACCCTTCAGTCCAACTTGTCCATGCCAACCAGATATCCTAAATAAATCTAGTCCCATTTGCCAGCATTTGGCCCCTATTCCTCTGAACCCTTTCCATTCATCTACCCAGCCAGATGCCTTTTAAAATGTTGTAGTTGTACCAGCCCCCACCACTTCCCCTGGCAGCTCGTTCCATACAGGCACCACCCTCTGTGTGAAAAAGTTGTCACTTATAAATCTTTCCCCTCTCACCTTAAACCTCTGCCCTCTAGTTTTGGACGGTCCCACCATGGGGAATAGACCTTGTCTGTTTAGCCTATCCATGCCCCTCATGATTTTATAAACTTCTATAAGGTCACCCCTCAGCCTCTGATGCTCCAGGGAAAAGAGCCCCAGCCTATTCAGACTCTCCCTACAGCCCATCAACCCTAGCGATATCCTTGTAAATCTTTTCTGAACCCTTTCAAGTTTCACAACATCTTTCCTATAGGAGGGAGGCCAGAATTGTACACAATACTCCAAATGTGATTAAAACCAATGTCCTGTCCATCCTTAATTTCTTCACTATTCTGTCTACCTACCCACAACTCCACTTTCAAGGAACTATGAACGTGCACTCCAAAGTCTCTTTGTTCAGTAACTCTCCCCAGGACCTTACACACTTAATAGTAAGTTCTGCCCTGATTCATCTTTCCAAAATGCAGCACCTCACATTTATCAAAGTAAACTCCATCTGCCATTCCTTGGCCCATTGGTCCATATATTCAAGATCCCATTGTATTCCTCGAGGTAACATTCTTCGCTCTTGTATTCACTCCCTGCCACATGAATGATGCAAGAACCCAAACAATTTGAGGCAAAGATCTTGTTTGTAAACAATAGGTACCTGACAACCAATGCAGAGTGAGACAGAGTCTGAGTGAAGACGGGACGGAGGAGAATCAGAAGTAACAAGTGTTGAAGTTAATTAAAACATTATTTGAATTGTTTGAGTGTGGTTTCCAATTTTCCCAGTAATGATTAGAAATGAATGCAGTGGTCATGCTGATTCTCTGTTTTGATGTGGACAAGATGATTCAGATCAGTTATATGTCATTCACCAATTTAATTGTATTTTTCCTCATCAGTACTATCTTAAGGACTATTGGTTAGTCTGCTCACTTCTACTTATGAATAAACATGATAGGCATTACAATTGCAATGAGACTCCTGAGTATGAAACAGTGTAAATATCACATGTGGCATCATAAATAGGGCTGAAAATTACAGACAGCTTTCAGGCCATTTCAACCCCATGTTAGACAGGTGCAGACAGTTAAAAATCAATTCTAGGACTTTCTTTTGTAATCAAGGCCATCTCCTCGATATAGGACTGAGAAAATGTTGTTTTGGTGAATGTGCTGTTTTCTGATGAGATGTTAAATCAAGGTTCTGTCTACTTAGCCAGTGGTTAGCACTGCTGCCTCACAGCACCAATAATCCAGGTTCAATCCCACCCTGGGGCGAGTGTCTGTGGAGTTTGCATGTTCTCCCCCTGTCTGCATGGGTTTCCTCTGGACGCTCCGGTTTCCTCCCACAGTCCAAAGATGTGCAGGTTAGGTGGATTGGCCATGCTAAATTGCCCGTAATGTTCAGGGATGTGTAGATTAGGTGGGTTACAGGGGGATGAGTCTGGGTGGGATGCTCTGAGGTTTGCTGCGGACTCATGGTGCCGAGGGGCCTGTTTCCTCACTGTAGGGATTCTATGATCTATAAAAATGTAAAGAATCTGTGGGTTATTGAAGAAGAACGATTCTTTTTGTATTATAATCAATATTTATCTAACAACTAGTGTCACAGAAAACAATTATCTAACTATTCATCTTAATTCATTTTACTGTGTTAACTTTGCCTTCAAAACAATGGCGCAATGTTTCAAAAATAATTAATTGGCTATGAAACGATATGAAATAATCACTGAATTGTAACAGTACTGAAAGTATTCTGTAAGGACAAGTTCCTTGTTTGCAAGGAGACAAAGAAATGCTCTGCCTTTTAAGTACACATTATTTGTGGTCAGAAACAGAACATAGATTTTATTTATTAAATAGGGGAACTTACTAAAAATTGCTTCTGAACAGTCAAATTGTAAAATGGTTAATAAGTCTGTCAAGCTATCAGGAAAGTTAAGTGTAATATTTCAAATTTAAGACATGAATGCACATCTACACAATATACATTGAGATGAAATGACTAAACATACCTTGGTGTACAAATGTATTCTTTCAGTATTTTTGCTTGCGCAAAACATGAAGCCATCATAAACTGGATCGCTGCTGTTGCAACTGATATCAGATTGTTCTACATCAGAAAAGTATCAACACACATCATGATTAGTTCCGCTCTTAAAAAAAACATTCAAATATGGAAGGGGTGCTAACAAAGTACAAAAGTTAAAAATATCAGAAACTGCTGCTTGTGAACAATTGGTGTGAGGACAGATATAGTTGTCACGCTTTGCAATTGAAACACCTGCTGACACTCAATTGATCAGGATACTCTGCAAGAAATCAATGCCTTCAAAACAGGAAGTGTTGGGAGTGGGGACTGGAGGCCAGATGGTGGGTGGTTGGCGGTGGGCAGAAACATGCAGAAATTGATGGGAAAGTTATATCAAATGCCAAACTTAAAGGATGTTTTTCTCATGACAGCAGGAAAGGTTAAGGGAGGAGCTGATGGATGTCTTGCAGATTACAAAGGATTGGTGAAGGGAGAAGATATTTCAGATATCCACAAAAAGGTTTTTTAAAATTTCTGCACATAGAAAGTTATTGGAACTCCTTGCCATAAATCGCTACTGAAGCAAAACATACTGTACTTCATAACAAAGGCAATTAGTTGTTGAAAGACAGGAATGTTAAACGGAATGTACAGGGAGCGTGATAATTCTGGGCACCAAACTTTGTGAAAGACATGTATAATGCACATTCATTAGAATTGGACTAGGGTTTAAAGGGCTAACTTCGCCAATGCATTACTGTGCTTTGAAATTCCTTATGTTTTAAAAGGTTAAAGTGTGATTTAAATGGAGTGCACAATAAACAAAATATTCATTATTTTAGATAACATATACACACAGAGAATCTGTACCTTTTGACAGGGAAATCCAGAGCAAGACAGCATAATTATAGAACGAGAGTCATAACCAAAACAGACCCTTCGGTTCAACATGTCCATGCCGACCACATATCGTAAATCAAGTCCATTTTGCCAGCATTTGGCCCATATCCCTCTAAGCTTTTCCTATTCATATACCCATCCAGATGCCTTTTAAATGTTATAATTGTATCAGCCTCCACCGCTTCCTCTGGAAGCTCATTCCAAAATCACCATCCACTGCATGAAAAAAAGTTGCCCTCAGATCCCTTTTCTATCTTCTCCCCTCTAACCATAAACCTATGCCCTCTAAGGTTTTGGAGTAGATCTGTAGCTCGGGTTGTGGGTGTTGAGGTTGGTTTGCTCACCGAGCTGGTTTGTTGTTCTGCAGACGTTTCGTTACCGTGCTTGGTAACATCCTCAGTGCAGCCTCTGAGGAAGCGTCGGTGTGTTTTCCCGCCTGGTTTTTAAAACTCTGGAGTCCGTTGCCATAGATTGCCTCACTTCCGGGTTACCTCCGTAGCGGAATGTATATGGGGCCGAGTTCAATGTGTTTATTAATAGCAGGCTTTGTGGAGCTCCATGCTTCCAGGAATTCTCATGCTTGTCTCTGCCTAGCCTGTCCTAGGATCTTGGTGTTGTCCCAGTCGAAGTGGTGGTTCTCCTTGTCCATGTGGATTGAGATGAGTGAGTATTGGTCATGTCTCTTTGTAGCCAGTTGGTGTTCATATACTCTTGTTGTTAGTTTCCTTCCTGTTTGTCCGATGAACAACAAGAGTACATGAACACCAACTGGCTACAAAAAGACACAACCAATACTCACTCATCTCAATCCACATGCACAAGGAGAACCACGACTTTGACTGGGACAACACCATGATCCTGGGACAGGCTAGGCAGAGACAAGCACGAGAATTCCTGGAAGCATGGCACTCCACGAAGCATGCTATTAATAAACACATTGAACTCGACCCCATATACATTCCACTACGGAGGAAACCCAGAAGTGAGGCAATCCATCACAACGGACCCCAGAGTTTAAAAACCAGGCGGGAAAACACACCGACGCTTCATCAGAGGCTGCACTGAGGATGTTACCAAGCACGGCAACAAAACGTCTGCAGAACAACAAATCAGCTCGGCGAGCCAACCAACCTCAAAACCTATGCCCTCTATTTTTGGACTCGCCCACCCCAGGGAAAAGACCTTGGCTATTTACCTGATCCACGCCCCTCAGGATTTTAAAAACTTCTATAAGATTATCCCTCAGCCTCCGACACTCTCGGGAAAATAGCCCCAGCCTATTCAGCTTCTCCCTGTAGCTCAGACCCTCCAACCCTGGCAACATCCTTGTAAATCTTTCCCCAATCCTTTTAAGTTTCACAACATCATTCCCTTAGGAGTGAGACCAGAATTGCACACAATACTCCAAAAGTGATCAAAACCAATGTCTTGCACTGCCGCAACATGACCTTCCAACTCCTATAGTCAATACACTGACCAATAAAGTCAAGCATACCAACCATCTTCTTCACCATCCTATCTACCTGTGACTCCACTTTCAAGGAACTATGAACATGCACTCTACAGTCTCTTTGTTCAGCAACACTCCCCAGGGCCTTACCATTAAGTGTATAAGTCCTGCCCTCATTTGCCTTTCCAAAATGCAGCACCTCACACTTATCTAAATTAAACTCCATCTACCGCTCCTCAGCCCATTAGCCCATCTGACCAAGGTCCCATTGTACTCTGATGTAACCTTCTTCACTGTCCACTACACCTCTAATTTTAGTGTCATCTGCAAACTTACTAATTATACCTCCCAAAGTCAAATCCAAATTATTTATATAAATGATGAAAACCAGTGAACCCAGCACTGAGCTGTGTGACATACCGCTGGTCAGAGGCCTCTAGTCTGAAAGGCAATCCTCAACCTCCACCCCCTGTCTTTACCTTTGAGCCAGTTCCCCCATCCTAGGGAAAACAGCCATGCCATTCACCTATGCCCCTCGATTTTATAAACCTTGAAAAGGTCATCCCTCAACTGCCTACGCTCCAGTGAAAAAAACTACCAGCCTTTCCAATCTATTTTGTTATCTCAAGCCCTCCAATCCTGGCAACATTCTGATAAATCTTTTCTGAACCCGCTCCAGTTTAGTAATATCCTTCCTATAACCGGGCGATCAGAACTGCACAAAGTGCTCCAGAAGAGGCCTCATCAATATCCTATACAACCCCAATATGATGTCCCAACTTCCTATACTCAAAAGGTCTGAGCAATTAAGGGCAAGTGTGTTAAACAGTTTTAAAGCTTGGATATTTAGGAGCAAGATATTATAAAACACCTTTTTTAACAAACCTAGCAAGAGAAATCTTGAGCAACTCAAAAACAAAGGCTTTGGACACTGGGCCAATCGCAACATTAAAGACTGAGATTCATTTTTATTACTTAAGGGTATAAAATAGTATGGAGCAATTGTGGATAAATCAAGTTGAAGAACTGATGGTATGTCCTTATAGAAAGGTGTACTGAGCTGAAGAGACTAAGTGGCTTATTCTTGTTCCTATATAGGATAAATACCAGCCTAGGTATTGAATTGGTCGATGTTGGAATCAATAGACCGATATAACTGATATACATCAAGATGATCACATATTGTTCCCCAAGATCTTATGGGTAAAGTACTATGCCAATAGAAAGTAAATAATGTAAGATAAATAAGATTAGTTTAAGAATTAGACACACTTTGGGGATATTTCTGAGATGGTCAGTCAACAAATACAGCAAAATCTGCCCTCAAGAAACTAACTAACTTGTGTATAGAACATAAAGGAATTATCTGTGAACTACTCGTGTTTAAATCGAATTAAAGTCTGTAAACAGCTGTAGAAGTAGAAATGAAGAACAAACTGAATTACCCTGCTGCTGCTGACTGGCATTGCACATTCTTCCTTCAGTTATGGAAACATCATTGCTACTTTTGTCAATATTGAAAAGTACATGGTTTTCCTCAGATTTCACTGTACTGATATGTAGCTCTTCATCATTTGTCTGTCCTGTGGGCGAACTTGGCTCATCCTTTTCCTCACTTTCCTGGTCAGATAGGACAGTGCAGTCAGCATCAGGTTGGGTTCCTCCTTTGCATTCTTTTTCACTTAGATTTTCACAACAAGACAAATATTTTTCCTTTTGATCACCTGTGATAAGAAAAGCTTCAGTCTAAAATGTTGCTAAAACATCCAAAATATTTTCCCAGGCCCTAAACGATGTCAACAATGACAAGCCTGTTACGTAAGTATGGTGAAATCTGAAAAATGAGATTACTGACACTGTTAAAAAAAAAAGTCCGATTTTCCATCTAAGGCTTTAACTGCAAGATGAAAATCACACGGGAGCGTAGTGAGCAGACTGTTTGCGTGCATAAACATCTCATTATTGCAGAATCTCAGTGCATTTATATTCCGTTTGCTATTTTCCCAGATGGGGACAGAAACTAGATAGTGACAATTCCCAATACCAAAGTCTCATTGGTAAATGGAGATTGTAATTTGTTGGTGCCTTCTCCAGGTCTCCGTCTTGACCGGCATTCCCAAAACCTCGGAACGCTGCCGTGATGATATGGTACATTCAAAATTCAGCGAGTAGCATAAAATTGAGAGCATAACGTTGGTCAAGCTCATGGATGAAAACCTATCATCATACTCCTCACAATTGACATTTGCTGATAATTGGGAAAATACAGCTCTGGAAAACCAAAGTTCAAAATTGAAAACAATTTATACTGCATGGGAAACAGTATGCTGATTAGTTGGTAAGTGGACTGTGATTGGTCAAGACTTTCCATGCAGAATGCACCAGGGATAATTTGCCATGACTTTTTTTATTTAATTGAAAAGGCAGTGTGTCTTAATTCCTCTTGCCTGCAGAGGACTGTGCCGTATACATGATTATATGTAGCTTATACTGAGCCACGCTGTAAACATGGCTGATAATCAGAATTCTGTAATTCTTGATAACAAGGTGTGGAGCTGGATGAACACAGCAGGCCAAGCAGCATCATAGGAGCAGGAAAGCTTGACGTTTCGGGCCTAGACAAAGGCTGTGTTCATCCAGTTCCACACCTTGTTATCTCGGATTCTCCAGCA
>JAHRHZ010000144.1:65985883-66016839 GCA_024137785.1 Ginglymostoma cirratum
TCATCCAGCTCCACACCTTGTTATCTTGGATTCTCCAGCATCTGCAGTACCTATTATCTCTGTAATTCTTGGTACACTCGGTATTGCTCAATAACTGCTGCCCATTCACAAAATCACAGCTAATGATGGAGGCTATGCTTTAAGTTTTGCAAACACAGTCTGGCAGAGTATGATTCATACATGTCCATTGAGTCTGCACCAACCAAACAACTCTAAATCTGTAGTAGTCCCACTTTCCATCACTTTGCTCATCAACTTGAATGTTATGGCATTTCAAGTGCTCGTCCAAGTACTTTTTAAAGATTGAGGGGTTTCCTGCCATAGTTGTCATCTCAGGCAGTGCATTCCAGATTCTCACCACTCTTTGGGTAAAAACATTTCTCCTCAAATGCTCGCTAAAACCTCCTACTGCCTTTCATCTTTAAGTTATGCCCCCTTTTACTGACCCATCGACTAAAGGTAATGGTTGCTTTCTTTCCATCCTATGACCCTCATAATTTTATGCACCTCAAATCAGGTCACCCTTCAGCCTTCTCTATTCTGAAGAAAACAACCCAAACTAATGCAATCTCTCTTCATAGCTCAAATGCTCCGTCCCAGGCAACAACCCGAAAGAATCGCCTCTGTAGCCCCTCTAGCGCAATCACGTCATTCCTACAGTGCAAAGACCAGAACTGCACACAGTACTCTAGCTGTGGCCTAACCAAATTCCTGTACAGCTTCTACATAATCTTCCTGCTCTCATAATCTATGCCTCAACTGATAAAGCATTCAATGACTTCTTCACTACTCTATTAGTCTGTGCCATTGCATTCAGGGATCTGTGGACAAGCATCCCAAGATCTCTGTTCCTCTCATCTCCTGAGTGACCTGCCATTCATTGAGTACTCTTTTGTCTTGTTACTTCTTCCAAAGTAAATTATCTCAGACTTTTCAGGTTAAATTCCATCAGCCACTGATCTGCCCATCTGTATGTTCCTGTAACCTAAGATCTCCTTCCTCACCAGCAACCACCCAACCAGTCTCTGCGTCATCCACAACCTTGCTTGTCATGCCTTTCACATTCTCATCTACATTGTTTACATATATCACAAACAATAAGGGACCCAGCACCGATCCCTGTGATACACTGGTCTCCAGTCATACAAACATTGTCATTTATATAAATGATTTGGTGATGAATATAGGAGGTATGGTTAGTAAATTTGCAGATGACACCAAAATTGGTGTGGTAGAGGACAACAAAGATTACCTCAGAGTACAGCAGGACCTTGGTTGGGTGGGCCAAGGAGCAGATGATCAAGTTTAGTCTAGATAAATGGAAGGTGCTACATTGTGTTATAACAAATCAGGGCACGGCTTTTATACAGTTAATCGTATGGCCCTGGGGAGTGTTACCAAACAAAGAGATCTTGGAGTTCAGTTTTCTAGTTCCTTCAAAGTGGAGCCGCAGGTAGACAGGGTAGTCAAGAAGGCATTTGGAACACTTGGCTTTATTGGTCAGTGCACTGAGTATAGGAGTTGGGAGATCATGTTGCAGCTGTACAAGATATGAGTTAGGGCACTTTTAGAATACTGCATTCAATTCTGGTCTCCTTGCTAAAGGAAAGTTGTTGTTAAACCTGGAAGGGCTCACCCGAAAAGATTTTAAAAGGATGTTGCCAGGGTTGGAACTATGGGGAAAGGCTGAGGCTATTTTCTCTGGAGCATTGGAGGCTGCAGGGTGACCTTATAGGAGGTTATAAAATCATGAGGAGCATGGATAGGGTGAATAGTCAAGGTCTTTTCCCCCAAGGTAGGGCAGTCCAAAACTATAGGGCACAGTTTTAAGGTAAGAGGAGAAAGACTCAAAAGGGACTTAAGGGACAACTTTTTCTCATGGAGGGTACTGCATGTATGGAATGAGCTGCCAGAGGAAATGGAGGAGGCTGGTACAATTACAACATTTAAAAGGCATCTGGATGGTACATGAATAGGAAGGGTTTAGATGGAATATGGACCAATGCTGGCAAGTGGGACGATCTTAATTTAGGATATCTGGTCGGTATGGACAAGTTGGACTGAAGGGCTTATTTCCATGCTATACATCTCTATGACTCTATAAACAGCCTTCTAACACCACTTTCCTATCAGTAAGCCAATTTTAGATCCAAATTGCCAAATTACCCTGGCTCTCATGTGCTTTTACCTTCTTTATCAGCCCCCATGCAGGATATTGCTGAAATCCATATAAACTACATCGATTGCACTAACCTCATCCACACACCCGATCACCCCCTTGAAAAATATGATCAAATTTGTTAGGCATGATCTCCCTTTGACAAAGCCATGTTAATTATCCCTGAGCAAACTGTGCTTCTCCAAGTGGAAATTAATTATATCCTTCAGAATTTTCTCCAATAGCTTCCCGACCACTGCCGTGAGACTCACTGGACTGTAGCTCCCTGGTTTGTTCGACTGCCCTTGTTGAAAAGTTAGAGTCACATTAGCTGCCTTCCAGTCAGTCATACAGCACGGAAATAGAACCTTCAGTCCAACTTGTCCACATTGACCAAGACCCCAATCTGACCTCATCTCCTTTGCCAGCATTTGACACATATCGCTCTAAACTTTCCAATTCATGTACAGTTCCCACTATCTCTGTGACCATCCATATGTCTTTTAGATGTTGTAATTGTACCTGCCTCCATCATTTCCTCTGCCAGCTTGTTGCATACACACACCATCCTCCGTTGTGAAGAATTTACTCTTCAGGTCTTTTTTAAATATTTCCCCTCTCAGCTTAAACCGATGCTCTCTTTGGATCTCCCTTCTAGCTAAAGAGAATTTAAAAATAACTTGGGTCAGAGCCCCTGTAATTTTCTCCCTCTTCTCCCACAGCATCCTGGGATGCAACTCATCCAGACATGGGGTTTGTCCACCTTTAAAGCCTGCCAAAACCTCTGAAAACTCCTCACTCCCCATATCAGAGATAAAAGGTACTGCAGGTTTCACTCCCCATATCAATCTGCTCAAGAACCCCACAGTCCACCTTCACAAACTCTGGATCTACAAACTTCCTCAACCGAGTGGTGTACTTATTTAACACCCTACCAATGACTTCTGGCTCTATGTACAGATCGCCCCCTTGTCCCTGATGGGTCCTACACTTTCCTTGGATATCCTTTTCCCTTAAGTGTACTTGTATATCTTGGGATTCTTCTAATTGTACCCACAAGTACTTTTTCATGTCCCCTCTTTCCTTTCTTCAGCTCCCCAGTGCACTTTCTATACTCCACTTGAGCCTCTGTTCATATGCTCCCTTTGTGCCTGTTAATAGCGTCTTTTTTCCCTTCCTATCCATTCCTGAATATTGCATGACAGCCATGGTTCTCTGGGCTTGTTGCTTTAATGTCTCACCCTAAAGGAAACATGTTGGGCTTGTACTCTTCACAATTCCTTTTTGAATGCCTCCAACTGTTCTGCTGTAGATTTACCCACATGCAGCCATTCCTAGGCAACTTTGGCCAAATCCTGCCTTATTTTAATCAAATCTGCCTTCCCCCAATCCAAAACTGTTTTTTTTTTTTGAAAATCATCATTTTCCTTAAACTTAAAACATGCTGCATATCGTCAGTACTGTGGCTTGTTGTGGACAGCTGAAGAGACATGCTGTACTCGTACACAGCATGGAGAACACTATCCTCTGCTATTTTGTCAGTTATTGGGATGTGTGGTGACCTGGCATCACTGTGGTACTGAAATTAGTATACCACATTACTCGTTGTTAAAGGTGGGCCAAACAGCTTCTGATTTGACAGTAGCATTCTGCTCCAAAATAACGCCACTTATGTTGCTCTACATAGCTGCAGTATGAAATAGCCAGCTTCACTTGATGCTCAAGATTTTTCGAGACAACTTACTCTTCCAGGCTAACTTGAGGTACACTGGGCACCCTTAAGGAATGAAAGTAGCAACCTCAGGCTGTTTATTTGCATGACATACATTAAGCAATCTGTTCAGGGTGGCCAATTCCCACCGGACAGCTTTGAAGTACCCTATTTCATCATCAGGCGAGGATGGTGAGCAAATGGCTTGAGCCCTATTTACAAAGTTGCTGCTAGGGTCAATCTAATATTGCAGAGCTACAGGAATTCCAACTCTCATACTGATCAGAGAAGGCTGGCTAATGGCAGACAGCTCTATTCGAAGGCGAATTTGAGCATGGCATTGAGCTTACTAAGGTGAAACCTATTAAGAATTACACTAACAACCAACTTAAGACCAACATGTCTCACTTACACTTGCTAGACATTGTGCCTTTTTAATTAAGCAAAGAGCTGAGAACACGGTTCTCTGGTGCATTCCTTAGGCACACCTTGGCCGATCAGAGCCAACCTGCCTTTTTAAAATTAAAAAAAAAACTTTGGGGTATTTGTTCCTTGTGCCTTCCCCATGGCAGCATCTCAACTAATCAGAGTCCACTTGCCAATCAGTCAGCACCCTGGTTTCTCATGAATATAAGTTGTAGCTCCCTTTGACATTTGGTAGTCTACATCTGTTCCTGATGAGTGCAAGGTGAAAAGATTCAATAGCAGCCGCTTTCTTCCGTGATATTAGTTGCTTATTGACAAAAAAAAAGCAGTCAGCCTTTACAGCACTAAGATAATAATCACACTAACATAAAATACATTTTCCAAGTACTAGAATCTTTCCCATGATCAGAAGCTTTCCCCTTGATTGGTAAACTGATATACCTGTACATTTAATTGAAGTAAACTATTAATAAAGAATGTTTTGTCCAGTAAGTATTTTGATAAGATATTTGCTTCAAGATTAAAAAAAAATCTTACCAAAGCCTCGCAGAGTTTCACACATTTCACAGTAAGACAGAAAGATATTATTAGTATACGTGCACATTTTGCAGTTCCACGTTTTTTCAGTTACAGGCAGTTTTCGTGAGGTAAGTTGTGCTCCACCCAGGAAATTTTGAGTACTTGCAATTCTAATTGTGGATGGTGTCAGCCCACCTTTGGACTTTTTCTTTTTTGAACTTGCCTTATTTTTGATTGGCGTGAATAAAGCTTTCAATCGTTTAGTCTGTGGTTCAAAGGTATCTTTAAACAGCAGCTCATCATTGTTCATTTTGCTTATCACTTCATTCTCATTTTCACCACCTCTTGCATTTAATTCATCCAGTTTTCCTTGTGGTTTTTGAGCTGAATTGGGGGAATCAGGTGATTGCTGCAGCTCGAATGTATCAGAAAACTGGCTGACTGGTAAATCTTGAAGGGTTCTCTTGCGTTTCTCCCTGGAGTCAGGTTTTGATGAAAAGAATGAGCGGATGTCATGCTGTTTTTCTTTCTCAAACTGAAAGGAAAGTATAATTTACTTAAAAAGAATGATGAATCAATTTACGACAAAATTAGAAATCTGTAAATCTTAAAAGCCCATTAAAGGTTAAATCTGCAATAATTTAGATGGTATTTGGAAAGTCCAAGCACTATTTAAAAGCGTTTATTAAATTCAACATTTACTGCCAATGCCAAATCTTTAATGGGATTATCGGATTTATCTTAAATTTCAGAAATGACAATTAAAAACATTTATCCATGTAAAGTTTTATGGTCTACAGTGGTAACTCAAAACTGTTATTATTTGCAAACCATTTATCTTACTGTTGAATTTTAAAACCCTATACTTCTACAGAGCAAAGAGAGTATAAAGTATCTGAAGGGAGGCAGCTAGACGAAACAGTTTGCAATTTACAAACAATAGATTTACGGCAGCAAGTGGGTGTGCAAATCAAGTTCTTACAGTAACATCACAATCCACAAGAGTGGCTCCAGTGGTTTACAAACATCAATCGAATTTGTAACTTGAATGATTGCTTCAGCTGTGCTTTGTTCTTTATTACGTATGACAATTTTGAAGATATTTCTTGATTTTTCTCAGTATCATGGTGGAGAAATAGGATGCAACAAAGGTGGTGAGATAAACTGAAAATGAACTGGTGTCACAGAATATGAAAATGTATGACTGGCACTGTAGTATTAATATTAACAAACATAACATGAAACAGAATGTTCTATCCATTAGGTGTACTCAAAAATCATTGCTATTAATACTTAGATTTGAAAAATTACTATACTACTCATGTCAGCAAAGTTGAACTACTTACATGGGTGAAAAACACTCCATCTTCAGTTCCTGAAAAATTTTCATTTGGCAGCCAGGCCAATGCAGTGTTTAAGAAGTCCCACTTTTCTTTATCTCCCTCTTCCACTTCCAAGTGTTGCATTATTCCATTTAATGTGTTACTTGTTACACGAGTCTGTAATTAAGAAGCAAAGTAACTCATCTTCAGTGACTAAAGGCAGGAGATAATTTGCTCATTTGATCAGGCCTACATATTCGAAACAAACAAACATATTTTCAAACTTTAAAAAAATTCTAAATTCGTTATAATGTCTGCACTTCAATTATTCATTTTCTTAAACCCAGCAGTAGACCCTTGGACCAATGCCTCATGATTGAAGTTTGACCTTTAAGTTCTCACGTTTGTTCTCTGGCCATTGTCTTTAAGATGACGGAACACTTCAATTCCAGAAATGAATAACTGGCAACAGCCAATAGTCAAATCAATACTGAAATACATTGATCATTATTCTACAGAAATTCGTACATCACATTGGCTGACAGAAAAATTATGAGTGAGAACGGTTAAAATAAAGACAGTGGTGAAAGAAAGCAAAGTCAAATTAAAAACTTACAAATATATATATTTTTAATTCTTAAATCCTCTTCCTGTTTAAATACCTCCTTCAGACAACACACTCAAGCTGGAGTACAGCTACTTGGTAACTTGAATAAGAGCATGTTCTTTAAATTTTAGCCGACACTATAAAAACAAATTACTTGATTGTGCTACAAGAAGTGAAGCAAACAATATATATTTAACAATAAAGATTCTAGCTAGCTTCTTTAAGCAGAAACCTGAAGAGATCAGACATGTTTGTTAATTGCAAATCGTGGAAAATTGTACTATGTTCAAATTAGTTCTGGGCTATCGGAGATTACTAGGTGGATTCTTTTGAACCTACTGTTGTCATTAATGATGATGATGGAGGGATACAGGTTTTTGGAAAACTTTTTGTTGCAGTTTTTAAAGCAGCGATGGAAGAAAGAACATAGATGTACGAGGTTTGGAAGAAAATGGATTCTGAAAAAATAGCAAAGAGCAGATAAGTCATCATGTTTGTTCTAAGCTACAAAAATAAGTCAGAAAGGAGACAGGCGGGCTTTTGACAGTGTTTCAAACCTCTTCTTAACTGTGCAAGTTACAAAGGTAATGAGTATGACAATTTCAGGATGAGACAGCTGGATAAACCTGGCAATTAATGACAAGTTAATCAAATGCAGAATCTTTAACACAAGTTTAATTGGAGTATTTGGATATGACAGAAGTCTTGCACTCATGGGACATAAGTTACATTACTTTTTTTCACAATGTACAGTTGGTTAGGACTTTGGTGTAATCTATAACTTTGTTGTGGCAAAATAGGAACTTTTCCAAACAGTAAGGATGACTGTAAAAAGGCAGGTTCACAGAATGGGAAGACATTGGCAGATGTAATTTAAAGTGGATGTGAATGATGCATTCATTTGAAAGGGAAAAGAATGGGAGTTTACACTCAGTGCAAAGACACTGGAAGATATGGCCGACTAAAAGATTCGGGAATCCCATTTATAATTATTTAGTAAAGCTCAGGCAGACAAAGCCATCAAAAATAGAGATTTATAAACATAATACAAGAATAAATAAGACATGCTAATTTGTAAAAGAGATTGTTTTTGAATAGTGTAGTTTTGAGGCCTCATTGTGGAAAAGTCTTAAATACCACCAAGATAGCATTGTGTGAAGTCACTAAAATAGGAATCTGTTTTGTATCTTCACATACACCTATGCTTTGGGAAAAGTGGGTATGTGTTGGAAGGATTTGCATATCAATTATTGACTTGTTTGAACAGTGTCACAAGTCATAGAAACACACAGCACAGAAACAGACCCTTCAGTCCAACCAATCCATGCTGAACATAATCCCAAACTAACAAACATCTGAAAGAACTACAGGTGCTGTAAATCAGGAACAAAAACAGAAGTTGCTGGAAAAGCTCAGCAGGTCTGGCAGCACCTGTGAAGAAAAAAAAAAATCAGTTAACGTTTCAGGTCCGGTGACCCTTCCTCAAACTACTTCCACCTGCCTGCTTCTGACCCATACCCCTCCAAACCTTTCCTGTTTATGTACTTATCCAAATATCTTTTAAATGTTGTAATTGTTCTCACATTCACTACTTCAAGAAGTTTATTCCAACCACGAACCGCCCTGTATGTAAAAAATTTGCTCCTCATGTCTTTTTTTAAAATTGCTCTCCTCCCACCTTAAAAGTGTGCCTCCTACTCTTGAAATCCCCTATCGTTGGGAAAAGATAACTACCATTAACTCCATCTCTACTTTTCATTAATTTACAGACTTTTATAAAGTCGCCTCTCAACCCCCTACACTCTAGTGGAAAAAAGTCCCAGTCTATCCAGCGCTCCTTTATAACTCAAACCTTCCATACCTAACAATATCCTGGTAAATCTCTTCTGAATCCTCTCCAGCTTCATAATATCCTTCCTATAACTGGGTGACCAAAACTGGACACAGTATTCCATTAGAGATCTCACCAATGTCCTGGACAACATCAACACAATCCTGTAATCAAAGGACTGTGTAATGAAGGCAAGTGTGCTAAACACCTTTTAAACCACCCTGTCTAGTGTTTATTTCTCTAATTGTCAACAACTCCGAAATGAGACTCAAACCCAGAGCTCTGGCTCAGGGGCAGGGGTGTGACGTACTAATCTAATGTAATGATTTGAAATATTAAGATTATATCCTCAGGATCAGAACAGGAGATGCAACTGAGAAAAGTTTTAATCGAACGTGTAGAGGAGCATTTCTTCTAGTTAGAGAAGCATATGGAATCCTTAGGTTTATAAATTGAAAAAATGCATACAAAACCAAGGATGTTGTACAAAACCTTCATAAATCACACATCAAGTTACAGCTGGCGTAGTATGCCCATGTTGGAAAGAAGTCAACAACATGCAGTAAAAAAAATACTAGAATGATATCAGGGATAAGGAACTTCAGTCAATTTGGAGAACTTGGAGAAAGATATATTGTTCTCCTTAGAGCAGAGAAGTTTTTTCAGAGTTTTAATACAAGTGCTCAAAAATTATAAAAAGCTTTGATACAGTACGCATGGAGGAAAATTTCACTGATCTGAGGCCTGGAGAAGAGAAGGTACAGATTTAAGATAACTGGTAGAATAATCAGATTGAAACAGAAAATTATTCATGTAGCATGTTAAGATGATCTGAAATGCAGAGACTCAGATGTTGGAAGCGGATTCAAATGTAACTTTCAGAATTAATTAAATATATCATTGGAAAGCAAACACGAACGGGACTAAGCATCAGGGAGTGCAATTAGTTCCAAAGGATCTAAAGCATAGGTCAGGCCATTCTACCAATCAGTCAATGCAGATAATAATGCTCCACATGAGCCTTTCCTCACCTAACTCGATTATTGCGACCCTCTACTCCCTTCTTACTTATATGCTTGTACACAGTCACTTTAAAAGCATCTATACTATTGGCATCAACCACTTCAAATGATACAGAGATCAGCATTTTCACCACTCTTCAGATAAACAAATTTCTTCCCAGCTCCATCTTCGATTTCTTGGTGACAATGTCATGTTGATAGTCTTTACTCAGATTCTCTCTCAGGAGGTAAGACATCCTTGGGCTATTTGCTAAGCCAATGGCTTATTTCTGTGTTGCACTTTTAGAAAGAATAATTCATTCATGGAATGTAGACATTACTGGTTGGGCTAGCATTTAGTGTCAAATCCCAGTTGCCCTTAAGAAGGTGGAAGTGAGTTGCTTTCTTGAACTGCAGTCATTAGACCCATAATGTAATTAGGGAGTGAGTTCCAGGATTTTCAGCAGGTTCACTAACGGATTGGCGATACATTTCCAAGTGTGGATGGAAAGTGGCTTAAAGGGGAACTTGAAGTTGGTGGTACTCCCTTGTATCTGCTGCCCTTGTCCTTCTAGATGACAGTGGTCATGATTTGGAATGTATTAACAAAGGAGTCTTGGCGAATTTCTGCAGTGCATCTTGTAGATGGCACACATTGCTGCCAGAGAGTGCAAATGGTGGAGATAATGAATATTTTGAATGCGATGCCAGTCAAAGAGCTGCCTTATGTTGGATTGTATCAAACTTCTTGAATAATGTTGGAGCTGCTCCTGTTGAAACTCCCACAGAGAAGTCCTGGGAATGAGATGGCTGACCTCCATTAACAGACTCCAATCAGTGGCAAGTATTCCCAATTACCACTGGTTCTAGTTTTGCTCAGGGTCATCAATGCCAAACCTGGACAAATGAGGCCTTGGTATCAAAGGTTTCAGCCTTAGCAGGAATTCAACTCTTTTGTCCACGTTTGAATCGAGGTTGTAATAAGGTCAAGAGTGGAATGGCCTTGGTGTAACCCAAACAGTATCAGTGAGCAGATTATTATTAAGCAATTGATGTTTGATAGCACTTTTGATGACCCCTTCTATCATTTTACCGATGATCGAGAGTAGACTGATGGGTCGATAATTGACCATGCTGGACTGTTGCTTTGTGTTCAGAACATAACTGGGCAATTGTCCACATTGTCAGGTAGATGTGCCAATACTGTAGCAGTACTGTAGCTTTTATACTTAGCTCAGTCCACAGCAGGATCAGGAGCATTCATCTCAGTACTATTGCCAGAATGTCGTCAGGTCTTTGTAGTATTTAATGCCTCCCATATTTCTAATATCATGTGGAATGAATTGAATTGGCTGAAGTCTGGCATCTGTGATACATGTTGAGAAAGCCAAGATAGATAATCCACTGGAAAACATGGTTGCAAATGCTTTAGTGTTATCTTTTACATTGATGCACTGGGCGTCCCCATCGTTGAGTATGGGTAAATTGTGCAGCCCCTTCCAGCAAGTTGTTTGTCCCTTACCATTCATGACTGGATAAGATAGGACTAGAGACCTTAGAGCTGATCAACGGGTTGTGGAACTGCTTATCCGTGTTTAACACTTGCTGCTTATGCTGTATGGCATCTAAGTCCCAGAATCACACAATTGTCATGATGCAGAAGATGGTGATTTGGCTCATTCTGTGTTCTTGCACTGGCTTGCCAAAATGAGAGTCATTACTTAGTGTCAGTCTCCAGTTTATCCCCATACTTGCTACTGTTTCTATCCAAATAATCATCCAATGTCCTCTTTAATACCTCAATTGAACCTGCGTCCACCACACTTCCAGGCAGTGCATTCCATACCCTAATTACTCACTTTGTGAAAGAGATTTTTCTCAAATCATCCTTGTTTCTTTCTCACATCACTTTAAATCTTTAACCTTTAAATGTCCTCTCTGTCTTGCTCCTTTTTATGAACGGGAACAGCTTCTCCCCGTCTACTCTATCTAGTCCACTCGTGATCTGTTAAATCTCTATCAAATCTCCTTCTCTCCAAGGAGGGCTGTCCCATCTTCTTGATGCTATCCACATTCCTAGAACTATTCTTGTAAATGGTCCTGTTTTGCAGTTTCACCAAGTTAGCATCTTACTTCTGATAGGCTGTTCTTCACATGCCCACTGGCACTCAATACACTGTTACATAATTTTCCTTAAAACATTCAGTGGAAACTGTACCTTACGCTTTAGCATGCTCCACATGAGTGAATCTAGTGTTCCTCTGGCAATAAGATAATGAATATGAACCGAGCTGCATTGTCCTATACGATGAGCCCGATCTTCAGCCTGCAACAAATGACCAGGATCCCAGAATAACTCAGCAAAGACAACATGTGTAGCAGCTGTAAATGTTAAACCCTGTAAGTAATACGAAAAAGAAAAAGAAAACACGGTCATTGCATTTAAGCTGCTCCGATATAAAAATCACACTTTTCAACATTAAAAATTCACAAAGTTACTGAATTGTAGAATAAGGTTTAATACAATAAAATTATACATTTTATAAAATTAATAATTATACATTTTAATAGCTTACATGATTTAAAACGCACCACTTTTGCAGCTTGTTACATCTAGACTGGAGCAGAATCATTGCAACTCATTTACAATATGAAGTATTAATACAGTAGATTTTGGATAGTGGTTATTATCCATAATTCTGTACCCAACTGATTTCTGTTACTCAGGTTCCACTGCTTCTGCTTTGTAAAAGCAGAGTGAAAATCAAGACTGATATCACAGGTGTCTAGTAAAGTGATTGCCAGCTTGTGCCAAACTAAAGGAATTGTGTAAATAGCCTGCTAAGGATGCTTCAGTTAGGGTAGGTCTATTCATAGAAAGCACTAAAACTTTAATATAGATACCCAAGACACTTAACTGTTTAATTGAGAAGTATACAACATTCCAAGTGGTATCAGCATTTAATGCATACTGTAATCTTTTGCTCAAGAGGAGCAATTAATTTCACATGATTAGTTAAAGGAACAAATTAAATTTAACTAATTAGTACATAGACATTGATGGTTTAGGTGTGTGTTACAAATGAGGAATGTGGGAGCTTCTGGACCCGAAAGTGATCCAAGACAAACACATCTGGAACAAATGTATAAAAATATAGTTGCTCCAACTCAAAGTCATGCAAGTGGCTGCCAAATTGAACATATTCCAATACAGCAAGGGAGGAGGGAGAAATATCTAACACTTGGTTCCAGAAGTCAGACCTACACCTCAAGTCAGGGCCGTCTGATTCCAGCTGTAGTAAGGGACATGAGCAACATTGATCATCTTATATAGTCCCCTGAGGCAGTGGCAATTCATTCACTTCCAGTTTCTCTAACCCAAGAATCCTTGGGTTGTTTCTCTCTCCTTGTTGGAGAGAAAAAGCAGACAACTTAGGACAGGAAGGTGTGACAATGAATAAGGTAGGAGAGGGGTCAGAGAATACTGCTGTGCTGGAGCCTCAGCCTTTGAGATTAACTTGCACATTCCAGGTGCTTACCTGCGTGGAGCAGTCCACAGATGTCTAATAACAACCACAGTGCAGGACAAGGTTACAAGAAAAAAATATTGCATGCTTATGATGGAACTGCTGCAATAAATCATGGGTGATTTTAATCTACATGTAAAGTGGAAAAATCAGATTGGCAATGGCAGCCTGGAAAAGGAGTTCATAGAATGCTTTCAATGAGGGACCAGATTATATTCAGTCATGTGTAATTTAAGACAATTAATCAGACTTCAGACTTGAATTTTCCAAAATTCACTAGATTCAGGAAAGCTTCCATCAGATTGGAAAGCAGAAAATATAATTTACCTTTTCAAGAAGGGAGAGGGGTAGAAAAAGTAAATTAAAGGCCAGTTAGCTTGACAATTGTCATGGGAATGGGTTAAAAATCAATCATTAGGGAGTTTCTCGCTGGGCACTGAAAAAAACTCAAGGTTGTTGGGATTTGGTTTTGAATAAAGGGAAATCATGTTTAACCATTTAATTAGAGCTTTTTGGAACAATGAAATCTGTAGATGCACTGCACTTGCATTTCCCAAAGGCATTTGACAGGTGCTATAAAGGAATTGATCAAATTAATGTTGTAATTGAGGAGAATTAAAATAAAATGAAATATACAATATGTGAGATAAAGGAGCAGATATTGAAGTAAATCACAAAGGCGTGAGAGAAACTGGGTTACAGTTGTAGGGGATTTCAACTTTCCTAACATGAATTGGGATTGCTATAGGATAAAAGGATTAGTAACGGGTGGAATTTTTAAAGAGCATCCAGGACAACTTTTTGTGTCAGTATGTAGATAGTCTTACTAGATCTGGGGCAGTGCTAAATCAAAGCCCATCAAATAGTTGAAGCTTCAGTGGGCAAACATTTTGGGAAGAGTGACCATAACTATGTTTCAAAATCATTATAGAAAGGGATAAGGACAGTGCAGAAGTTAAAATGTCTAAACTGGGGAAAGGCCAATTTCAATAACATTTGACAGGATCTGGCAAACAGTCTGCGAGAAGTTACTGGCAGGTGAGCCTACATTTGGAAAGTAGGCATCTTTCAAAAGTTGTACCGTGAGAATTCTGGGTCTGCATGTTTCTCTAAGAGTGAAGGGCAAGGGCAGCAACGCTAGGGAAGCCTGGATGTCAAGGTACATTGAGAGTTTGACAAAGGAAAAGAAGGAAGCACAGGTAAGGTGGAGCATATTAAAAACAGGGGAGGCCCTTCAAAACTATACAGTGTAGCTAGTGTTTATAAAGAAAATTAGGAGAGCAAAGAGGGGCCAAAAAGTACCTTTTGCAGATGGGATCAAGAAAACTTCAAGGCTTTTTATCAGTGCATTAAAGAGTATGAGGATTACCAGGGAAAGAGTGGGACCTATTGGGGGCCAAAGGGGTAATACCTGTGGCTGCAGCCAGTGGATGTGGGTAAGGAGCGTGGGATGCTAAGGGTTAACCTGACAGAAGTCTATAAAATTATGAGAGGCATGGATCGGATGGATACTCGGAGTCTTCTTCCCAGGGTGAAAATGTCAAATGCTACGAGGCATAGGTTTCAGGTGAGAAGGGAAAAGTTTAAGGGAGATGTATGAGGTAAGTTTTTTTTTAAAAAGCAGAGGATAGTAGGCGCCTGGAACACCTGCCTGGAGATGGTAGAAGCAGATACGTTAGCAAAGTTTAAGTGCCATTTAGACGGACACAAACTGGCAGGGAATAGAGGGATACAGGCCTTGTACAGGCAGATGGAATTCGTTTAAAATGGCATCATTGCCAGCACAGACATGCTGGACTGAAGGACTTGTTCCTGTGCTGTACTGTTGTATGTACAGGGCTAATGTGGTGCAATGATAGTCCCTACCTGTGAACAAGAAGCCCTGGCTTCATGTCTCACCTGCTCCAAGGGTGTGTCATTACATTTTCTAATTAACCTGTTCAGAGGTTTCTATCCTAATCTACTAATAGGGCTATCATTGTATCAACAAGTTGTTGCAGTCATGAGGAATATCCTATGTATAACTGTTCACCAGGAAACATCAAGGCTACTTTGATCAGAATAAGTAGAAGATCCAGGATCAGGTTTCCCCGAACTGGCAGCTCTACCAAAACTCAATACACCAAAACAGGACTACAGGCAGCTGAAGGTTGAGGTGCAATAAAAAAGTGCATCACCTGAAGAATAGATGGTGAGTGGAAAGAGCACAGGAGAGTTAGCAAAAGCTGACAACCCATGACATGCATGGCTTCTTCAGTCCAATCAAAACTATCCACACTCCGAGTATCCAAGGACCTACTCCAATGACAGCCAAAAACAGAGAGTTGCTCTTCAGAGACCAAAAGGCAGTCGATGCCTGCTGCATTTCGATGACCTCCTCAACAAAGATGCAGCCTTAGACACAAGTGCTCTCAATATTATCCTGCAACATATTACTTGTTGCCATCTCATCGCACCTCAAACCCAGCATGAAGTTCAAAAAGCCGATGACAACTGATAAACAGTGAGGCCTCCAGCACAGACGGTATCCCTCCTTAAGTTCTAAAAGGAGTGGCTCTCTTACAATGAGCCATGATCTTGTTGTCCTCGTCTGGAAGGAAGACAGCAAGCCAGGATATCTCAGTGACCATCTTCAAGAAAGGAGACAGATCCAACAGTGGAAATTACAGAGTGATTTCCCTATTATCCACGACGGGAAAGGTCATAGTGACAATCCTCCTCAGTCACCTTCTCCCAATGGCTGAAGAGTTCCTCCCCAAGTGTCAGCGTGGTTTATGTCCGTCAAGAAGCACAATGGACATTATTAGAGCACGACAAATCCAAGAAAAGATTAGGGAATAGCACCAACCTCTGTACATGGCCTTCCTCAATCTCAAGAAGGCCTTTTAACTCTGTCAACCTTGAGGGATTATGGAAATCCTCAATTTGACTGCCCACTGAAATTCATCACAATTCTTCACCTGCTTCACGATGACACGCAAGCTATGATCCTCAAAGATTTACCACAGACCCTTTACATTCAGCATTCTTCCCCATCATCCTCGTTGCAACACTCAACTCCATCTTCACAAAGCTCTCTGCTGGAGTGGAGCTAAACCACAGCACAAGTGAGAAACTATTCAATCTTCGATGCCTCCAATCCAGAACCAAGACCACCCAACTCCAGTTTACAGACAATGCCTGTACTGCCTATACCCAGAGGTTGAGCTACAACCCACTGGCAACACATTCACCAAATGTGTATTAGAAAATGGGCCTCAGACTAAATATATGAAAAACAAAGGTCTAGGCCTGGAACGTCAAGCTTTCCTGCTCCTGTGATGCTGCTTGGCCTGCTGTGTTCATCCAGCTCCACACCTTGTTATCTCGGATTCTCCAGCATATGCAGTTCCTATTATCTCTGGTACAATTTTAACCCCACTGCGAAGCGTCTTCTAAGGATGCCTACCCTGAAGAAGTTACCCTCCTCCCTCCAGACAAACCTCAGGGGATCTCTCTCCCACTGCAACTACCTGTCCGTCCTCCCTGGACTGACCTATCTCCTCCCTACCTCCCCGACTTATCTGTCTCCTCTCCACCTATCCTCTCCTCTATCCATCTTCTATCTGCCTCCCCCTCTCTCCCTATTTATTTCAGAACCCTCTTCCCCTCCCCCATTTCTGATGAAGGGTCTAGGCCCGAAACGTCAAGCTTTCCTGCTCCTATGATGCTGCTTGGCCTGCTGTGTTCATCCAGCTCCACACCTTGTTATCTCGTTTTCCAGCAGCCGTTCCTGTCACACAACATTGTATGTTTTAAACGTCGGGGGCAATGAGCACTTGGACAAGAAAAAGGGAAAACATCATTGCAACAAACGAAAACCAAAATAAAAAACAGCAGAAAAATGAACAGCACGAATATGTGCGAAAGAAATACTAAAAAACCTGAAAAAAAATTGTTTCATCTATTCCAACATTTCCTGAAATGAGAGAGCAACAGAGCTGATGGAAGAGAATTAAATTCTGTCAAGAATTACATTAAAATTACATTGCAAAATAATATCCAACATTACTTACTGGTTACACTTCTTGTTTCGTATCTCCTAATCAAACATCAATAATTGATCTCCACTTTTTTTATTGTAATCACAATACCTGTCCAGCAGCCTTGATGCTAAGGATTGCAACTTGCGTCTCTGGATCATTCTGATACTGATGGACAAGATGAATCCTTTCCGAAGATGGAATACTACCATCTATTCTTATGTACCGTGCCTAAACAAAAAAAAGGGCATTTCATATTTGTATAATTAATACTGAGCAACAATATTACAATCAATAGGATGCTAAAAGATTTGATCCTTAAATATCGGTTTCTACATTAACATCCTGTTATCTATAATCATTACATCCCAGCCCAGTATTTTGGATAGGGAACAGTTTACATTAGAATCAGAAGGATCCACCACAGGAGACCACTTGCCTCTGCCAGATCTTCAGTAAAGCTATCCAAATACTCCAAGTCTCCTGCTCTTCCCCATAACCCTATAATTATTTCTTCTCAGATAATTATCCATTTCCCATTTAAAGTTCCCATCCAATCAGCTTCCCCTCTTTTATACTGTGCTTTTCATATCAACACAACTTGCACCGCCTTCAGTTCTTTCAATCAGTATTCTCTGGTCATTCACATTTCATCCCTGGAAACAGTTTCTCTTTATTTGCTGTGTAACACCATTCATAGTTTTAAACACTTCTTAAAAATTTCACCTTAAGTTCTGGTGAAGAGTCACTGGACTTGAAAAATTAACTATATTTTCTTGCAATCAATTCTGCCAGACCTCCCAAGTTTCAGATCTCCAGCATCCACAGTTCTTTGTTTTATCTCATCCTAATTTTGCCTGTTATAACTAGAACAATACCAGTTTTTCCAATCATTCAAAACAACTGAAGTTCCACATCTTTGGCACCATTTTAGTAAAGCTCACATACCTTCCCTAAAGGCCTCAACACTGTTGCTGAAGCACGGTGCACAGAAGTGAACACAGTAATACAACAAAGGGCAAACTAGCATTTTGAGAAGGTTAAGCTTCCTTGTTCAGTCCTCTATTTGTAATTAATCATATCAGGGATCCCATCTACTGTTTTGTTTAAACAATAACCTTTGCAACTTAAATAGAAGCATGATACTGTGGATGCTGGAAATCTGATACAAAAACTGAAGACGCTGGAGAAACTCAGCAGGTTTGGAAACATCCGTGGAGACAGAGTAGTTTCGAATCCCTTATGACTTCTTTGGGGTTTCAGTACTTGTCCTGCCACTTTCAAAAATTGGAATTCAATCAATCCAAGTCTATTACTGTACATTCAAATGTTCACTTTTTGATTATTCTACACTTACCCTTTTTTGCCCCCACTTCAAATGTTCTTACAATTGCAAATTAGACTATTCATGAATTTGGCAGATTTGCAGGTAATTAAGTATTCTGAGGTTAGGCCAGGTTAAATACTTGAGATCTTGAAAGATACTAGATACATTAAGTTATTTTCTTTTGTCACCTTATCGATGGTTTCTAAACTGAATCATGAAGTAGAGAGATAACAATATTGATCGTACATGCTCCAACGATGAACACAATTTTGGCAGTAAGGTGAGAATGATTTAAAGTATACATTACCTTACTTTCTATTGCAGCCTCTGTGCAAGCTTGCAACATAGTCAAATGATAAGCAAAAACCAAGAACTTCAACTTTGTATCACGTAGCATCATTCTAATGTAGTCCTTCACTGCTCCTGCCTAAAGCAAAATTAGCAATGTAAGCTTGCTGCTCATTTTTATCATATAGGCTTATAGATACATAATTAGTGAAGTGTTTAGTGTTAGGACATACCAACTATACATAAACCTTGGCTAAAACTATACTGGCCTTGCAACTGTTTAATGACTTGGCAGCTCTCACATCTATAAACAAGCCATTTAGATCATACATTGCTGACTGATTCATGATCAGAACTGGATCATAGTATCATAGAGTTAGAGATATACAGCTTGCTAACAGACCCTTTGGTCCAACTCGTCCATGCCAATCAGATATCCTAAATAAATCTAGTACCATTTGCCCCTAAAGCCTTCCTATTCATATACCCATCCAGATGCCTTTTAAGTGTTATAATTATACCCACCTAAAACCACTTCCTCTGGCAGCTCATTCCATACACACAACACCCTCAGTGTGAAAAAATGACCCCTTAGGTCCCTTTTATACATCTTTCCCCTCTCACCTTAAACCTATCCCCTCTAGTTTTGGACTCCTCTACCCTGGGGAAAATATCTTGTCTATTTCCCTTCTCCATGCCCCTCATGATTTTGTAAACTTCTGTAAGGTCACCCCTAAACCTCCGACATTCCAGGGAAAATAGCCCCAGTGTATTCAGCCTCTCCCTACAGCTCAAACCCTCTAATCCTGGCAACAACCTTGTAAATCTTTTCTGAACCCTTTCAAGTTTCACAACATCTTTCCTATTGGAGGGAGGCCAGAACTATACGCAGTATTCCACAAGTGGCCTAACCGATGTCCTGTACAGCCACAACATGACCTCCTGTCTGCTATACTCAATTCACTGACCAATAAAGGCAAGCATTTTCTTCACTATCCCATTTACCTCTGACTCCACTTTCGAAGGAACTATGAACCTACATCCCAAGGTCTCTTTGTACAGCGATACACCCCAGGACATAACCATTAAGTTTATAAGCCCTGCCCTGATTTGCCTTTCCAAAATGCAGCACCTCACATTTATCTAGCTTAAAATATGCTAGATACCACGGCATAAGTTAAGAAGCTGCTCAACAGATAAAGTGAATGGCAAAAGTCTTTTCTCAAGGGTGGGGATAGTTCAAAACTAGGGAGAATATTTTTAAGGTGAGAGGAGGAAGATTTAGAAAAGGGACCTGAAGGGCAACGTCTTCATCACAAAGGGTTGTTCACATGTGGAATGAACTACCAGAAGAAGTGGTAGATGTGGGTACAGCTATAACATTTAAAAGACATTTGAATAGATACATGAATAGGAGAGGAATAGGAGTCAAACACAGGCAAAGGGGACTAGTTTAGTTTGGGAAATGAGGTTCGCATGGACAAGTTGGACCGAAGGCTCTGTTTCTTGCTGTATGGCTAATCCGGCTACATGCGTGAACCATATGTTAGATTTGAAAGACTTCTGATTTTACTTAAAAGTAAGTTCCGCCATGAGAACCAATAAATAAAATGCACGACAGTGATCAAAGTATAAAATTTTCATAAACTATAAGTATATACATATTAAAAAGTAGAAATAAAATCATCTGATCGCAAAATCAGCATGAGATATCTATTTTAAAATGTTTAATGTGTGGTAAGCAGTAAATAATCACCAATGCAATCTAAACATGTGTTACTTCAGTAATGCGTGTGTTAATAATGAAAGTTTGAATAAAATTGAAATGTTCCTGAATTTGCACAAAATTTTAAAAACTACTCTAAGAGACTACATATTTTCTTTTTTTGGGGATGATAAACCAAAATAAAAAGTTACCGTGTCCGAAATACCAAGAGAAGCCAGCAACTTAAGTGCTGTGTATTGTTGAGTTCTGCAACACAATGTTCCTTTTGGAAGCAGTAAGAAGGAAAATAAAACTGAGTAGCACCAAGTCTTTCAATTTAAGGAAATTTTGCCTGAAAACAACCCTCTGAGTACTTGGGCAGCAATGCTTAAATGTTGCAAGTACCAGGACAAAAGGGGAAAAAACTCCCAGAACCTGTAAACAGAAAGCAATCAACTCTCCCTTCCTCTGTGTAGGAAGCAACAGAAAAACAAACAAAGCTTAAAATAATTTTAACAAGAAATCCACCTGATCGGCCAGCAAATCCAAGAACAATCATTACCCTACAAACAGTGCGTCATCACTGTAAAAAATCAAAAGAACTGAGAAAGCAATTTTCTACCTTATGGCCTGGATGATTTTTGGAATTTTGTTTAACCTGTCCATATTCATTTTATATGCATAAAGTATGCGTAAAACCATTTGTCTTTTGTCTGTCTTAATTGTGACTATGTGTACATTTGGATTTTTTGAAGGGGCATAACTCATGTTGCATAGTAGTGAATTAAAAATTCTTGCTTTTCACAGCTCTTGAAGTTCAATGTTAACATAAATCATTTTTTTTTCTGTTTGTGACAAAACTTGGCATAAATATTTTTTGTCCAGAGTAGCTGTCATTAGGCAAGTTGACTATTTTGGAGGTCTCATTAAGATTTTAACAATTTTTGTGATATCATATGGAACCGTGAGGCACAATTATCAGCACATTCTTCACAGTCATGACACAATACATTTCTAAATTAGTTATGTTTTAGAAGCAGCATAATCAACTAAAATGTCATTCTAAGTGACTGATGGCAAAGGAGGTAGCTATTCAGCTCATCAAGTCCATGCCAGATCTCAACAGAGCAAGTTTGGTTGAGGGATAGATGTCTGGCAAGAGAGAGAGTGTTGAGAAGGGGTCTTAACATCTCAGTTTAATGGCTTACCCAAAAGAAGCCAATTCAATGAATGGGATGGTGGCAGTATGGGGTTTGCTAAACGTTGTTTATTGCAAGGGGAATGTAATATAAAAAGATGGGTGTTTTGTTAGTTTTCAGGGCATTGGTCCAACCATATTTGTAGTACTGTGCACACTTTTACTCTCTTCATTTAAAATTTTAAAGTAATTTAGATGCAGTCCAGACAACTCACTCAGCTGACATTTGAAATGAGGAATTTATCTTTGGGGAAGAATCGAACAGCCTGGGCCTGCATTTCTTGGGACTTAAGAGGAGATGGTTTTAATGAAACATATAAAGATATTAAGGGCACCTGACAGGGTGGATGCTGAAAGAACGTTTCCCCTTGTGGGAAAGGCTAAAACTATGAAGCATAAATGGCTGGGGAGGCAAGCAGTGAGGATAACACAGAGTCTGCAAAGATATATAGACAGATTAGGTGAGTGGGAAAAATCTTGGCAGGTTGAGTATAGGAGAAAGATTGTAGGAAGCTGTGGCACAGAGAGATTTGGAGGTCCTATTGCATGAATCACAAAAAGCTATCACATGTTCAGCTGGTAATAGGGAAGTCAAGTTGACTTTGGCCTTTATTTCAAAGGAAATGGAGTTCACAAATTATGAGGTCTTACTAAAACTATACAAAGCAGTCATCCACCCACACCTGCAACACTGTGAACAGTTTTGGTCCTCTTATTTAAAGGAGGGATATGGTGAGATCGGAGGTAGTCCCAAGCAAGTTTACAAGATTGATTCTGGGTATGGAGAGATTTCTTATGAAAGGAAATTGAGTAGATTGAGTGTACACTTATTGACATTTAGAAGAATGACCAAGAGACCTTACTGAAACGTAAAAGATTCTTAGGCACCTTGACAGAGAAGATGCAAAGAGATCGTTTCACCTGAGACAGATATATGAGGAGAACTTTTTCTCTCAGAGGGTAGTGAATCCATGAAATTCATTACCCCAGAGGGCAGTCGAGCCTGGATTGTTAAGTAAATTCAAGGCTGAAATAAACATTTTAAAAAAAAAAAAAAAAAAAAAAAATCAGTAAGGGAATCAATGTGGGAATAAAGGAAAAATAATAGTACAGTTGAGGATTATTGGATCAGTCTTGATCTCATTGAATGGAGGAGCAGACTTGATGAATGGTCTATTTCTACTTCTACATCTGATGTGATCACAGTACAAAAACAAGGGCATTTCCATTTAGGTGTACAAGGAGATATGTTTTTTCTCTCAGAGGGCTGAGTTCCGTTTGAACTCCATTCCCAAAAGTGTGAGGGAGGCAGGCACATTGAATACTATTAAAAGCAGAAATTGATAAATTCTTGACTAACAAGGGAGTTGATGACAATTGCAAGTAGACAGGAATGTGAAGCTGAAGCCACAATAAGATGAGATCAGGCATGACTTTATTGAATGGTAGTGCAGGCTGAAGGCTCAATCGTACCGCTGTTCCTAAATGACATGTTTATAAAGAGGAAAGAGGAATAATAATTTTTTTTTAAAACAAAGAGGAAGGTGTACACTTGCATTGCCCAGGAATTAGAAGTTTTACCACCGCTTTTCAAGAGGACATGAATAAACTGATGGAATAGACAGAAACATAGGAGGTGAAATTTAATACATCAGACATGCGGAGACATTTTATAGTTAGACGAATTGAGATGTTACAATAGACGACAGCTCATCAAGGAGGCAGTTAATGATGGCTGGGTCTAGATATGACTGCAACAAGTAGAGAATTCTTTCCTTGATTCACTTGACTTCAAATGAGCTGGGGCTTCTTGATGTTACATCCTATCAAATGCTGCCTTGAGTCAAGGCAAACAAATTTTATTTCATCTCTTAGTTTTGACTCTTTTGCCCATTTTTGGACGAAAGCTGCAAATCAGTCAAATGCCAAGTAGCTCTGGCAGAAATTAAACTGAGCATTGGTGAACTGGTCACCATTGTGTCATTTGATACCGCTGTTGATGTGCCTTCCATAAATTCACTAATGATGAATAGACTGATGTTACAGTAAATGACCAAAATGCATTTGTCCTGTTGATTGCAGACTGGATGCATCTGGCCAATTTTCCACATTGTCGGGCATTTACACTTTTACAGCAGCTTAGCAAAAGATATGGCTGATTCTGGAGAACAATTCTTCAGGACCTCTGCTGGAGTTTTGTCAGAGACCATAGTCTTTGCATTATCCACAGACAACTTTGGAGGAGTGAACTGAATTGACCACTGACAGACAACTGTGACGATGCAGATCATAAAAGGAGGCCAGATGGACCATCCACTTAATACTTTTAGCTTGCTGAAAACAGTTCAGCCTGGCCTTTCAACTCTGTTGTCCCCTCACCCCCATTCAGTGCGGATGGAGATATTTGTAGAGCTTTTATTTTAACATTTTCCACCATTGTTCATGGCTTGATGTGGCAAGACGGCTGAGCTTCAGTTTCATCCAATGGTGTGAGATTGCTCAGCTCTGCCTTTTGTATTCTGTGGTTGTTGTTTTTCAAGTCTAGCTTCACTAGGCGCAATGAACTGAACATTCCTCTTCTCTGATGTGCAATTCTATAAAGTCACTTAAAGCGTCAACCTAGGTTGTATGGTCAAGTCCGAGAATTAAGTTGACAGTTAATGAGCGATATGTTGCAAGAGTAACTGTACTTAAAATGGCATTAGCTTGTGTCCTGCCTACGTGCTCAAATAGACATGAAGGATTGCATGGCACTACATAAAACATCTGACTCAACACTTATCCTCAAATAGCAACATCAAACAGATTATTATTCATTTATCTCATTGTAGGTTGTGGGAGCTTGCTGTGTACAAATTGACAATCATGCTCATAGAAGACTGATGTCAAAACTAATTCATTGCATATATTTTTCAAGGACATACTAAGGATGTGGAAGGTGGCATTAATATGCAAGTTTTCCACGTGCAAATTGGCATGAGTTTAAATCTCAGTCTATACTGCAATTTGAAATCAGGTTCTCTCTAGTGGGAGATCTGCTGAATGATTGAAAAGGTAAAGAAAAGTCAAGGTTTTTTTTTGCACTGCAAAATTACACAATCTTGCATAGTGACAAGTGGCACTCACCAGATCCATGGCAATTAGTGTGAATGAACTGTCTTACCCTCCTGATGGAGGAACTTATGAAGGAAATAGGCCACGATATTTCAAACAAAGTGCAGCAATATGCTAGGATAATACTAAACAAACCTTGTGTTTGCAAAATTGAGCAGATCTGTGCACATAGCGCAACGGACAAAAAGACCATGTTGTAATCAAAATAAAAAGCAAAAGCAAAAACAAGGCTCAAATGTTGAGTTTTCATGTGCAGATTGCAAGTGCAAGTATAACACTGGGTTGATACTGAATATATCTAAAATCTACATCTCATTTACACTGAAAATTGACAAAGTGCCATAGTAAAAACATGGCGCATCTACCTTTGCAACAGCAGTTTGTTTATACATGCGAGTGATGAGACCCATGACTTGTATAAAGGGGTTATCAGTCTCTGCTGAACTCGAATGCAGCTCTCTCATTAACTTCTCCCACTCCTCAATGCTGCCATTCATTTCCTACGTGGGCAGAAAGATAAATGCTTTGAACAAAAAAGGGCACAGCAATTAATGGATCTATGATGCATGCCCCAGTTTCATCCTGTAAGAGTACAGGAACAAGAGCAGAAAAACTCTCAGAGATACAAGATCGTTCCTGCAAAAATATCAATGCTGGATAGGTCAGTCACATGTTCTGTGCAATTATAGGAGCTAGGTGACAAGCTGGGGGCGAAGATGGAAAATCTTTACTCTGGTGATATAAATCAAGGACCAAGAACATTTCAAGGAGAAATTGTTAAATGATTATAAAGTTAAAGTGCTGGGAACCTCAATGTAAAAATAATTGTGTCACAGATATGAATTAGTCTTTACCTGATAAAGGAAAATGAACAAGTTTGTACATACCCATAATAACAGATGTTATTTTTGGAGAACAGCTATTTAAAAGAGACATTTACTGCTACAATTTTAATCTATTTTCACATAGATTAATGACTGAATTTTAGGAGATAAGAACGCTTCAGTGTCTATTATTTTACAGAGGTTCCAAAATTAATTATTAGCTGTAAACATCAATTAATCAGAGAAGTAGTCATCATTTTTGGGTCTGCAATTTAAATATAAATAAAGGCATCCCACAATAAAATGAGAGATGCATGCTTTTGACATTCTATAAAGTTAGATATTATGTGAAATTCAATGACTAAAACTATTTGCGAAACACAAGCAAATTGCAGTCTGACTTCAGACTATGCAAAATCCATCCTACCCATAAAAATGTTTAATTATAGTGCACAAGTAGATGCACTGTAGCATTACATACAAGCTGGCTGTGACATTTCTTCATTACCCAGACTAGCAGCCAGGAGCTGTAATTAAAATCACTTAGGGAATTTTAGAGCAAGGCATGAGGGGGGGAGGAGTGGGGATTTCAGAATGAATTGAGGTATGTGCAGAGGTAAATCTACTGCAAAGGCACAGCAAGTTGCTCTTCTGCAATGCTCACTGAGAAAGCCGAACACAGAGAAAGCACACAAATACTGAAAAAAACACGAACATTTTACAATTTTAAAACGCTTTCGATATTAAAATAACCTAGACTCTTGATGCATTAAAAATAATCTATTCATTTAATTTTTTAAAAATTTGTGTAGGGCATCTATAAATCCATGATTTCAGAAAATAGATGAGGTTACTTAGCAACTAAGCACAGCATCAGTCCTGAGAGACTTAGCATACTGGCAGTATCTGATGCTTGGAATTGGATCAAAAAGAAATGTTGGCCTTTCAAAATATTAGCTGGAAAAGTTAATAATTCATTCACAAACCAGAAATTTCTATAGAATTACCATTATATCAAACTCTCACCTTAGCAGCTTCCTTTGACAAATCAAATGGAATTTGTTGCCGAATTTTTGGAGGCAACTGGGTCAAAACTTCATCCTTCATTCGTCGAATCATTATATTACTCAGATATTGGTGAAGCTCATCTAAATTGGAAGCTCCTTTGCAATCCCACTGAGCTCGTTTGCCAAAATACCTATTATTAATTTGAAATATCAGAAACATTTTCTCATTTTCACACAGCAAACTGGCTGAAATATTTTAGACATGAAGAAAATGTTAGATGATATATATACCTATTTAATTTTCAACTGTACATTCCTCCTTTAACTTGAGGGAGACTTCAGTTACCAGAACTTCATTTGAAGAGCCAGTGAAAAGATCACCATATTGCAGGCAAATTTCAGGAAAATGTACCTTAGCTGGAACTGCAACTAACAAACCTTTGAAAACTAATATATTATTGCTGGCCGAAAAGTTAAAATAAATCACATTCTCTCAGACACGTTTGCCTAAGTTCACTTTAGATAACAGAGATTAAACATTATGCAGTTGCAGTTTGTTTTAATTCATTTGTGGGATGTGGATGTCACTGGTTGGTCAGCATTTACGGCCGGTCTATACTACCACCACCTTGAGAAGGTGGTGGTGAGCTGCCTTCTTGAACTGCTGCAGTCCACCTGTGGGTTGATCCAAAATGCCATTAGGGAGGGAATTCCAGGATTTTGACCCAGTGACAGTGAAGGAACAGTGACATATTTCCAAGACAGAACAGTGAGGGCTTGTAGGGGGATTTAAGTGTGGCATTCCTGTGCTCTTGCTGTTCTCGATGGCAGTGGTTGTGGGTTTGGAAAGTGCTGTCTAAGGATCTTTGGCGAATTTCTGCAGTGCATCTTGTAGATAGTACACACTGCTACTACTGAGCATAGGTGATGGAGGGAGTGGATGTAATGCTAATCAAGCAGCTGCTTTGTCCTGGATGTTGCCAAGCTTCTTGAGTGTTGTTGGAGCTGCACCCATCCAGGCAAGTGGGGAGTATTCCATCACCTTCATGACTTGTGCCTTGTAGAAGCCTTGGACAGGCTTTGGTAGGTCAGGAGGCAAGTTACTCGCCGCAGTATTACTAGCTTCTGACCTGCACTTGCAGCCACTATGTTTATGTTATGAGCCCATTTGAGTTTCTGGTCAATGGTAGCCCCCAGGATATTGCCAGTAGGGGATTCAGTGATAATAACACCATTGCATGTCAAGGGGACGTGGTGGTTAGATTGGCTCTTATTGGTGATGGTCATAGCCTGGCATTTGTGAGGCATGAAGCTTTCTTGCCCCTTGCAAGCCCAAGCTTGGATATTGTCCAGAACTTGTTGCATTTGAACATGGACTGTTTCAGTATCTGAGGAGTCATGAGTGGTACTGAACACTGTGCAAACATTGACAAACATCCCCACTGCTGACTTTAAGATAGAGGCAAGGTCATTAACGAAGCAGCTGCAGATGGTTGGGCCTAGGACACTATATTGAGGAACTCCTGCGGAGATGTCTTGGAGCGAGATGATTGACCTCCAATAACCACAACATCTTCCTACGTGCCAGGTATGACTCCAACGAGCAGAGGGTTTTCCCCTTGATACCCATTGATTCCAGTTTTGTTAGGGCTCCTTGATGCCACACTTGGTCAAACGCAAGTGCAAATATATTGTCAATCAATTGGGTTGTTTTATCCTGGTTAGTGACAAGCTTCAAGTGTTCCTGGGCTGCTAATACAATCCAGGCAAGTGGTGAGTATTCCATTAGACATCTGACTTGTGCCTTGTAGATAGTGGATGGGTTTTGAGTGGTCAGGAGGCGAGTTACTTGCTGCAGAATTTCTAGCCTCTGACTTGGTCTTGTAGCCACAGTATTCATATCACTAGTCAAGTTTGATTTCTCGTCAATAGTAACCCCCAGAACGTTGATAGTGGCAGATTTGGTGACGGTAACAACACTGTCAATGTAAGATTATCCTACTTGTCACTCCAAGCCTAGATATCGTCCAGGCTTTTCCGCATTTGAGCATGGACTGATTCAGTATGTGTGAAGTTGCAAATAGCACTGAACATTGTGCAAACATCAGCGCAAATCCCCATTTCTGACCTTCTGATGGAGAGAAGGTCAATGACAAAGTAGCTGAAGTTGGTCGGATCTACACACTGTCCTAAAGAACTCTTACAGAGATGTCCTGGAGCAAGATGACAGACTTCCAACAACCTCAAACAACTTCCTGTGATTCAACCAGTTTACTCCAATTCCCATTGACTCTAGTTTTCGTTGGGCTCCCTCATGCCTCACATGGTCAAATGTGGCCTTGATGTCAATTATCTATTAAGTCAGAATTCACACTGGGCTCTAATTTGTCCAACAGTAACTGGGCTGGGTTCATAACATAATCTGCTTTTCTTTCCAAGGTGCTTTTTGACCTGCCAAGGATTTGTAGCATTTTGTATTCTTGACTCGATTGTCAAAATCAGTAAGAAATAGTGTGGAGATGATAGGATATAAATACAAAACAAACTGATTTTTTCAGGACCCAATCTGCTAATAACTGTCATTCTGGAAAATAGATAGGGAAGTCAGTTGGCAAGATTATTCAAAAAGCAGCAAAAAAAAAAAAAAACAAGTCAATTGAACTTTGCTCCTCGTGAAGCAGTGCTCTTATTTCAGCCTGAGGTGCCACCATGGTATCACATTCTAAACAAAGATTCTGCTGTTTTAAAAGAATAATTGCTGCTGAATTTTCTCAATGACTTATTTTACCTAAGATGAGCATTGCAATATTTCTTGGCATAGTTTGTCCATGTTCCAAATTTTCTCGGATACAATGCATCAATCTGCATGAAAAGCTGTGAAAAAATTAACACAGAAAAATCAATGGAAAAACAATTAACAAAACCCACATACTTAAGAGCTTCTAAATTATTAAGATGTTCTTGTATCCTGTAAGATTCTATTACAAAAGAAAGGTATCTAATATTTCATTAAATTGAGTATAAAATCTAAAGAAAACAATGGCTGCTATTAGGATCAACTAAAATGATGATGGGAAAGGGTATCATGGACATTTACAGAAGCTATTCAAAAGACGGCAAATTGTCAAAGACTGCAGAGGGCATTGAAGGATTTTAGATAACAGATACAAAGTCAGAAATATTAAACAGAGTTCCATAGTGGAAAATGAGATGCTGTTCTTCCAGGTTGCACTGGAGCACTGCTGCAAGCCTGAGACAGATGTTGGCCAGGGAACATGGTGGTGTGTTGAAGAGACAGGTAACAAGGTGGTCAGGGTCATTTTTGCATAATGTGGTGCTTTTCAAAGTGGCTGCCCAGTCTGTGTTTCATCTCCTCAGTGTACAGTAAATGGGCAATATCTTATACCTTCCGTGAGTCATCCACTCCCAACAGCTCCCCACACCCCCACGGCACCTTCCCACACAATCACAATTTACCTCCAAGACCCCAGATACACCTCCAAGCAAAGCAGTGACTTAACCTGCACTTCACTCAATCTAGTCTACTGTATTCACTGCTCAATAATGTGATCTGCTCTACACTGGGGAGACAAAACGCAAGCTGGGGACTGCTTTGCAAAACACGTACATTCTGTCTGCAAAAATGATGCTGAGCTTCCTGTTGCATGCCACTTCAACACACCACCATGCTCCCTGGCCAACATCACTGTCTCAGGTTTGATGCAATGCTCTGGCAAAACTCAGCACAAGCTGGAAGAACAGTATCTTCTTCTCCACGTGGGAACTCTGCAGCCTTCAGGATTCAACATCGAGTTTAATAATTTTGCGGCCTGAGCACCATCTTCCATGTCCTTACCCCAGCAGCCACATGCCAGGCCTGGTCGGCACACAGGCTGCTACCACAACCAATCCACTATCAGCCTCTAACAGCTTTCATTAGCAGCTATTCATTCCCTCAGGCTGATCTTTACCCATTCCCATGTTTGTTCAACTGTTGTTTTCTCTCTCCGGACCTCGCTCTCTCCCTCTGGCTTGAATCTCCCCCTATCATTGACTCCAGACCACTCCATCTTCAGTATATATACCAACCTTTTCTTCGCTACAATCTGCTCTGAAGAAGGGTCACTGGACCCAAAACGTTAACTCTGCTTTCTCTCCACAGATGCTGCCAGACCTGCCGAGTTTTCCCAGCAATTTTAGTTTTTGTTTCTAATTTCCAGCATCTGCAGTTCTTTGATAGTTTTCTGCAATATTATGCATGTGGACAATACAAATCATTGACATTCAAACATCCTTTATGGAAAAATATTCGAGAATAGAAGAACAGACACGTCAATGTGCAAACTGGGCCTTCCCCAGACCTTAATAA
>JAHRHZ010000144.1:66017239-66038152 GCA_024137785.1 Ginglymostoma cirratum
GGGTCACCGGACCCGAAACATTAACTCTGTTTTTTCCCTTCACAGATGCTGCCAGACCTGCTGAGCTTTTCCAGCAACATTTTTTTTCTTCCCCAGACCTTCCTAACCATTAAGCTCTGCCATGTGGAATAGTTAATGGCTGAAGTGATTGCAGCTTCAACTCCACTTTTCTATTTAGCTGCTAAAACTTTTCACTCCCTTGTTAATGAAGAATTTACCAAACTCAGCTTTAAGAATATTGAATGACCCTCCTTCTACTGCTTTTGGGGTAACAGAATTCCACAGGTTAATGACTCTCAAAGAAAATAAAAACTCATCTCTGCTTAAATGGTAGACCCCTCTTACTTTTCAACTGTGTCCCAAAATTTCTACTCTCCCTGACAATGCCGCTTGGCATCAACCCTGTCAAGTACGCTCAGGGTCGATGTTCTTCATTACAGATAAACTCTAAAGTTTTCTTATCTGAAATGATTAGGCCCAATCTGTCTAATCTTTCCCTACAAGACAACTAACTTCTCGAATGAAGAAGTTAAGTTAAACTTCTCTAAATATTTTTGAATGCAATTTCATCCTTTTTAGGTGGTACACAGTACTCCAAATGTGGTCTCATTAACATGGTGCATAACGGTAACAAAACCTCCCAACTTTAACAAAAGTTAGAAGTTCTGTTAAATAATTTTTATACTCAATTCCCTCTGCAGTAAACACTAACGTTCAATCTGCCTTCCTAATTAATAGCAGTACCTGCATTCCATCATTTATGATTATTGTACCAAGATACCCAGAGCCCTCTAGACTACAGAATTTTGTCACCTCTTTACATTTAAATAATATAGTGCTTTTCTATTCCTCCTGCAAAATGGACAAGATTCATTAGGCTACAATATACTTCATCTGCCCTTTTTTAAAAATTGCCCAGTTCTTTAAACTGTCAGTACCCTTTATTTACCTTATTTACCCTAATTTACCGTATGCCCTCTTTACAACCAGACAGCATTTAAACTCAAGAAAAAGCAAGTTCACTCTAATTGGGAAGACAGGGGTAGGTCATTCAGCCTGTCATGCCTGTTTTGCCAGTTCATTATATGATTGTTGGCCATTTACCTCAAAATTGCTTTTGCATGATAAGCTCTTACTCTTTGATGTCATTAGTTTCCAGACAGCTATTAATCAATATTTTGAACATAATGAATGACTGAACATCCACAGCCACCCAGAGGTAGAGAATTCCAAAAATCAAAGGAATGCTGCCATCCCTGCCTGGTTATCTCAGAACATTTGGTGGTCAGACATTCAATTTCTGCCTGTATGCTCCTAACCCGTGGAGTGACCACTTGCCTAAATGTGTTATCCACACAATCCTCTGCTTTGTGGATGCTAGTACAGCAAGTCACCTAAGCCATCACTCAATTTCTGAAAACCAGAGTACAAGCAGCTGGTGACACTTCCTGCATTATTGTTCATTTCAGACCTACGGCACAGGCATGACTTCCTTAAAACAAAAATGCAGAATGGATATACTTGGCCAAACTGATCTGCCATACAATAACTTAAAAATTATTGATGACAATTAAGTTCTGTATTACCCAAGCTTTGATCCAATACTTGAAAGTAAGAAACAGAAAATGTTGCAAAAATTAACAAAACTCAACTAACTTGTGTATATTTAAGAAGGTTATAAGATAATGTTAACAGACTCACCTCTTCTGGGCGACTAAGTGCAGGAGTTCCAGTCAACAGGACTGCCCTAGCAGCTTTTTGTACAATAGGTACCAAAATTGTGCTTCGTGCTGCATTACGTGACTTTATGTAGTGGGACTCATCAACTATAACAACTTGGAAATTTTGGTCATGTAGAGCATCTATTAAAGTCTGTGCATCAGTTGTTAAAAGGCCATAACCCACAATGGTAATTTTGCTGGTTGGAATTCTCCTGCAAAGTACAAACAAATTGACTCTGCGTGTTATGGGAATATTTTAATGACAATACTTTCCTTGAACATATTTATAATATGCAGGCGATACACAAATTACATATCCAAATGGGAGATAATCATGTTTGTCAAAGCTACATGATAAGTAAAGAAGCCACTAATATACAGTTCTGTGACCTATTCCATCCATTTTAGGTACTGTTCGCTTAGTAGGGTGCTGATCAAGCCCATAATCCATATTATGTAGTATTTTATTCTCTCATTAGGTTAAGAAATGAAAACTATAGCACTTCTAGGTATTTTGCATTTATATCATGTAATAATGTTGATTAATATTGATGTGTTTTAGGACATTCATCAGAAATAACGATTTCATAAAATGTATCAAGAGCTACAACAATTTGATACAAGAGCTGAGACAATACACTAGAATGGAATGAGGTCCTGGAACTCATCCACAACTCAAGGGAGGTCCTTTTAACACCATATAATTGAAAAAAAATCATAGGAATAAGAGTGTGCCATTCAGCATCTTAAGCCTGTTCTGATATGCATGAAGCAAATTCATCCTTCGGCATAACGATGCGCATTGAGATTGATCTATTATCACATGACTGGTTAATTCACAAAATCTAGTTAAAAGAGTATCACACTGGGTACCAAGGCAGTTACAAATGTTTCATGCTGTAATTTACAATTTTCCTTATTCCTTTCCCACACCAGCTGAAGTTCCACGAAAGACTCTCCTTCTCAACTTCTCCACTCACCTGAGGTGTGGTGCCCCCCAGGTTAAAAACACCACCAGTTGACTTTCTCTTATGAGAGAGCAGCCTAATGGTCCCCTGGGAGTATGGCAACTACCTTTACATAGTCTGTTGCCAACTGTTTCAACCGAAGAGAATTTATCTGGGTTTGAAAGGAGTTCTAAAACAAGGATTTCACATTTTGAGTGAAGGTTATTCAATCTTAAAATTCAAAATAACAGCACCAAAACTGAACATTTTAACATAGAAAAAGAGTTCCCGGTACGTTCCAAGCAATCTGTTCAGAGATGGTATTACACACCACTGCAGCAAGTGAGACTTGAACCTGGGCTCCCTGGTTCAAAGGTAGGGGCACTGCCAGTGAGCCACAAAAGCCCCTTGATATATTTGGATATTGATATGCAATTGGAAATTGTCGTCCATAAGAAAGTGATCATGTATTACCAAAATAGCTGATTTTTGGCTGACTAACAGTAGCAAATACTTTAACCAATGTTCCTATATTCAAATACTATTTTTCATGTCTTTCTCCATACAAATTACATGAGTTCATTTACTGATCCAACAACTTTTATTGGGGGCGGGGGGGGTAGAGGAAATATTACCCTTCCCACAAACCTCAACTCTCACATACAAAGACACCAACTTTAGAAATATTATAAATCATAACTATCTTCAAGGGAGATAAGTCATTCTGTGGGAACAATTGAAAAAAATCTTCCTCCGGTCCATTACACCATTCTTCCGAATTGCCTACTGCTGTGGCAGAGAAAATTTGCCCAAAGGGTGATTTTAAATCTTTCAGCGGAATTCCTGACATGGTCTTTGCTGCTATTCACCTCGTCTAACATCAACCATTCAATGATTTTGTACTGTATTATCTAGGTATAATATCGCATACTACACAGTGCAAGTAGTGTTACAAATAATGCCTAGATAGGTAACTCTTAAGCCTTAGTTGTCTCAGTGCCAAAATTAAACCGACCACCACAGACAGATATAGTGGCATTGTTTCAATTCTGCATATACAAACTCAGCCTGTCCCTAAATGTTCCAAAACAGAACTCGCGTCAACTTAATATTCCACCTCTCATACATGGCGAAGATGACAATCATTTCTCATATCGGAGGTTGCTGACTTGCTCGCCAAGCTGGCTTGTTCTCGTCAGACATTTTGTCACCATGCTAGGTAACAAAACGTCTCAACGTGAACAAGCTAGCTCGGCGAGCAAGTCAACAACCTCACCCACAACCTGAGCTACAGATCTTTGCCAAAACTTTAAATTTCTCATATCCTGATAGCCATCTCTCTTAAAAGGTCATGACAGATGGGGAGATCCAATACCAGAGCAGCTGCATCAAATTGGCCTTCAATAAGCTACGACAATGAGCATGTGAATGAGACCATGACAACAAAAAGGCAAGTCAACTAGAGTCTTAGCGCAGGTCCTCATCACCACACCCTATACTCAATGAAACTTGGACTATGCATAAGCACGCATAATTCTATAGAAATTCCATTAGCAATGCTTCCACTACAAGGACAAAACAAAAACATTCAAGTACACTGAAGCTGCTTTGAAACAGCAGCATTGATAGGAGCAGCTTGCCACCAATCATTGAAAATTATGACAAACTGTCCATTAAAGGTACTCCTGCTTTGCGTCACTATATGCTAATTATAAGGCAGAGCTGCAACAGAAAAGAAAATAAAAGGAAACAAATCCAGCACTTCAGATCACACTGTCTCATGGATGTATATGTGCCCAGAGATCGGAGGGTAAACAATTGATTTTTGGTCATACGAAAAATCATAGTTGAAACATTCAACCCCAAGGAGACATCTTTCTTGAATCAAGGAACAAACAATGCTGACAACACCATTTCAGAAGGGACGTACAGCTTTTGACCACCACATTAAGCATTTTCGGTGATGCAACATCTTGAATGGTCAGTAGAATGGTCATTCAGTGTATATATTAAGTCCACCAGGCACCTTGGATAAAATTCTATCTGAAGGCTGATACTCAAGCCGAATACAGTGATTAACAAGTCTACAAGGGCCAAATAAACAGATTCTGGCTACCAGTAAACGACTATGAACTGCTGATATATAAAACTTTACCAGTTAAAACTCTGACTCCCCCTATACACAGATGTAGACAGACATCAAAAACAACGCTGTTGTGGATGGAGGGAAAAACTGGAAAGGCAGTTCAATGATCCCTGCTCACAAAGTTCACCTTTTGGCTTGCCAGGATTTGCAGCTCCATGGTTTCTTTTCTCCAAATACTTTCACTTGCTGGCAGAAGCACAGCGCGATTGGTTCGCACGTATAAAGGCTATGTTTTAACAGTGAAAAGCAACAGTTTATAGTAACTGTCGAGGGCAAATAATCTAGCTTTCTTCAGAGAAAGACAAGCACAAAAATGGCAGTCTTTTGGGTAAATTTGAGGTCGGGGTTGAGTTAGGTGATGTTACAATGTGAGTTTGGAGGTACAGGTAACTAAATGGAAGCTCACTTTGGGGTCAAACAGAATGCTGAGATTGGAACTAGTATAATTCAGTTTCCGATACAGAAGGCAGAGGAGAATCAATAAAAGAAAGAAATTTTTAATTATTTGCTAACGGGATTCGGGTTATTGCCCATGCCCCAACTCTGTTTTGAAGACCAATTGGGGCAAGAAACAAATAAAGATGTTGTAATTTTATTTCAAATTAAAAATACCAAGAATAGGTTAATTTGACGGCAAGAACATTGTTAAATTTGGATGTATTTCAGTCTCGTCTGCATAAACTGTGTCAGTTGAGAATAAGAGCCAAAAGACTGAGAGCCCCCACAGTTTTGAGCTGAAAAAGTATAGTGTACTGGTGTCATTTATCAAACATAATGGAATTGTCTTCCCTCAGGAAAGTTTATATAAGCTGCAAAAAGAGGTTCATCTTTAAATTAAGGTGATTTATTGATCAAAGAGAAGCAGTATAGAGGGAAAGAAGTAATATCAGCGTGAAATATTCTGAACACAAAGTCACTGGAGAAAATAACTTATTTATGTCCTGCCTGAAACTAGATTACTTCAGTTGCAACACTAAAGCATTAAGTTCAGTTTGACAACTTGATCAGGATTCACAAGTTGACAGGGTAACAGACCAGTTAGATAAATGATAGCCAAATATATATCTTTTCAGTATCTTTTCCTCTTCTCAGAGAGTCCAACGTGGTAGATTTCTCAATACTATTTAGAAGCCATCAGCCTTTATAAGCTATGACAAATGCTCATGCATGATGTGCCCAAGATTAGCATAAGGTTCCAACATTTCTTGCTGACTTTTGCAATTCAGGAAATGACAAGTTAACGACTGCCACAATAATTAATTTAACCTGTTACATATTAATAACATAGAAGTTTATTATTCAAAAGAAAAGAGGATAAAATAGAATAAACCAAATCATTGAAATTTGAAAACTGAAAAGTTGATCATCCCTTCATGGTCTTTTTGTTCAACTGAGCTTGAAGTTTATCACTTTGAAAAAATTCCTTCAAGATTGTAACCAAATACTCCTGGTCTGGAATGTTCAAACTAAACTGCTGACACAGATTCAATCTACTTTTTAACAATTCCAAACCATCATCTTTCATCAGGAGCAACTGTTCTACTAACCCAGCTTCAGTCAAGATTTAGGCAAAAATACCAAGCTGAACTCTGAAAGCTTCGTTTCCCAATCAATTGCTGTTTCCCCAATCAAAAAGGCACAAAATAAAGCTCATTTGCACAACATTGAGAATGGTAATGAATGGGGACTGGTCAGGCCTCTTTCAAGGCAGATGTGAGGAGCCTTTAGACAATCCTAATGGGGGATGAATATGTAAAGGGGTTTCAAATCTCACCAGCTCCTCTGTGTGGTCTAAATACGCCAGTTGCTGGAAAGCTTTCTGAAATAAAGACAGACGGTACAGAAAAAAACTCAACATGATCTGACAGCATCTGTGGAAAAAGAGTTAATGCTTTAAGTCCAATGTGAATTTTCTTCAGAACTGTACGTTCTTCAGAACAGTTCTGAAGAAGTCAGATTGATCTTAACTGCTAACTCTGCTTCTCTCTCTCTCTTCTCCACAGGTGCTGCATGACCTGTTGAGTTTTTCCAGCACTTCATTTTTATTCCATTCATTTCCTTCGTGAAGTTTCCCCAAACCCCACAAGGACTTGTTCAGCGATACACAATTACTCTTGTCTGTCATTGTGTGTGGCATCAAGAGGTCTTCTTTCAAAAGTGCTCATTCTGATAATTTAAGAATTTTTCTTCAACAAGACTCTGTCTTTCCATCCATCCATACATACAAAAAAAAAGCCAAATTGCCAAATGTACCATTGTTCCATTCAAAAGCTGAAACTGTGCGATATTTCCAAACCAGGAAGCAGTTTTCAGCAATTAACTAACCAACTGGTACAAGCTGGTAGCTCTGATGTAATCTAGTAATGAAAAGACAGGTAGGGATTCATATCACTGATATTTTAGTCGGCTTTCACTCACTGAGATATGATTGGATCTTATTTATGCAGAAAAATGGACACTTTTCACAAGCTCACCCAATGTCATTTTTAGATTCGATTAGATTGAGGTCATCCGGATTCAGTTCGGTAATCCATTTTTCTATTTCTTCAATCCAAGGGTACTTGAGAGATGATGGGACCACGATCAACATGGGCCATTCCTGTTTATAGAGGTATGCCAAGGCAATCGCTTGAATAGTTTTCCCAAGGCCCATCTGTAAAAAGTAAACATCTTTAATTATCTTGTAAGCAATTTTTTGTTACAATGAAAAAGATACTAAATGTCGATGATCAGGGAAAAAAAAATGAGATGCTATGTTAACATGCATCTGGTAAAGGATGCAGCAGCAGTTGATATGATCTCCCATAGGTCTATTCAGAATACTCATTATAAGTGCAGACTATTGTTCCTTTCTACAGGACAACTCCTCATTATAGGAGGAAAATTGTTGTGCATTTTTTTTTCCCTCTATATTTACAGTATTTAGATATTTTCTAATCCACCAATAAGGGATGATATTTATAGACCTGTGGAGGTGGTGGGACTCTATGCCAGATCTCCTGGCTCAGAGGTAGGTACATTACCACTGTGCCACAAACACTCTTTTTGCCTGGGGCAATGTGTGCATGCGCATGCAAGTATTTTCTAACCAACTTGTTCGCAGACACTATTATACACCTCTGAAGCAGGTGGGATGGACCGAGACAGTGCCACAGAGCTCTTCTCTTAATAATTTTAATCAACTTGTTCAGATATGCTCTGACATACGTCTCGAATAGATAGGATTTGAACAGCAGATCTTTTGGCTCAAAAAGTAGAGATACTACCACTGTATATTAAGGTCTATTTAAAACGGTGCAATAATAGATATTTCTTAATCAACCTGTTAATTAAGCTGGCGGGACTTTAATCTGGATCTTCTGGCCCAGAGGCATGGACACTACCATTGTGACACAAAAGACAAAATATTAAACTGGGCATTAGGATAATGAGGCCAGTGACATTACCACCGTGCAACAATCACACCCAGCCCAAAAGCCTCAAAACCAAGGAGACCACTTATCTGAAATGGCCCTGTCTGATTTAAACAGCTTGAACAGTAGATTCCAGTTCTACACATCCTGTCTAAGAGGCAACTTCCAAGGGGCATCTGGATGCGAACCATGGATCTCTTGGTCTGTAGTCAAGTATTCTACTCCTAAGCTAATCACCCTGACAAGCCTGTCATTTTCAAAAATCTCTTGTTCATATGTTATGACACATCTCTGGAACAGGTGGCTCTTGAATCTGGGCCTCCTGGCACACAGGTAGGGACACTACCAAAAGTGATACAGGAGCTTTTTCTTGTTTGTTGTTCTCATATTTTCTAATCAAACTTTTCAGAGGTGTTATGACTCATCGATGGAGCAGGGTGGGACTTGAACCCAGGAAGCCCAGAGGTAGGAACACTACCAGAAGTGGCACAAGGGTCCTCTTCTAGTGTGTTTTGAATTCTCCCAATCAGTATCAGCTGTTCTTAGTCACAACTACAGCATGCACACATATGCAAGGGGCTCTTGTGTGACAGTGGTAGTGTCCTTACCTCTAAGCTGGAAAGCCTGGGTTCAAGACTCACCTGCTCCAATGGTGTGTTGCAATATCTCTGAATAGGCTCATTAAAAAATTATCTAAACATATGCACACTCATTTGACATGGCATTTGTAATAGGAGTTTGTTAGAAGAAATGCAAGTCAATGGTCTTGATGATCAGATAATTCAAAGCCTTCATCATGTACCACAATTCTCGTTCACTTTGAACATTTCATACCTTTTTAAAAATTCAATCACGGAATGTGGGTGTCATTGATTGGTTAGCATTCAGTGTCCATTTCTACTTCCCCTTGAGAAGGCAGTGATGAGCTGTCTTCTTGAACCATTACAGTCCCCTGTACTGTAGGCTGACCCAAAATGCCACTAAAAGGAGGGATTTCCAGGATTCTGACCCAGCGACACTAAAGGAACGTGATATTATTTCCAAGTCAGGATCGCAAGTAGCTTGGAGGAAAACTTGCAGGTGATGGTGCTCCCAAGTAACTGCAGCCCTTGTACTTCCAGATGGAAGTGGTCATGAGTTTGGAAGGGTATCTGGTGAATTTCTGCAGTGCATCTTGTACTAACAGCAAGATGTACATGCTGCTGCTACTGAGCGCCAATGTTGGAGGGAGTAGACATTTGTGAATGTGGTGCCAAACAGATTGCTTTGTCCTGGATGGTATCAAGCTTCCTGAGCATTGTTGGAGTTGCATGCATCCAGCCAAGTGGGAAATATTTCAGTACATTCCCAACTGGTGCCTTGTTGATAATGGACAGACATCAGGAAATCAGGAGGTGAGTTACTCACTACGATATTTCAAGCCCCACAGCCAGAAGTCTAAAGTTATGGCTATTTTGATTCCTGCTACAGGATAAGGTGAAGGTAATTGAGAGATCTGGAAATCAATACAACTTTTAAAAGATTAACTGACATGACCATTATATTTATTTTAGTGCATAAGTATTTTAAAAACACATCCATATAAAACAGCAAGTGTTTTTCCTAAATCCTGCTTTTACTTGCAAACAGAAAATTTAAATAGTATTACAACTGGTCCCGAAGTCAGGTATCCAATTCACTCTAGTTCATTCATGGGATACCCTGAAATGTTTATGCTCCCAAGAGAGAAGGGCTGAACTGGTTCCCCTTACTTATTAAATGCTGTCCCCTCAGTTGATCATAACAATGTTGATTTAAAAAAAAAACTCTTCCAAGGTAGAACTTTTCCCAGCTCAAATGTTTTCAAAAAGGAGTCAATTTAACCAGGCTTTTTTGAGTTAATGAAGGAATAAATTTATTAGCTTCTGAAGACCTAGAGACGATGATGAAATGCACCACATATACATCGATTAGAAATGAGTTGCATCCAAAAAGTAAAAGTGTAACAAAAAAAGCATAAATCACTTTGTTTTGTCATTGATGTCTACTTTATGAACCATTGTGAACATTGAGATGATGATTCACAGTAGCACCAATTATGATAGTGGAGTAGTCGTTTGGGGATTGTGACCCCTTTCCTAACTTGAAGTCGTCCCTTTCAGTCCTTGAAAGTGGCCTGCTGATGCCTGGTTTTCAGCAATTAGAGTTTTTTTTTCAAAAACCTGCATTCAGTGTCCAGAAGTCATCAACATATCCTTGCACAGCACACTTTAGCAAAGTGCAACTTGAACCAGAAACTAGCACATTAGCACACACAGAAGGCGACAATTGGTTTTTAACCAGCTATTGTGTTATATCCTTCCAAGTATACTCAAAAACATGTCTTTCACCCAGAACTGTCTTTATTCTCCCAATACATTTCATATGCAGTCCAGCACCCAACACCACAAGAGGTCACAGTCGAGATTTTTAAACAGCATATCTTCATTTGAAGTGCCATAGTCTGAAGTTCCCTTGACACTCTCGAGCTGTGACATCCTGATTCTTCTTGGGCCTTGGTGCAATCCACGCAGGGATTTTTCAATAGCCGCTGAATTTACATCCTCAGCTTGAATATCTTTTGTTTTAAGAAAAGCATGTTATAATTAAAAATTCAATACATCCATAAATAATTCAGGGTCATGGTTATCTGTTGCCATGACAACAGACATGTCCTACCAATGGAAACAGAAGCTACTGACTAAGACCAACACTTATTAGGGCCTATTGACCAACTTTGTGACTAAATAAGAACATTTGAAAACGTACCCCATTAACCAAGCCATTAACTAATACTTTGTTACCAAGTTACTAACTACAGAAAGCCAATTGCTGTAAGCTACTGTCTTTAACCAGTAACTCAAAGATGTTACAAATTAATGTAGCAATTGTCTTGTGTCTCCTGCTAAGAAGTTAAAGAATCCAGAAAGGAGATCTGAGCACACAAGTTCTTGGGAGGCAAATGGAACATGTCAAATCCTATGGACTGGTGTTATTAAAATTGTGTTTACCAGGGCTCTTTTCCTCCAACCATAATAGCAATATTTTTGTGTTTGTCTGTACGTTGTGTCTTGGGGGCTTAAAACAGGACCAAGTTCCAACTAGTTAAATGGTACATTGTTTTATTTTGCTAAGTACAGAAACAGGGTCAGTGATTATAGTTAACCAGACTCCAATTGAACCACTGTCTTTTGTGACAATCCAGGAATAGTGGGGCTTCAGTATCAGGTCAGTAGTAACAATATTCTTCTCTTTATTCATGCATGGGATATGGGTGTCGTTGGCTAGGGAGCATTTATTGCCCATCCCCAATTGCCCAGAAGGCAATTGAGTGTCAACCGCATTGCTGTGGGTCTGGAGTCACATGCAGGCCAGACCAGGTAAGGATGGCAGGTTTCCTTCCCTAAAGGACATTAGTGAACCAAGCTGCTTAAAGATTTGGTACCTCATGTCATGTCCCAAACCAAACAGTGGGTATGGGCTTTACAACCAGTGAAGTAATTTGGAAAGATAGCAATGGTGTGATTTTAGGAAATTTTATTTTTTTTAAGAGAAAGTTATTACCTGGAAGGCATCAACGGGGAAGCGTATGAAAGCATATTCAAAAATAAATAAGCATAGAACATAGAACAGTACAGCACAGTACAGGCCCTTCGGCCCATGATGTTGTGCCGAACTTTCACCCTAAACCTAAGGTCAATCCAACATGCACCGCTACCTTATACTATCATCCATATGCCTATCTAATAGCCGCTAAAATGCCCCGAATGAGGTTGACTCCACTACCCTCTTCGGCAATGCATTCCATGTCCCTACCACTCTCTGAGTAAAGAACCTACCTCTGATATCTTCCCTATATCTACCTCCACTCACTTAAAAACTATGCCCCCTCATAATAGCTACCTCCACCCCAGGAAGAAGTCTCTGGCTGTCTACTCTATTTATACCTCTGATCATTTTGTACACCTCTATCAAGTCACCTCTCATCCTTCGTCGTTCTAAAGAGAAAAGCCCTAGCTCTCTCAACCTTTCCTCGTAAGGCCTTCCCTCCATTCCAGGCAACATCCTGGTAAATCTCCGTTGCACCCTTCCCAACGCCCCCACATCTTTCCTGTAATGAGGCGACCAGAACTGCACACTATACTCCAGATGTGGCCGAACCAGAGTTTTGTACAGCTGGAGCATAACTTCACGGCTCTTGAACTCAATCCCTCTATTAATGAAAGCTAACACACCATACGCCTTCTTAACAACTCTGTCCACCTAGGTGGCAGCTTTCAGGGAACTGTCAACATGAACCCCAAGATCCCTCTACTCTTCCACACTGCCAAGAATCTTTCCGTTAACCCTGTATTCTGCTTTCAAGTTTGTCCTTCCAAAATGAATCACCTCACACTTTTCAGGGTTAAACCCCATCAATCACTTCTCAGCCCAGCTCTGCATCATATCAATGTCTCTTTGTAACCTAGAACAACCCTCCACACTGTCCACAACGCGACCCACCTTTGTATTTTCCGCGACCTTGCTAATCCACCCTTCCGCTCCTTCATCCAAATCATTTTCAAAGATCACAAATAGAAGAGGACCCAGAACAGATCCTTGTGGTACACCACTCGTAACTGAGCACCATGTTGAATATTTTCCGTCCACTACCACCTTTTGTCTTCTAAGGGTCAGCTAATTCTGAATCCAATCTGCCACATTTCCCACTATCCCATGCCTCCTTGCCTTCAGCAGGAGCCTACCATGGGGAACCTTATCAAACGTCTTACTTAAATCCATATATACCACATCCACTGCTCTTCCTTCATCCATGTGTTTGGTCACCTCTTCAAAGAATTCAATAAGGTTTGTGAGGCATGATCTGCCCCTCAAAAATCCATGCTGACTATCATGAATCAAACTGTGCCATTCCAAGTGATCATAAATCCTATCTCTCAGAGCTCTTTCCAATAATTTGCCCACCACTGACGTAAGACCAACTGGCCTGTAATTTCCGGGGTTATCCCTATTGCCTTTTCAATTGAAGGAAAGAAGAACTGCAGGTAATGTGGAAAAAGCACTTTTACTCCAGACTAAAAAGCTGTCACAGACAGGGTAGGCCAAATCACATCCTTTTGAAGCATATAATTCAATGGGTAGAAATTGTCCCTCCCTGATATAGTGTGTATAATGGCAACAAAGACTGTAAAGTACAAACTGAATAATTTTTCAAAATCTGACTGGTGATATGGAGTAAAATTTTTCACAGTTTTTGCCTTCAATGGCAAATCCAGAATCTTGGCTTTAAGTGGCAACTACCTTACTCCCATACATTTCGATCTTATTAAAAGCCCATCTTGCCTTATTTACATGCTACCCCTTCACTGAAAAGCCAGAAGGTGCAAATTCCTGACACACTTTTCAGAGCAGGTACCTGGCAGCTGAATCATGCTAGAGATAAAAGGTACTGCAGATGCTGGAGAATCCGAGATAATAAGGTGTGGGGCTGGATGAACACAGCAGGCCAAGCAGCATCATAGGAGCAGGAAAACTTGACATTTCGGGCCTAGACCCTTCATCAGAAATTTGAAGCACATGCAGTGTGTTTGCTGCATGAAGTGCTGGCATATGCTGCAAGTCTGATATTCTCACAGCACAGTGCCACTAAGCAACTCCTGGATTTCGTCTGATTGAAAGGTCGACTAGTGGCTGTTTTCCACTGTCATAAACTGCCTGACTCTCCCTCTGCAATAAAAAGTAACGTGAGCCACAAAGGCTAGTAGCTGTAACTGAGCACGTAAGACCTTGTGTGCTAAGAAAGCATTGTGACCTATTTGGAAGCTGGCAGCCTGCAAGTCCATGCTATAGTTGGTGAACAGTGAACTAAGAAAGCAATGTGTAGTTCATGGATGATAACAGCCTCCGAGCAAGCAATAACATGAGGGACTGACAAGAAAGCAAGCTAAGAACTGTAAGTTGAATCCTGTGCAGATGTGTGTGACGTGTGTGTCCCTGTATGCAAAGCAAAGTGTTCAGGTGGTAGCTGAGTTCCTGAAGAGCAGGCGTGTTGGTGTGGTGTGACTCCTGATGCAAACATATCTGAATAAAGGGAGAGTGGTGGCCCTGGTGAATACAGGGTGTTGTTAGAATGAAGCAATTGCATGATTGCAGGGAAGAGCTTATAGCATGATTCAGCTATAACAAGGTGTGGGGCTGGATGAACACAGCAGGGCAAGCAGAATCATAGGAGCAGGAAAACTTGACGTTTCGGGCCTAGACCCTTCATCAGAAATGATTTCACACCCTGTATTCACCAGGGCCACCACTCTCCCTTTATTCAGATATGTTTGCATCAGGAGTCACACCACACCAACACGCCTGCTCTTCAGGAACTCAGCTACCACCTGAACACTTTGCTTTGCATACAGGGACACACACGTCACACACATCTGCACAGGATTCAACTTACAGTTCTTAGCTTGCTTTCTTGTCAGTCCCTCATGTTATTGCTTGCTCGGAGGCTGTTATCATCCATGAACTACACATTGCTTTCTTAGTTCACTGTTCACCAACTATAGCATGGACTTGCAGGCTGCCAGCTTCCAAATAGGTCACAATGCTTTCTTAGCACACAAGGTCTTACGTGCTCAGTTACAGCTGCTAGCCTTTGTGGCTCACGTTACTTTTTATTGCAGAGGGAGAGTCAGGCAGTTTATGACAGTGGAAAACAGCCACTAGTCGACCTTTCAATCAGACGAAATCTAAGAGTTGCTTAGTGGCACTGTGCTGTGAGAATATCAGACTTGCAGCATATGCCAGCACTTCATGCAGCAAACACACTGCATGTGCTTCAAATAAATGGTGATGTGTGAAAGTCCAAGGGGGGGCTGTTGACTGTGGGTGAAGGGGGTCTACAGTCAGCCAGGGGCACCACCAAAGTCAGCCAAGGGGTGAGGGAGCAAGCTCATTTTTCATTCAATGACACAAAGGGAGGGAATGAGTCTGATATAATGGGATGGAAAAGCCATTAGCGGTGATGCAGGGGCAGGAGACATGGTAAAGTGCCCCCAGTGAATAAGTAGGAAGTGCAGAAGTTGGGAGGGTTAGTGCTATGGGAGGATGAAGTGGGTAACAGCCATTAACTGGACATGATGCTGACATGTGTACTCACGAGCAGTGGTGAGATGTGCCTGCAGGGTCAATGTTATAGTGAGTGTTGGACCTGCGAGTGCGAGGTAGCAGAGGTGATTGCAACGATAACCCTTGTGGAGGGCAGATCATGGATATTCTTTCTGCAATGCTGGTCTTTCCTTTTTAACCTGAACACAGCACTGCTGTGCTTCAATTTGTGCCCAGGCTGGCTTGGTCTGGTGGTATGGGTTCCTATGGCAGTCACCTGAAAAAAGCATCACCCTCCTCTCCACTGCCTGTTCACCAATATCTCCAGGTCCTTGTCCATGTTGCAGGAAATGAGCTTGCCTTTCCTCTGGGCGATCTGCTCAGTAATAATGGGTGAAGAACAGTTCCTGGCTTGCAGCGTCTGAGGTGGCATACAGCTCAGTTCTAAATAGGGCACCAGAGGCACCAGACCCAGACAGTCCCAGAAGCAGCGAGTGATTGCACCTCTCCAGCCCCAAGATTCCCAGAGCCCAGTCGTGCAATTAGCTAGATGAAGAGGGGAAGATTGCATGAGAAAAATCACTCCAAGCCATGGTGATTTAGGCCCTATGAATTTCACTCAATAACACACTGACTGCAAACACAAAACTTCCCGTTCAGTGATTCTATGTCAGCACCAGACCTACAATCAAGTAGGCCAGTAGAAGGCAAGCAGAAACAGGCTTCTGTGCCCAAGAGGACAAACCTAATCAGTTAGTTAATAAGGAATTATGATTGGACCCAACAATCTCACATTTGAAAGATGAAACAGGAGAGAATGTAAACACATCAAAAGGCCTAGGAACCACTCAAATTTCTAAAACTCAAAGTCAAAACAACCAGTTTCTGTTGTAAGTCGATGAAAAACCATTGTTATGAGCCCAAGAAACTCAAAATCTGCTGGTTGTATCATGCTGAGCTTTATTATAGTCTCATAAGGGGTCAAAGGGTTTGTGGTAACTAATGAATCTCAGCAACACCACAAAAATAAAAATGCAACTCCTTAGAAATCAAAGATCATCAACTTTGCAGCACATAATTTATGGATGATTGACAATTATAAAACTCCAACACCATGGTATCAGGCCATTGTCAACTGAGCACATCTCATTACCAAACATTTTTGGTCTCCACAGAGTACAGCTCAATGCTACAAACATATGATCTCCCCTCACAGGGAATCACTAATGAGCTTTTTGCAAAACATAAAAGGAAGCAATTTACAAACTGCAAAGATATTTGATGAAGTATTATTTTCAAAATAAAAAGGAAACCAGGGAAATTTATCTCATGTTAGGAATTAAGGAATTAAGGGTTATGATGAGTGGGCGGATAAGTGGGGCTGAGTCTCAAAGATCAGCCATGATCTTATTAAATGGTGGGGCAGGCTTGAGGGGCCAGATGGCCGACTCCTGCTCCTAGTTCTTATGTTCTTATGTTCTGTAATTAGTTGGATTGAATGCGATAAAAACAATAAATAAATAACCCGAGGAAGGAAAAGTTGCAATTGAAAACAATTCCTGTTATTTGATTGGCTCATACTTTAACTTGGTTCCCAAATGTTACATAAGAACATAGGTATTAGGAGCCTGTCTCACCACTCAAGACCATGGCCAATCTGCTGCAGGCCTCAACTCCTCTTTGGTGCCAGGTCAGCATAACAATCAATTCCTTGATATTTCAAAGGGCTATCTACCTCCTCATTAAATAATTTCAGTAATACAGCATCCAAAACTCTCCAACAGAACATTGCAGAGATTACCCAGCTATTGGGAGAAGAAATTTCTTCGTACCTCAATTTAAATGAGTATCTCCTTATTCTGTAATCCCCAGTGGGAGACTTGCCCATGACTGGAATCATCTCAACATCTGCCCTGCCATTCCACTCACAATCTTGAGTACATCTATGAGATCACCCCTCATTCTTTTAAACTCAAATGAATAGAGGCCGAACCTGTCTAACTATTCTCAATAGTTCAACCTGTTCATTCCAGGTATTAACTTTGTGAATTTCTTTTGAACTGCCTCCAATGTCAGTATATCCTTTCCTTGAAATACAGGGACTAAAACTTTATGCAGAACTCCAGGGGCGGCCTCAACAACAGCCTGCAGAGTTGTAAGAAAACTTCCCCATCTTTAAGCTCTAACATCCTAGCAATAAATACCAAAATTCTATTTGCTGTCTGAAATGCTTGCTACACCTGAATGCTAACATTTCGTTTCATGCACAAGAACATCCAGACCCTCTGTGCTGCAACTTCCCTTTCTTAAAAAAAAAAGCTCTCTTCACTTAAATAGTCTGCCTTTTGATCTTCCTGCCAAAGTACAAGGTCTCACACGTTCCTGCATTAAACTCTATCTGCCAAGTTTTTGTCCCATTCATTCATCTTATCTATATCCCCTTGCAGATTACTTATTTCCTCATCTCAACTGTTTTTATATCGTCAGCAAATTTGAATACATTAAACTCTGCCCCCTACTCCAAGTCATCAGTACAGCTAAGAAATAATTGAGGCCCAAGGACTAATCCTTATAGCACTCCACAATTGGAAAAACACCCATTTAATCTTGACTCATTTTTATTCTGTTAGCCACACCCAAATCCATGCTAATACATTACCCCCATTATTGTGAGCTCCTCACTTGTGCAGTAAAAACTTTTAGGCAGCACCTCAGGTGAATGCCTTCAGGAAATCCAAATACATTGTGTCAACTGGACCCCTTATTCAACTCTGCTTGCTATAGTGTCAAAGAATACAAGCAAATTTCGTAAATATGAATTCCGCTTTACAAAGCCATGTTGATTGTGTTTCTTTGCATTAAGTTTTTCAAAATGCCCTGTTATTTCTACTTTAATATTCGACACCAGCTTTTTTTCCCAAACACCTCCACCAACACCCTCATCCGCTTAGCCGAACTCATCCTCACCCTCAACAGCTTCTCTTTCAATTCCTCCCACTTCCTACAGACAAAGGGGGTGGCCATGGGTACCCGCATGGGCCCAAGCTATGCCTGCCTCTTTGTAGGTTACGTGGAACAATCCCTCTTCCGTACCTACACTGGCCCTGAACCCCACCTCTTCCTCCGTTACATTGATGACTGCATCGGCACCGCCTCGTGCTCCCACGAGGAGCTCGAACAGTTCATCCATTTCACCAACACCTTCCACCCCAACCTGAAGTTCACCTGGACCATCTCCAACACTTCTCTCTCCTTCCTGGACCTCTCTGTCTCCATCTCGGGTAACCACCTAGAAACCGATGTCCATTTCAAGCCCACTGACTCCCACAGCTACCTGGAATACACCTCCTCCCACCCACCCTCCTGCAAAAATGCCATCCCCTATTCCCAATTCCTTCGCCTCCGCCGCATCTGCTCCCAGGATGAGACATTCCACTCCCGTACATCCCAAATGTCCTCATTCTTCAAGGACCGCAACTTCCCCCCAAAAGTGGTCGAGAACGCCCTCGACCGTGTCTCCCGCATTTCCCGAAACACATCCCTCATGCCCCGTCTCCGCAATAATAACCAAAAAAGAATCCCCCTCGTCCTCACATACCACCCCACCAACCTCTGGATCCAACGCATCATCCTCTGACACTTCCGCCATCTGCAATCCGACCCCACCACCAAAGACATTTTTCCCCTCCCCACCCTTATCTGCCTTCCGGAGGGACCACTCCCTCCGCAACTCCCTTGTCCGCTCCACACTCCCCTCCAGCCCCACCACACCCGGCACTTTTCCCTGCAACCGCAGGAAGTGCTACACCTGCCCCCACACCTCCTCCCTCACCCCAATCCCAGGCCCCAAGAAGACTTTCCATATCAGGCAGATGTTCACCTGCACATCTACCAATGTGGTATACTGCATCCGCTGTACCCGCTGTGGCTTCCTCTACATCGGGGAAACCAAGCGGAGGCTTGGGGACCGCTTTGCAGAACACCTGCACTCAGTTCGCAACAAACAACTGCACCTCCCAGTCGCGAACCATTTCAACTCCCCCTCCCATTCCTCAGACGACATGTCCATCCTGGGCATCCTGCAATGCCACAGTGATGCCACCCGAAGGCTGCAGGAACAGCAAATCATATTCAGCCTGGGAACCCTGCAGCCCAATGGCATCAATGTGGATTTCACAAGCTTCAAAATCTCCCCTCCCCCAAACGCATCCTAAAACCAGCATGGCTCATCTCCACCTCCCTAACCTGTTTTTCCTCTCACCTCAAGCCACACCCCCATCTCCTATCTACTAACATCATCCCGCCCCCTTGACCTGTCCATCCTCCCTGGACTGACCTATCTCCTCCCTACCTACACTCACCTTTACTGGCTCAATCCCCGCCTCTTCGACTTGTCTGCCTCCTCTCCACCTATCCTCTCCTCTATCCATCCTCTATCCGCCTCCCCCTCTCTCCCTATTTATTTCAGAACCCTCTTCCCCTCCCCCATTTCTGATGAAGGGTCTAGGCCCGAAACATCAAGTTTTCCTGCTCCTATGATGCTGCTTGGCCTGCTGTGTTCATCCAGCCCCATGCTTGTTATTAAGGTAATTTCCCGAAACACATCCTGAAACATTTCCCGAAACACATCCCTCATGCCCCGTCTCCGCAATAATAACCAAAAAAGAATCCCCAACTCTATGTTCATACCTCAACAACTGGTCTTAGTTAAGGATACCGATTAGAGACCCAAGTTGCTCTCCCTCACACCGATCATGAATGCCTCGAGAATTCTTAACAATGAGATCTCAATTAAAAAGCAAATTACTTCAGATGCTGGAATCTGTACTGAAAACAATAAATGCTGGAAATCACAGTGGTTCAGGCAGCATCCACAGAAAGAGAGCAGGCTAACATTCGAATCTAGATGACTCTTCGTCAGATGTGAAGTGTGTGTGTGTGCGTGCACAGCATTTATTGTTTTCAGTACAGATCCTTCAGAATTCTCTGTTTTTGTCACAGAGAATAGTATCTTTTCCCTAAACTATGCTATCCCTTATCACTTCAGTCATGCTCTGGACGATGGTCAGTTCATCCAACCACACTGCCCTCTGTGCCACTGTACACATCAGAAGCAAGAACCTTGCACCCATTCGATGACAGCAATGGCTGAGGAACCTCCAAATCCAAGTTCCAGATGGCGACACTAGTCTCATTCGAAGTCTCACATTCCTGTGTTGGTTATAGAGTAAATTTATAGAGTAAGTGTGCCTGCCTCCTGAAACACATTGTTCAGGTATCTCTCTTTCCCCCTCCCTGATGTATCTGCAACTCAGACTCTAGCTCATTCATCTCTGAGCTGAAATTCTTCAAAAAGCCGACACATTGTGCCAGTGTGATTGCACACACACCACACAGTACACCAAAACAAATCACCTGCCTAGCAATCTCTATTCTCCATTGTTAACTCTCTTTTAATTAATTAATTTGGACACTAAACATTTTAAAAGGTAAATTAGCAAACTTGTCTCTTCAGCTGTAATAACATCTCCTGATTTTAACCGAGATAACAAGCATGGGACTGGATG
>JAHRHZ010000144.1:66038552-66096183 GCA_024137785.1 Ginglymostoma cirratum
TTTGATGAAGGTTTTAGGCCCGAAACGTCAAGTTTTCCTGCTCCTATGATGCTGCTTGACCTGCTGTGTTCATCCAGCCCCATGCTTGTTATCTCGGATTCTCCAGCATCTGCAGTACCTTTTATCTCTTATTCCTGATTTTAACCAATTGGTTAATCAAAAGACACAGAAGATCTCTAACCGATATCTACCTATTTTCCTGCGATGCCACACTTTTCTTCTTGTAAGAACCAACAAGCGGAAGAGGCTCTCTGCCATCAGTTGTTCTTGTTGGGTATGATTTGAAAGAATGGATTTGTGATGTCTGATGCTTTCTAACTGGTAGCTTTCCCTATAAAGCCAAAAGGCACAACATTGTTTTTTTATTACCTTGCTATCATTGAGATCTGATTACTGTAGTCTGTCAAATTACAAAGATACTGCTAATATTCCATGATATGCCCCATTTCCATTTGCTACTTGTCAACATTCCCACTGCTTCCAAATAAAAAGTCTTCTCAGCAAAGCTCCTGGAGAACAGCTTTAAGTTGCAGGAAATGCATTTCTATTTCTCTTGACACAGTGCAGCCTGCCAGCAAATGGCCCAACAAACCTCCACAAGGAGAAGTAAAGTACAGAATTCGTGGCCAAGTTTATACACCTAAAAAAGAGGGAAAGGGAAACAAAGCCCAGGAAAAAACTGAGGGACACATGGCAAACTACTATCAAGCTTTGAGCAAATGATTGGCCATTAGGGAGGGGGTTAGGGGATGCGGACAAGAATGGAAACAACATATTAAAGCAAGCAGTTCAAATAAATCTAGTTCCAACACAACATATGGTTTTTAATTTTTTTTTGCTTTATACAAAATTTCAATTACCGACAAAGACTACAGTCAAAAGGGCTTAGTATTTTTAAAATTTACTTCGAGCTTACTTTTTAACAACCAAATGACCAGAGGAAATTTTCTGGAGGAGGTATAAATTTGCTGTTTGCCAAATACTTACAAAAGAGATTTGAAAACTAACCAATTACTTCATCACAGCAAAAGTGACATAACATTTATAGTTGCTCCTACCACCATTTTTACCCTATGTTTCCATGCCAGTATTTATGCAGAGTTGCATAATACACTTTTATAACAATCATGGTATTGTGCGATGCAACGCAAAACTATAATCGGAGTGGCTGATATCACTGATTAAATAATAATTTTAATGGATGGGATGTTTCGAATCGCAATCAAGGCTTGAATGATTAGATTCCACAATTTTGACATTATTCTATGTGATCTGATTCTTTCCTCTCTCTCTCAAAATGCTGGGGATTATGCTAGGTAACATGGAGAAGAGACATATGCGATTTAATCACAGCATTACAATTCCAGTTTAGGACTAAAGGTCAATTAATATCCTTACCTCATCAGCAATCATGCACCTAAACAAAAAAAAAAGAGTAATAAATGAAAGACCAATGCAAAGAACACCTATTAAATATTCACAGATTTCAACTTAGTACTGAAGTTTCAATTTAGTTATCTCAATTGGTCGTCTTTTTTTCTGAATCAATAACTAAAACAGTTACTTTTAGACACATATCATATTACAATTCATTCTAGCAGAATATATGAAGCATTTTTTCCACCACTTATCACAAACACTGCACATATAATGTAATCTAGACGGATATATTATATCAAACCTATCTGGCTTTATCTAAAACAACAAAATGGACCATGTTAGTCTAACTTTAAAATGGTGCTGTGAACCAATCCAAAATATCCCACAGCTGCTTTATATATCCTGGCTACACTGAATTACTAGTAATTCATCGCTCAAGCAAAGTGAAACATTTTAGGTACTGCAACTGTTAATTACTAATAACAATTTTACTGAAAGGGTCAAGAATACAGATAGAAAATATTATTTTTTCCAATACTAGGTTGGTGAAAATATCAGTTTACAATTTTCCTATTCATACTCAGCAGCTGCAATGCTTTAACCAATCGTTCTAATCGTAGAGATTGTATTTGAAAGTTTCTGTTATGATAATAGAAATATTATGAAGGAATGTTGCTGCCAACATAATGTTGGAAAGGAGATATGACGGCCAAATAAAAGCTTGGTTAAACAGATCGGTTCTCATGAGCTTTTTAAACAAAAGATGAAAGGCAAAAATGTAGGCATTTAGAAAGTGAATCTTGAAGCAACATGGGATTCAGTGCTAGAGAAAATGCAGTGGAAATATAAGGGAAGGAGGCTGAAGGATTTACAGTCAAATGGGGATTAGGATTTTGAATTTCATATTTTGGGAACCTGGAGCAGATTACATACAACACAGAAGTGTGAGCAATATTGTGCCATGGGATTCTATCATATGGGAAACAGACAGATGCTTCTGTGACTGCAGAGTCAGGATGGTGTGTTGCCTGCCCAATGACAGGGTTAAGGATGTCACCGAGTAGCTGCAGAACATCTGAAGAGGGACGGAAAGCATTTTGGTACGAACAACTCGGGAATAAAAAAACGAGGGATTGGGTTCTATACGCAGAATTTAGGGAGCTAAGTAATAAATTAAAAAGCAGAACCTCGAAGGTCATCATCTCAGGATTACTCCAAGTGCTCTTGTTTTGGACTCCTCTACCCTAGGAAAAAGAACCTTGGCTTTTCACTCTATCCATGACCCCCATGATTTTATAAAATCTCTATGTCACCCTTCAGCCTCCGACACTCCAGGGAAAATAGCCCCAGCCCATTCAGCCTCTCTGAATAGCTCAAACCTTTCAACCTGGTAACATCCTTGTAAATCTTGACTGAACCTTTTCAAGTTTAACAACATTTTCCCGACAGTAGGGAGCCCAGAATTGAATGCAGTATTCTGAAAGTGGCCTCACCAATATACAGATTGGATGAACGCGTGTCTAGGAGGATGGTGTAAGAGGGGTGGATTTAGATTTTGAGACATTGAAACCAATTCTAGAGAAAGAGAGACCTGTAAAAAGCTTGAAAGGCTGCACTCCTGCAGGACAAGGACTCATACTTCCAGGGGTGTTCACTAGCACAATGAGTGCATGTTTAAACTGGAGTGGGTGGGGGAGGATAGGAACATTAACAAGGACACAAGAGTGAGGGAAGTGAAGATGGAAATGGAAGGTACAAACGTTGGAAGCAGAAGTGGAAGGCACAGGAAACAAGAGCTAATAGTTAATAGGGCAGGGGTACAAAATTAAAGTGTAGAAATGTCAAAAAAAAACAAAGTTCAAAAGGTACTATATCCGAGTTCACAGAACATTTGCAATAAGTTAGATAAATTAACAATACAAATAGTTGCAAACAGGTACAATAATGATTATAATCATGGAAATAAGGCTACACAGTGACCAAGGCCTGTCCAAGGGTGTTCAGTCTTTGGGAAAGACTGGCAAAAATGGAACAGGATGGAGGGTATCTTTGTTAGTGAAAGATTAAATAAATACAAGTGAGAAAGAATACTGGCACAGGAAATTGATTAATTCCACATCTAAATCTGAATGGAATCAAGCAGCACGAAGGTGCAGAAAGTAAGTGAGAGAGGTCTATGGGCATCCAAAAAGGATAGAGAGGTAGGGGTTAGCATTGAGAAGGAAATTAAGATCACATGCATCTTTAATTAAACAGGCATGACAGTGAACAGGGCATGGTGGAAAGGAATGAATGCACTCCTTTTGGGTACATTAACATTACAGAAAAGTGGCTCAACCATGGTTAATAAAAGAGATTAAGGATTCTATAAGATCCAAAGAGGAGTCACATAAAAGCAGCAAGCCTGTGGACTGAGAGCAGTTTGGAATTCAGCAAAGGAAGACCAAGACATTGATTAAGAGAAAAAAAAACTATGAGAGTAAACTTGCAAGGGACATAAAAACAGATTGTAAGGGCTCTATTTAAGCAAAAGATTAGCTAAATCAAATGCAGGCCCTATTATAGTCTGAAATGGAAGGATTAATAATGGAGAACAAGAAATGGCAGCAAAATTAATTAGTTTTGTCTGTCTTTGCAGACGACGACAAAACATTTCCCAAAATCTAAAGGAGTCAGGATTTTCTATTGAGAAGGAGGAATCGAAGGATATTAGCATTAACAAAGAGAAAAGTAAGCACTGGAGATACTAATGGGACTGACAGATGATAAAAATCACCAAGGCCTGATAATTTTCATCCTGGGATACTGAAGGATTTGATCATATAAATAGTCAACACATTGGCTGTTCCTTTCCAAAATTGTGCAGATTCTGAATCAGGCCGAATGCATGAGGAAGTACCAAGGAATGTGGTGTATTTAGATTTTTAGAAAGCTTTTGGTCAAGTCCCACATGAGACGTTATTGTGCATAATGAAAGTACGTGAAACCACTAGTAATATATTAGCGTGGATTGGAATTAGTCAGCAAACAGGAAATATGAACAAATAGGTCATTTTCAAAGTGGAAGGTGGTAACATAAGGGGTACTGCAAGGATCAGTGCTTGGGCATCAGATATTCATGACACCTATCAAAAATTTGGATAAAGGAATCAAGTGTAATATTTCCAAATTTGCTGTTAACACAAAATTAGTTGCAAGTGAGTGTGGCAAAAGGGGGGAAAACGAAGGTTTCAGGGTATTCAGACAAGCTGAATGGAAAAGTATGTGACAGATGTAGCATAATGTGAATATATGTGAAGTTGTCTGCTTCAACTGGCAAATAGATTGGCATTAATTAACTCGTGATAGGTTGGGAAACGATTGATGTTTTTAAGGTCTTAACAAAAATTTGTAGCTCAGGTTGTAGAAGCAGTTGTTCGTTTGCTCGCCGAGGTGGTTGTTCCGTGGTGAGCAGGCATTTCGTTACCATTCTAGGCAACATCATCAGAGCGACCTCTAAATAAAGCATTAATGTTCCGCTCCATTCTGAATTTTTATGATCCTCTGGTATGGTGGGTCTTGTCACTTTTTCTGAAGAAGAGTCCCGGCCCAAAACATTAAATTTCCTGCTCCTCTGATGCTGCCTGGCCCACTATGCTCATCCAGCTCCACACTGTGTTATCTCTGACTCCAGCATCGGCAGTTCTTACTATCTCGTCACTTCCTGGTTGTTTTTATTGCAGATGTCTGTATACGGGTTTATTTCTATGTGTTTGTTAATGGAGTCCCGTGTTGAGAACCAGGCCTCCAAAAATTCCCTTGCATGTCCAGGTCGAAGTGATGGCCTACATTGTCTGTGTGTAGGGAGACAAGTGAATATTGGTTGTGTCTTTTTACTGCCAGCTGGTATGTTGTGCATCCTGGTTGTCAGTTTCCTCCCCATTGATCCAATGTTATGTATTCTGTGCTTGCTGCATGAGAGTCTGTATATCACGTTAGTCCTGTTTACAGTCAGTGTGGGGTCTTTCCTCTTTGATGGCACTTGATGCAGTGTTGATGTAGGTTTGTGTGCAATCATGATACTATGAGGTCTAAGGAGTCTGGTTGTTATTTCTCATATTTTTGATGTAGGGTAGCTTTACAAGTATAACGATTGATGTGCAAAGGGACTGAGGTATCTTTATACACTGGTCATTAAAAACAAGCACACTGGTGCAACAAGCAGTTAGGAAGGCAAATGGTATGTTGGCCTTCATTGCAGAAGAATTTGATTGCAGAGACAAAGAAGTCTTACATCTGGAATATTGAAAACGATTTTGGTCTCTTAACTCAAGAAACAATATACTTGCCACAGAGGGAGTTCAGAGGTCCATAAGACTGATTCCTGAGAACGGCTGATTGTCATATGTTGATTGGACCCATATTCACTGGAGTTCATAAGAATGACAGGCGATTTCATTGAAATGGGCAGACTGGGTGCAGGAATGATGTTTCACCTGGCCAGGGATCCAGAAGAAGGGCTCACAGTTTCAGGGTAGGGGATAGACTATTAGGGACTGAGATGAGGTGAAACATCTTCACACAACAAGTGATGAACCTCTGGATTTCTCCACCACAGATGGCTGTGGAGGCAAAGTCAAATGAATCTACTCAGGAAAGAAATAGATATATTTCTAGAAGTTAATGGTGTCAGGGGTACGGAAGACAGCAGGAATATGGTGTTCAGATCAGCCATGGTGGTGTGGAATGGAGGAATGGGCTCAACAGGTGGAGTTCTAATTTTCTAAGTTTAAAAACAAAAGACCCAGGAAGTACAAAGCACCAGAATCACATTAACACAATACATCATTCTTGGCTTTGACAAAGATCTAAGAAACTAGATGAGATCGATCTGAACAAGGAGCTCTGCAAAAGCTAAGCACAGCTCTGGAAACATTCAAGGGCTTCAGCAAAGCTAAAAGAATAATGTAGAAGGGTGGCATTTTGTGATGATGGAGTTTTCCCTTAGAGAAATTGTTAATGGAAATTTTGAACAGAAAGACACAGCAAGATTAAGGATACCACTGTATGTCAGTCACTTTTCACAGAAAATAGATTAGCTTAGAAACTTTGAAAAATTCAAGCTGAAATGAGGTGAAAGCTGACAAACCAGAAAGTGAGTCACATGAACAAAATTATCTTCTGGAGGGTTAAAAAAAAGGAAGACACAAGACAAGAAAATGCAAAATGGTTGAGGTCCAATGCCGTAATGGTAAGGAGACAGAAAGCAAGGGAGAAGAAGAAAGGGCAGAAGCCTTATGGGCTTGCTCTTAGAAATGGAAGAGGTTCATGAATGACTTGCATGTATTACTTGAGATAGGGGAAAGGGATTTATGGAGGTAGTTTTTTGTGTAGAACCATTGTTCTTGCCCTCCAGAACGGTCAAGTAATACACTATTTCAACTAAAGAGAATGAGTATTGTTCTATCTCGTCACATCCAACTTGGCAATTGGTGATTCTATCAATCGTGAGCCAGAATTGTTCAAATGTGGACACTTCCAAATTGAAGGGGCAAAGCTATGGAACTTGAGCAGGCAACTAACAGAGGTAAGACCACGCTGTATGACTACAGGACAATTAATTTTCTGGGAAGTAATGGGATTCTGGCAAATGGCAAGGAAGTGATTCAGCTGAACAACAGCAGCTGTACTATTTTGCGGCAGATGGATGAAAATCAGAATTTAAGAGTATATATTTGTGGTACTGGGTGACAATGTTCTGCTGAAAACAGTAAGAGGAGGGGGAATTGGATAAGAGAATGAAACATTTACTCAGATTGTCTCGTCAATGATCTGGACTTCAATAGAGATGGCAAGGGTAAGAGCATATATATGGTGAACAAGATATTCATGTTCCCTTTTACATTGAAAAGACATCAAAAATAATAAAGGCCACATTCTATTACTCCTACCAGTTCAGCAGTTAGCACTGCTGCCTCACAGTGCCAGGGATCCAGGTTCGATTCCACCCGCAGGTGACTGTGTGCAATTTTAAGCATTCTCTTCCTTCCCCACCTATGTACAGTGGAAGCAGTGTGTTCCATTATAGGTGCACTATAGCAACCAGGTTGGGTTCCTTAAACAGAGTCTTCAAAATCCATAACTTGTAGGACAGGTCCAGCACACACATGGGAATAATATTTCCGTAACGTGTCCCCCACCAAACCATACACTATTCTGACTTGGAACAGTGATTCTGGCTCTTAATAGCACCAAAATGGCAGCAACAGTTCAAGCTGGGGGTTCACAACTGTATTTTCAAGGGCAGTTGGGGATGTCCAACAAATGCCCACATAAAGGAGAGAATTTTAAAACGCTTTATGATGGAAAACAGAACAATAACTTTTTTTGATTCTGATTTTCCATACTCTCAAGTTATTAGTGCTGCTACAAAAATCAGTAACATATATAGAAACATAGGAGACAGGAGCAGGAGGTGGCCATTCAGCCCCTCTGCCTGTCACACCATTCATCACGATCATGGCTGATCATTCAACTCAATAGCCTAATCCTGCTTTATCCCTATAACTTTTGATCACATTCACCCCAAGTGCTATATCTAGCCACCTCTTGCAGAAACATAGAAGTCTCAAGTCTGGCTGTTAGAAAATCAAAGACATCCAAAAACTGAACATTTTTCTAAACTGCCATGTTTGAATTTTAAGTCTTTCATGCGTAAAGCAACGTTTCTGATGAAGGGTTTAGGCCCGAAACGTCAAGTTTTCCTGCTCCTATGATGCTGCTTGACCTGCTGTGTTCATCCAGCCCCATGCTTGTTATCTCGGATTCTCCAGCATCTGCAGTACCTTTTGTCTCTTAATGGTTCGTTTGGTGCTTTAGCACAGCAAGCTAGTTAGCAGCTTTGCACAATCACTGCATACATTGAGTGGTCCAAGAAACACTTGACCTGTCTCTGCCCAAACTACCCTGAAAATTGTCAAGATACAAAATCCAGAATGGACTGGTTCCCAAGGTAATCAGTTTTGAAGTGCTGTACCCTCATTTAGTATGAGGTTCATTTTATTGGTTAATTTCACTTGAAGTGGTTTGAGCGCTAAATACCAGATGTATAGTTGTTGGATATAATTTTGAATTTTACATATTTGCCTGCCCATTTGATGTTTAAAAATTCCAAGTATTTACATCATTATTGGGTGTTTCAGTGATGTGAAAGCCAGCAAACTGGAAATGACATTCTGTGATAACAGACAGGAATTTCAGAAACAAGATAATCTTTTTGAGAAAATGGCCTTCCTTGGCACAGGTCTGAAACAGCAGGCAAGTTGGAAATGAGGGAAGGTCGGTAAAACCAATGAGGATCTAGAAATCCAGCTGTTGAGAACCAGGGTTAATATCTAGTGTCATAACCTGAATGTAGCACACCAAATGGGGAACAGAAGCACCACAACACCACCATGGGCAGTGGATGAAACTACTGTACAGCAAAACGATTAAAAATCTAGATTTTGCAATTATGTAGGGAGCACAAAACTAGATGAGATTTTGAGTCTAGATTGAAAGAAAATCTTACAATCTATTAGTCATAAAGATTTCAGAAAGGGCTAAAAACTGGCTAATTTGTACAGTATCTACACCTGTGGGATGGGAGAAGTGACTTTACCAAAGCTATCAAGCTGACACAGCAAATATTTTACACAGCATGTTGTATTGAGAACACATACACAATGTACTGAACTAGAAGCCTGAATATTACACTGGCTGCCAAATAAAATAGTGATATATACCAAATATCACATATATCACTACTGCAGTTTGAATTAACCGTTCATAACAATTGTGTTTGAATCCTAGTTTTAACATCCTGACCATTGGTCCTAACTTCATTTGGTAAAACTTTAAACATTGTCAGTGGTTACAATCACTAGCAAATAATGTATTATTACTGAAAATAATTAGATTCAAAAGCTGCGGATTTAGATCAATCACAGAATTGTTTCGGCACAGAAGGAGGCCATTCATCCCATCATGCCACACTGGCTCTTCAAAAATCATTACCCAAAACAAAAACATAAATTGCCAGAGAAATTTAGCCAATTTGGCAGTATCTGTGGAGAGAGAAACAGAGTCAACGTTTCAAGTCCAGTGACCTTTCTTCACAACTGCAAATAAGAAACAGTAGCATTTATCTTGATGACAGGGGGTAGAGTGGAGGAGGGATGGTGGGGGGAAAGGAGTAAGAACATAGATGGAGATGGAGCTGCGGGAGTGGTGGGAGTGTTAGGCAGACAAAGGGATTGTTTACAGTAAACTAGGATAGTGGAAAAAGGTGGTCGTGAGTATTAGAAGAGAGTGAAAAATAGGTTGGCTGAGCTGAAAGCAACTTGTGAGACAGGACCTGACCTGTGTAAGTGAGTAAAAGACATGAAGGTGATGTTCAGGTTCTAAAATTATTCAATTTGACATTCAGTCCTGAAGGTAACAAGAGCTCCAAACAGAAAGTGCTGTTCCTCCAGCTTGCTTGGAGCCTTGCTGCACTGGTGCAGCAGGTCCAAGATTATGTTGGCATAGGAATATGATGGTGTGTTGAAGGGGCAATCCCAGTGCTCTTGGATATCCTGGTATTCTAGTAATCCTAGATACCCAGTGGCAACCTCCTGTCTTCTCCCATTACCCTTGCATACTTTATGTTGAATGTTGATGTTGAATCTGTACATCTTGCGAATGGACTCAGGCGCTTGTCCACCATTTACATGGATAGAGAGAATTGCAACTTGAAGGAAAGACAAGCTCCGATTAGGTTTTCTGTATTGTTTTGAAGACATTCTACATCAATAGTCAACTTCATATATTTATAAAAGATGGCGACTCCTCAGATACTGTTCGAACACAAAATGGTCATCAAGTTTTAACTTCAAGAAATGTTTGAAAACCATAAATTTATTTCAATCATTCCTGTGTTTTGCATTCATCAGCCTGACATGATAAAAGAAACTTCCGTTGAGTCTACTAAGGTTTTACAGAACAGAATAAGTGGTGAAGGTAGATGCAATTACAACAGTTTAAAAGGCATCTGGATGGGTACATGAATAGCCAGGGTCCACAGGGATATGGGCCAATGTTGGCAAACGGGGCTGGTCAAATTAGGATGGCTGGTCAGCATGGACAAGTTAGACTGAAGGGTCTGTTTCCTTTCTGTATGACTCTATAATAATTGCATAGTTAGTGAGGGAGAAAGGACAATAATACAAAGATATAAATAACAACACAGCACAGCAATAAGCCCTTCGGCTCACCAACGCTGCACTGACACATTATGCCTTTCGAAACTAAAGCCCTTTGGCATCTATGCAGTCTGCATCCCTCTGTTCTCTTCCTATTTATATTTCTGTCAAGATGCCTCTTAAACGTTCTTTTTGTATCCATTTCCATCACCTTGTCCGATAGGACATTCCAGGCACTTGAAACCCTCTTTGTAAAGAAACTTGTCTCTTACGTCTCCTTTAAAGTTACCCCCTTTTACCTTAAACCAACGTACCCTAATAATTGACATTTCTGGGAAAAGACTCCAACTATCCATTCTATCTTTGTCTCTCCTTCTATCAGGTTGCCTCTCGTCCTTTGATGTTCAACTGAAGACAAACCAAGTTTGTCCAATGTCTCCTCATACCCAATACCTTCCAAACCAGACAACACCCAGTAAACCGATTCTGAACCCTCTTCAAAGCCTCCACATCCTTCTGGGAGTGTGGTGACCAGAACTGTACATTATATTCAAAGAGTGGCCTAGCTAAAGTTGTATACAGCTGCAACATGTCTTGCGAATTTTTATACTCCAAGTCCTAACCAAAGAAGGCAAACACACCATATGCCTTCTTGACCACCTTATTCCCATATATTGCCCCTTTCAGGGAGCAGTGGACCTGTATGCCTCGATACCTCTGTCCTGATGCTTCCAAGAATTCTGCCACTTACTGTATACTTTGCTTCTGCATTAGATCTTCCAAAATACATCAACTTGAATTTGTCGAGATTCGATTCCATCTGCCATTTCTCCACCTAACTGCAACTCACCCCCCCCCTCCAAATCTGTGTCTTATTCACAAATTTACTAATCAGGCCGCCTACATCCTCCTCCAAATCATTTTTATATATTGTAAACAACAGGGTCCCAGCACTGATCAGCGTAAAACACTACTAGTCACAGATCTCCGGTAGAGATAAGCACTCCCACTGCTACTGTCTTCTATGACTAGGCCAGTTCTGTATTCATTTTACCAACTCACCATGGATGCCACGTGACTTTACCTTCTGTAGTAGCCCATCAAGAGGGAGTTTGTCAAAGTTCTTTCTGAAGTCAATATAGACAACATCTGATACCCTACCCTCAACCACCTTCGTCACTTCCTCAAAAACCTCAATCAAGTTTGTGAGACATGACCTCCTCTGCACAAAGCCATGCTGTTGATTGCTACTAAGTCCATATTTTTCCCACATGTAAGTAAGTCCTGTCCCTAAGGATCTTCTCCAATAATTTCCAAACCACTGACAGAAGGCTTGTAATTTCCTGGATTATCCCAGTTGCCTTTCTTAAGTAAAGGAACAACATTGGCTATTCTCCAGTCATCTGGAATCTCTCGTGACTAAACAGGAAATAAAGATTCCATACAAGGCCCCAGCAATTTCCTCCCTCCACATTCTGAGATAGATCCCATCAGGTCCTGGGGACTTGACAACTTTAATGCTTTTCAAAACCTCCAACACCACCTCCTTTTGTGTATTGACATACCTTAGAATATCATTATAACTCCTTCCGAAACTCACTACCCACTACGTCCTTCTCCTTTGTGAGTACAGATGTAAGGTTTTCGTTATGGACCTCACTCATTTCCCCTGGCTCCGTGCATAATTTCCCTCCTTTGCCTTCAAGTGGGCCTACCCACTCTCTATCTACCCTCTTGATTAGAGTGCAGGACAGATATGTTCCTGTGAAAATGAAGGAAAGGAATTGCTGGATTTGGGAACCTTGGATGACAGGGGAAAATTACCAACTTAACTAAAAACAAAAAGAAAGCATACCCAAGATCTAGGCAACTAAAAACTGCCAAAGTCCTTGAAGGATATAGATAAAGTAGGAAGGAGCTCAAATGGTGAGTTCTGAGGGCTAAAAGGGGCTACGAAATGTCCTTGGCCAGCAGGGTTAAGGAGAATCCCAAGGTATTTTATACATATCTTAGGAGCATGAGGGAACGTAGGCAAAGAGTAGGCCCACTCAAGCATAAAGGAGGGAGGTTGTGTGTGGAGACAGGGAAATGGGTGAGATTTTTAATGTGAACTTTACATTGGTACTCACCAAAGAGAGGCACGTGAGGAATGTGAAGGTTAGAGAAAGGTGTGCGAATACTCTCAGGCGGGTCACCATAATGAAGGAAGAAATATTGGGTGCATTGAAATGTATTAAGGTAGACAAGTCCTCAGGGCCAGATGGGATCTGTGCCAGGATACTGTGGGAGGCAAGGGAGGAAATAAGTCGGGCCTTAAGAAATATTTTCACATCCTCTTTGGTCTCAGGCGAGATTGGTGCAGTTTGGAGGCTAGGTGCTGCCATGGGCTGGGGCAAAAAGGACTGTAAATCGAATATCTTTTTTTCCCCCTCTTTATTCTTATATTGGACTTTCATTTATTATTCTTTCAATTTTGTACCAAATACTTAAGAATCTGTACATAGATATCTTGTACCCAAGATGGCAACATAAGTGGTGACATGACAACCTTTTTACTGCACTCATTCAAGGGTACACAACAATATTAACTAATTTATTCATTCATTCATTCCAGAGGACTTGAAAATGGCCAATGCTGCTCCTTTATTTAAAAAGGGAAACAGATAATCCAGGCATTGATAGGCCGGGTGAGGCTGACGTCAATTGTGGGGAAGCTGTTGGAGAAGATACTGAGAGATAGGATTTATTCACATTTGGAAGCTAATGTATTTGTTAGTGATAAGCAGCATGGGTTTGTGCTGGGAAGGTCATGTCTCACCAACATGACTGAGTCTTTTGAGAAGGTGACAGGAATTATTCATGACAGAAGGACTGTGGATGTTGTGTATATGGACTTTAGTAAAGTATTCGATAAGGTGCCTTAGGGCAGGCTGATACAAAACAGAGTCTCACAAGGGTGAGCTGGCTAGATGGATACAAAACTGTCTTGGTCATAGAAGACAGTAGTAGCGAAAAGGTGCTTTTCAGAGTGGAGATCAGTAACTAGTGGTGTTCCACAGGGATCAGTGCTGGGACCTTTGTTGTTTGTAAAATTTATTAATGATCTGGAAGAAAATGCAGGTGGTCTGATAAGTAAATTTGCAGATGACACTTAAATTAGTGGAGTTGCAGATAGTGAGGAGGATTGTCAAAGGATATAGCAGGATACAGACAGATTGTAGATTTGGGCAGAGAAATGGCAGGTGGGGTTTAATCTGGACAATGAGAGGTGATGCATTTTGGAAGATCAAATTCAGGTATGAATGATAAAATAAATTGCAGAACCCTTAGGAGCAATGACATAGAGGGATCTGGGTGTACAGGTCCACAGAGCTATGAAAGTGGCAACACAGGTGGATAAGGTGGTCAAGAAGGCATACAGCATGTTTGCCTTCATCAGCTGGGGCACTGAATATAAAAGTTATAAAATGTTACAGCTGTATAAAGATTTTAGTTAGGCCACATTTGAAATATTGTGCACAGTTCTGGTCACCACACTACAGAAGGAAGTAGATGCTTTGGAGAGGGTGCAGAAGGTTTACCAGGATATTGGATGGTTTTCGTTATAGTTATAAGGAGAGGTTGGATAAACTCAGATTGTTTTCACCAGAAAGACAGAAGCTGAGGGGTGACCTGAAAAGGAGTCTACAAAATTATGAGGAACACTGATAGGCAGAGGCTTTTGAAGCTGACCTTTCCACCCTGGGGAAAGAGGGCACAGGTTCAAGGTGAGGGGGGAAAGTTTAGGGGAGAAGTGCAGAGAAATTTGATTTGTTTTTAAAGACAGAGGGTGGTGGGTGCCTGGAAAGCACTGCCAGTAGAGGTGAAGGAAGCAGGCATGTTTGCAATGTTTAAAAGGTGTATCTTGATAGTCACATGAACGGGAGGTGAACCGAGGTATAGAAACTGCTTCTGAACAAGAAGTAGTGGATGTAAATAAGGACTGGGAATCAGTGTAGGCATAGTGGGTTGAAAGCCTGTTCCTGTGCTGTCTTGAATTATATTATTGTATAAAAGATCCAGATGGAGAGGTTGCAAAACCCCAGGTATTGACTAGATGAGTTAAAATGTTGGTGCCTACTATGGGGAAGCATGCAAATACAATCAATGCATTTATAAGGAACTACATGAGTTTAAGTGACTTGTAATTCCTACAGTCTGATTTCAAGCTTATAAAGCAATGTAACTATTGTTATAAATTTATAAAAGATTAAAGATCTTGTTAAATTTGTAACAAACACAGTGTGTGCTTTGGTTGCTTGAAAACAAAGAAGTTGGTGGAAATGAAATTGTCTTGTTAGTTGTGACAGGGCTAAAGAATGAGTTATGAATTACAATCAAAAATCTTGATGAAGTGGCTGCTCAGCCTCAAGAAGATAGATTCCACTAATCCAACAACTGCTCAAATGCTGAGCATCAAGAAGGCAGGTTCTGCCTTTCCAGAGCCAATCACACGAATAGCAAGCTCTGAGCAGGGTATGAGGAACTGTGTCCAACATGATAGCTAGCTAACAAGCATGGGGCTGGATGAACACAGCAGGTCAAGCAGCATCATAGGAGCAGGAAAACTTGACGTTTCGGGCCTAGACCCTTCATCATGATAGCTAGCTAGCCAGGATGAAGCAGCCTGATCAACATCCTGGAGACCAGAAAGAGTAACTGACACCTGGAAGCTCATCTGCAATTTAAGTAACTGCCCACATATGTTCAGATTTATGCGTCTCTGTCTCTACAGAAACCACAAAAGAAATTTCTCAGCCGTCCCTGGAGTCCAGTTGTCATGATAAAAAAGCACCAAAAAAAAAAAAAGTAGTGTCATGACAAAAGTGATGAACAGTCCTATATTTTAAGGAACTGTTCTCTATGTTAAACAAACTCAGACATTTTAACAAAATTCCTGCTGATCTTACATATAGCACTTTCATCTGCACCTTGAGTTAATTGGTACTGTTATATGATATCAAAAGGATAAGAAGCACTAAAGAAAAAAAATTATTCAGGTCATTTGCCACTTCAGGATCAGCAATAACAAATTTTATTTGGGAAAAAGACTAAATAGTTTTAAAATATACATAAGTGATGTTAAACTGCATGATTTACAATTTATTTAACTTCACCAAAATCCAATTATTACACAAGAGTCAAAAACAAAAAACCTTATTGCTTCTTGACATTTCTAGGATACTCCCCTACTCCTGAGGTTTCTAGCATGTCCACAATATTTCATTTCTACACCTACGCACAAAACCCCAATACCGATGACCAAAGACTTATTCACAGATTAATTTATAGGAAAAGACTCCATGTCAAAATGCAACTAGTTTTTTTTGGCTCATAGTTCTTCAAAAACGCCTTACATGCAGATACACAAAGGTGTAGGATTGAGCAATATGAGTATACTACATTTGCAAATCATAATTAGCTGTTGACAATTACTACAATATAGTGCTCTACAGTAATTTCTTTGTTTCACTAAGTACGAACTCTGTACAGATCGATTTACATCTGAAACATCCTAATTTGCATGTATATATTACCTTAAACGTAAACGGTGTCCCAAGATGTCTCACAAATGCATCGTGAAAATACATGCCTCATGTTGAAATAATCAGGAGTGCCCAAAGACTGGGCCTTACACATGGGTTTTGAGGCAATTTAATAAAGTGGAGTGAATAGGAAAGGGAGTTTCAAGCAGTAGAACCAAGTTGGCTGAATGCTTGAAGTCCCATGGTGTGAGGATACCACAGAAGGCCTCTTTCAGAGGAAGGGAACACACTTCAGTAAATATAGGGCTGAAGTAGTTAGAGCTGTTATGAAGCAAAGCTAGAATTACTCATTGTTAAGAATTATGATTTTGAATGTACATTTTCTTCTTGCAATGAATGAGGACATCGAGAGGAAGGCGGGTATTTGTTGCCTATCCCAATTCACTTAGAAAAGACTAGGTCTATTCTCATTTTAGAGGATGTACAAGAATCAACCACGATGTTAAAGCTCTGGTGTCAGATGTAGGCAGTCCTGCTAAGAATGGTAGATTCTCCTTTTCTAATGAACATTAGTGAACCAGATGGTTTTTACGACAACTGGCACTGGTTGCCATTAGGCTGACTTTTACTTACGGATGAAGAAATTTGAAATCATTAAAATCTACTCAGGACATTGCCCCGGTCTCTGAATTACTAATCCAGAGACATCAACACCTTGCCTGAACTGTAGGAAAAGGGAAGTGATTGAATGGAGTGAAGTACAGGATATATGTATAGCAAAATGATGAAAAGTAGAATTGTTAGTGTAAAAAAGTGTTGCTTAGGGTAAAACAGGCAAAAATTATGTTCACAGTTGTGTTAGTTTTAACTAGTTTGTTTGCTTAAGAGTTTGTTCAAATTCATTTTCACATTGCCGAATTTTAAATGTTCTATTAACCAATCCAATTTTACAGCTCTACAAAAATAAAATTTAAAAAAAAGGTTGCGTTAAAAATATCCCTGATTGTATTCAAAACATTCCACAATTACACCGAAGGTGTGTAATCTTTATGAATACAACTTAGGAATAAACATGTTCTTATTCAGACTTCCTAATTTAATTCCTGAATGTAACCACAAATATATGAAAAGGAAGAGCAAATCCAAAGACAACAGAGGCCCCTAGAGAAAGTGGCTGGGAAATAATAGTGGGGTACCAGGGAATGGCAGAACAGTTGAACAAACACTTTGCATCAGTCTTCACAGCTAAAGTCACCAACAGAATTCAAACATTACCATTCAATGGGCAATAGGAGGAAAGGCACTAAATACAATAACGATTACCAGAGAAGAACGTGCTGGGAAACTAATAGGGCTAAAGACTGATACATCCCCTGGATCTGACAGGATGCATCTGTGGATATTAAAGTGGATGCACTGGTAAGTAATCTTCCAGGAATCATCAGATTCTGAAGTCGTCCCAGGGAATAGAAAACTGCAAAAGTAACAAAATCAAATAACTATAGGCCAGTGAGCTTAATATCTTTATTGGGAAATGTTAGAGTCTATTATAAAAGATTATACTATTATAGCAGAGCATTTAGAAATGCATAATATGATCAAGCAGAGTCAATTTGGCTTCATGAAGGGGAAATCACACCTGACAAATTTACTACAATTCTTTGAGAAGGTAATAAGCAGAACAGACAAAAGGGAAGTAGCGGATGTAATATATTTGGATTTTCAGAAGTCGTTTGATAAGGTACCATTAATAGGAGCAAATGGTACTGGATGTAGTATATTCTCATGTATAGATGACTGGTTAACAAATAGAAGACAGTGAGTTGTAAAGAGGGGGGTATTTTCAGGATGGCAAACTGTCACTATTAGTGTGTCTCAGCACACAGTGTTGGTGCCATATAATTAGCAAAATATATATCAATAACTTCCATGAAGGAAGTGTCGGTACTATAGACAAAATATGAAGGACACAAAAATAGGTGAGGAATCAAGTAGTGAGAATGACACAAAGACTCTGCAGCAGGAAAATGAAGGGTTAATTGATGAAATCTCACATGGAAAAATGTGAGGTTATGCACTTTGACGGGAAGAATAGAGCAGCTGAATATTGTTTAATTGAAGAAAGACTGCACATAGCTATGGAATACAGGGATTTGGGAGACTTCATCCATGAATCACAAAAATACAAGCATCCAAGTTCAGTGGATAACAGGAAAGGCAAATGGAATGCTGCCCTCTACTTCAAAGAGAATGGAATATCAAAAAGTAGATTAATCTTTGGAAACACTAATCAGACCACAACTGGGAGTACTGTGAACAGTTCTGGAGCCCTTATCAAAGAAAAGATATTCTGGCGTTGGAAGCATTCCAGAGAAGGTTCACTTGGCCAACATCAGTTAACGAACTGTCCTTTAAAGGAGAGGTTGAGGAGATTGGGCTGGTCCTCATTGGAGTATAGAAGAACGAAAGAAGACCTTATTCCAACATACAAAATTCTGAGGGGACTTGTCAGGATTGATGCAGAAAGGTAGTTTCCCGTTGTAGGAGAGCCGACGTAGAACGAGAGGCATCATCTCAGAATAAGGGGTCACAGAGGACGAGTTTCTTCTCGCAGAGGGGTGTATATCTGTGGAATTCTTTACTGCAGAGGGCTGGTGAGGTGGGCTTATCAGCCATATTTAAAAGACAGATTTTAAGTCAATAAGGGAATGGAGGGTTATTAGGGGAAGACAGGAAAGTAGAATTGAGAATTGAGCAGCCATGATCACATTGACTGGAGGAACACACTTGATGGGGCTGAGTGGCTTACATAGAACATAGAACAGTACAGCAGGCCCTTCGGCCCGCGATGTTGTGCCGAACTATTATCCTACTAAGATACCCTGCAAACCTATCATTTTACTATCCTCCATATGCCTATCTAAGAGTCGCTTAAAAGTCTCTAAAAGTATCTGACTCTACTACCATGGCCAGCAGCGCATTCCACACGCCCACCACTCTCTGTGTGAAGAACCTACCTCTGACATCTCCCCTATACTGTCCTCCAATCACCTTAAAATTATGCCGCCGCGTAATAGTCATTTCCGCCCTGGGAAAAAGTCACTGACTATCCACTCTATCTATGCCTGTCATCATCTTGTAAACCTCTATCAATTCACCTCTCATCCTTCTTCGGTCCAATGAAAAAAGCCCTAGCTCCCTCAAGCTTTCCTCATAAGACCTGCCCTCCAGTCCAGGCAGCATCCTGGCAACTCTCCTCTGCACCCTCTCTAAAGCTTCCACATCTTTCCTGTAATGAGGTGACCAGAACTGAACACAAATATTCCAAGTGTGGTCTCACCAGGGTTTTATAGAGCTTCAGCATAACCTCATGGCTCTTAAACTCAGTTCTGCTGCCAATGAAAGCCAACACACCATACGCCTTCTTTACAACCCCATCAACTTGGGTAGCAACATTGAGGGGTCTATGGACATGGACCCCAAGATCCCTCCGTTCCTCCACACTGCCGAGAATCCTGCCATTACCCCTGTATTCGGCATTCAAATTCAACCTTCCAAATTGAATCACCTCACACTTTTCTGGGTTGAATTCCATCTGCCACTTCTTTGCCCAGCTCTGCATCCTGTCAATGTCCCATTGCAACCTGCAACAGCCCTCCACGCTGTCCACAATTCCACCAATCTTCGTGTCATCAGCAAACTTACTAACCCGCCCTTCCACTTCCTCACCCAAGTCATTTATAAAGATCACAAAGACCAGAGGTCCCAGAACAGATCCCTGCGGAACACCACTGGCACTGAGCTCTAGGCTGAATACTTTCCATCTACTACCACCCTTTGTCTTCTATGGACTGCCAGTTTCGTATCCAGACAGCCAAATTTCCCTGAATCCCATGCCTCCTTACTTTCCGAATGAGTCTACCATGTGAAACCTTATCGAATGCCTTGCTAATATCCATATACATCACATCCACTGCTCGACCTTCAATGTGTTTTGTCACATCCTCAAAGAATTCAATAAGGCTTGTGAGGCATGACCTGCCCCCCACAAAGCCATGTTGACTATCTCTAATCAAACTGTGCTTTTCCAAATAATCATAAATACTATCTCTCAGAATCCTCTCCAATAATTTGCCAACCACAGAAGTGAGACTGACTGGTCTGTAATTTCCAGGATTACCCCTATTCCCTCTCTTGAGCAAGGGAATGACATTTGCCACCCTCCAATCTTCTGGTACTACTCCAGTGGACAGTGAGGACGCAAAGATCATTGCCAAAGGGACAGCAATCTCTTCCCTCATTTCCCGTAGTAACCCTGGGTATATCCCGTCTGGCCCAGGGGACTTATCTATCCTCAGGTTTTTCAAAATTTCTAACACATCCTCCTTCCTAACATCAACGTATTCGAACATATCAGCCTGTTTCACACTGTAATCACAAACGTCAAGGTCCCTCTCACTGGCAAATACTGAAGCAAAGTATTCATTAAGGACCTCCCTTAACTCCTCCAAATCCAAGCACAAGTTCCCTCCACTATCCCTGATTAGCCCTACCCTCACTCTGGCCATCCTCTTGTTCCTCACATAAGCATAGAATGCCTTGGGGTTTTCCTTGATCTTACCTGCCAAGGTTTTCTCATACCCCCTCTAGCTCTCCCAAGTCCATTCTTCAGTTCCTTCCTGGCTACCTTGTAGATCTCTAGAGCTCTGTTCAATCCTTGCTTCCTCAACCTTAAGTAAGCTTCCTTCTTCCTCTGGACTAGGTGTACAACATGTGTTGTCATCCAAGGTTCCTTCACCTTACCATCCCTTCCTTGCCTCAGTGGGACAAACCTATCCAGTACCTGTAGGCAACTGCTCCCTAAACAACCTCCACATTTCTATTGTGCATTTCCCTGAGAACATCTGACCCCAGTTGGTGCTCCGTAGTTCTTGCCTAATAGCATTGTAATTCCCCTTCCCCTAATTAGTTTCCCATACCATCTGCCCACCCCCCCATCCCTCTCCATGACTGTAGTAAAGGTCAGGGAGTGGTGATCACTATCACCAAAATGCTCTCCCACTGACAGACACCTGATCTGGTTTGTTGCCAAACACCAAATCCGAGATGGCCTCCCCTCTAGTCGGCTTATTGAGTCAGAAATCGTTCCTGGACGCACCTGACAAAATCTGCTCCATCCAAACTATTTGCACTGAGGAAGTTCCAGTCTATATTAGGGAAGTTGAAATTGCCCATGCCAACAACCCCATTACTCCTGCACCTTTCCAAAATCTGTCTCCCAATCAGCTCCTCAGTGTCTCTGTTGCTGTTGGAGGCGGGGGGGTCTATAGTAAACTCCCAATAAAGTGACCGCTCCTTTCCAGTTTCTGACTTCCACTCATACAGAGTCAGTGGAGAAACCCTCCTCCAAGACCTCCCTTTCTGCAGCTGTGATACCATCCCTGATTAGCAATGCCAATCCCTCACCTCTTTTACCTTCCTCCCTATTTCTTTTGAAACATCTATGCCCCGGAAGATCCAACAACCATTCCCGCCCCTGTGTTATCCAAGTGTCCGTAATGGCCACAACATCGTAGTTCCAAGTACTGATCCGTGCTCCAAGCTTGTCACCCTTATCCTGATACTTCTTGCATTGAAGTAGAGACACCTCAACCCGTTACACTGACTGCAACTTTGCCCTATGAACTGCTTATCCTTCCTCATAGATTCTCTGCTTGCTCTGTCTGTCTGTACACTGGCTATCCCATCCTCTGATCTGTAGCTCCGATTCCCATGCCCCTGCCAAACTAGTTTAAACCCCCGCCGAGGAGCTCTAGCAAACCTCCCGCACAGGATTTTGGTGCCCCCCCCAAGTTCAGCTGCAACCCGTCCTTCTTGTACAGATCCCACCTTCCCCAGAAGATATCCCAATGATCTACAAACCTGAAGCTCTCCCTCCTACACCAGCTCTGTAGCCACGTGTTCAGCTGCGTCCTCTCTCTGTTTCCAGCCTCACTAGCCCGTGGCACCAGTAGTAATCCTGAGATTACTACTCTACTCATCCTGGCTTTCAGCTTTCATCCTTACTCCCTATAATCATTTTTCAGGTCCTCATCCCGTTTCCTAGCTATGTCATTGGCACCAATGTGTACCACGACCTCTGGCTGCTCTCCCTCCCCCTTAAGAATCCTGAAGACCCGATCTGAGACATCTCTGACCCTGGCACCCAGGAGCCAACATACCATCCGGGAGTCTCGCTCAGTACCACAGAATCTCCTGCCTGTTTACTTAACCAGTGAATCTCTTATCATTTCTAAATAGTCACATTTTATCTGGCAGACAGAAGCATGTGAGACAGGTCTTTTGATCAGAGATCAGAGATCAATGACTCATGTCTCAAGGTCAAAGGTTATTTTTCAATGCTAATTGATGAAAACTCTGATCCAAATAAAATGTCCAACTTCAAGTGCAAAGGCTCCATTTTTCCAGGCACTTGCTTCTTCTGCACAACGTAATCTAATTAAGACTTAACCACTCCCACCATCTCTCTCTAACTACTCAATGTATGTTGGATCAGAGTTGAGTGGTAGTTATTGTCTTGCAGATTGCTTGGTAAACAATCTCAGGTCCTTCAATATAACATCATATGATATAGGGGCAGATTTAAGACATTCAGCCCATTGAATCCACTCCACCATGGCTGATATGTTTCTCAGCCCCATTCTCTTGCCTTCTCCCTATAACCTTTGATTGCTTTACCAATCAAATATCTATCTATCTGTGTCTTAATTTCACTCAATGACTTGAACTCCATAGCCTACTGCAGCATTGAGTTCCACAGGTTGACTAGAGTTGATCCCAAGCCTTGATAAGGGTTGACTGGGGGATATGCCAGGCCATGAGGCCATAGATTGTGTGTAGCGCCTCCCTCCCTTCTTAAACAGAAGGGCTACATTAGCCATTTTCCAGTCCTCTGGGGCTCTCTCGGACTCTAGTGATTCTTGAATGTGGAAGCACTGGTGGTGATCAGTCTGCTCAGGTAGGTCATTTAGAACTCTGGGGCATAGTCGATCCGGTGCTGGTGTTTTGTCCATGCTTCAGACCTTTCAGCTTCCCCAGCAGCTTCTCCTTAGTGACGGCTACTGCACTCATGTCTGCCCCACCTGCCACCTTGAGGTTCTAATGTGCTGTTGGTGTCTTCACTGTGAAAAGTGATGCCAAGTGCCTATTTGGTTCCCCTGCTATTTCTTTGTTTGCCATTACTATTTCTCCAGCTTCATTTTTCAGCAATCTATTGTACACTTGTGCATCCCTCTTAATATCCAGATGTGTTTTGAAAAAACTCTTGTTCTCATATTTCATTTTTCCCCCTTTATTGCTATATTTCGTTAGTCTCCTCTAAAGGCTTTCCAATCATCTTCACCACATTGTATGCTTTATCTTTTGCTCCTATGCTGTTTCCGACTTCCCTTGTCAGCCATGGTCGACTCATCCTCCGCTTAGTATGTTTCTTCTTCTTTGGGACGAATCTCTGCTGTGGCTCACATATTATCCCAGAAACTCTTGCCATTGCTACTCCACCAACTTCCCCACTAGGTTCCCATTCCAATCAACTCTAGGCCAGCACTTCCCTCTGTCTTTGTAGTTAGCTTTACTCAATTGAAATACTGTTACATCTGATTCCACCTTCTCCCTCTCAAACTACAGGGTGAATTCTACCATATTATGGTCACTGCCCCAAGGGGATCCTTCACCTTAAAATTTCCTGATCAAGCCTGCCTCGTTGCACATCACCAAATCCAGAATTGCTTGTTCCAGTGGGTTCTATCAGAAGCTGCTGCTGCAAAAAAAAAACCCTCATTAGACATTCCTCAAATTCCTTTGCTCAAGATCTGCTAGTAACCTGATTTTCCCCGTCCACCTGCATATTGAAATCCCCCATGATTATACCAATAGCGCTTTTCTTACATGCCTTTTGAATATGCTGATATGTTTCTTTCACCACATCCTGACTGTGCTAGGAGCCCTGCTCTTAACTTCCATCAGTCTTTTTTTGCCTTTGAAGTTCCTCAACTCTACCCATACAGATTCTACATCTTCCAACACTGAATCACTTCTTGCTGTCAAATTAATGTAATTTCTTATTAACAAAGGCTACCCTGCACCTTTTGCCCATCTGCCTGTCATTTCATAAGGACACGTATCCATCAATATTTAGTTCCCAGCCCTGAAGCTCAATCTACAGCCATGAATATGCAATTTGCCAGAACTCTGGTCAAAGTATGATTCAGGTTGAGCTTGTCCATTGGAGGGGAGAGGAAGGGGCGCGTTGTTCCAAAGTACAGGTGTTAATGTCCCATGAATTTGAACCCATTTCTCCTACATAAAACCAAGCCACGCATTCACCCCTTTAATCTTGTTGACCCAGTGCCCATTGCTCGTGGCTGAGGTAGCAATCCATAGAACCTTTTCAGTTCTACTTTTTAATTTCAGCTCCTAGCTGCTCATTTTACCTCAGAACCTTTTTCCTCTTTCTCCCTATATCATTGGCACCTATATGGACCATGATAATTAGAGCTTTCCCTCCCGCTTCATGTTCCTCTGCGATCCAGATGAGCTATTCTGAATCTAGGCATCAGGCAGGCAACACAGCCTTTGGTACTCTTGATCCTGGCTACAGTATCTACTCCCCTGATTATACGATCCCCGATTACAACTACATTTCACTTTTCTTTTCTCACCCCTCTTAAATGACTCCCCTGTATCATGGAGCTATGGTCAGTTTGCTTATCATCCCTACAGCCCCCGCTCTCATGCATTAATACAGTTCATGTAAGGCAATATGCTTTTCTTAAAAGCACAACTTCTCAATTCCAAAAAGAGTCCAGGAAATTTTGCACACTAAATGCAAAAGATGATAATATATGCTTTGATATTAATTGCCTGAAAAGTTTGTTTTATTTATCTCTATGCCCACTGGGGTGCACACACACACACACACACACACACACACACTCCATCCTGTAATAGAGCTAAGCTCAAGTTCTATCCATAGACATTACAGCACAAAATGACAAAATCAGAAGCAGGCTTCCCTGCTCCCCCCCCACAAGTACGAAGGGCCTTAATTTGATCTTTAGGTGGCTATAGCACAAACAAGAGGAGACAATAGCCAAGTGGTATTATTGCTAAGCTATTAGTCCAGAAATTCAGCTAATGTTCTGGGAACCCAGGTTCAAATTCCATCACAGCAGATGGAATTTGAAGTCAATTCTGAAAAAAAAAAAATTCAGAATTACGAATCTTCTGTGACCATGAAACCAGTGTCACATGTTGTAAAAAACCCATTTGGCTCAGTAATGGTCTTCAGGGAAGGAAATCTGCCATCTTCAACTAGTTTGTTGGGTGTCTTGTCTCACTACACATGGACAGCAAGGGACACACATTCGACTGGGACAACACATCCATAAATCGCACAAGCCAGACAGAGACACGCCAGGGAACTCTTGGAGGCCTGGTATTCTAAGCGGAACTCCATCAACAAACACATTGAACTGGACCAGGTGTACAAATCACTGAGAAACAGAACTGGAAGTGGTACCAAACACCACAACAAAATGGGACAGAACACCAATGCTTCACTGGAGGTGCACTGAGGATGTTAACTAGAAGGGTGGCGATACGTTTGCAACCAAACCCACCGGCTTGGCGAGCATGTCTACAACCTCAAGGAAACCTCCTGCTGAACACCACATACCGCCTTCCCTCAGCTGATGAATCAGTACTCCTCTATCTTGAAAAACACTTAGAGGCAGCACTGAGGATGGCAAGAACCAAAATGCAATCTGGGTGAGGGATTTCAATTTCCACCAACAAGAGACTGGCTCAGCAGCAGACTGCTGGTGGGGACCTAAGACATACTTGTTAGACTGGGTCTGCGGCAACTGGTGAGGAAACCAACAAGAGGAAAAAACACACTTGACCTCATCCTTACCGATCTACCGGATGCAGAAACATCTGTCTATGACAGTATTGATAACAGCGACCGCTGCACAGCCTGTGGAGGTGAAATCCCACCTTCATACTGAGAATACCCTCTACTGCACTGTGTGGCACTACCACTGCGACAGACTTTGAACAGATCTATCCACTCCTCAAGACTGGGCATCCATGAGGCACTGTGGCCATCAACACAGCAGAATTGTATTCCAGCAAAATCTACAAACTCATGGGCTGGCATATCCCCCGCTCAACCATTACCATCAAAGCCAAGGGATCAACCCTGGTTCAACATAGGGTACAGTAGGACATACCAGGAGCAGCACCAAGCGTACCTGAAGATGAGGTGTCAACTTAGTGGAGCTACCAAAACAGGACTACTTGCATGCCAAACAGCATAATCAGCAAATGAAATGCAGAGCTAAGCAATCCCACAAGCAACAGATCAGATTTGAGCTCTGCAGTACTACCACACCCAGTCCTGAATGGTTTAAACAGCTCACTGGAGGAGGCGGCTCCAAAATGATCCCTAACCTCAATGATGGAAGAGCCCAACACATCAGTGTAATAGATAAGGCTGAAGCACTCGCTGCAACCTTTGGCCAGAAATGACATGTGGATGATCTATCTCAACCTCCTCAACATAACAAATACCAGTTTACAGCCAATTTGATTCGCGATATCAAGAAATGGTCAGAGGCACTGGATACTGCAAAGGCTATGGGCCTGACAATATTCAGACAATATCACTTCTGACTTGTGCTTCAGAACTTGCCACTCATCTAGACAAGCTCTTCCAGTGTAGTTACAACACTGGCATCTATCCTTCAATGTGGAAAATTGCCCAGGTACATACTGTACATGAAAAGCAAGACAAGTCCAACCCGGCCAATTACCTCTCCATCAGTCCATTCTCCATCATCAGTAAAGTGATGGAAGGTGTCATCAGCATTGCTATCAAGCCGTATCAGCTCAGCAATAACCTGCTCACTGATGGCCAATTTGGATTCCATCAGGACCACTAGCTCCAGATCTCATTACAGCCTCAGTTCAAACATGGACAAATAAATGGAATTTCAGAGGTCAGGCCTTTGATAGAACGTGGCATCAAGGTGGTTAAACAAAACTGGAGAATACATGTGTATCAGGGAAAAAAAATCTCCACTTGCTGTAGTCATACCTGGCACATTGGAAGATGGTTGCGGTTTTTGGATGTTAATCACGTCAGCTCCAGAGCATCTCTGCAGGAGTTACTCAGGGTAGTGTCCTAGGACCAACCATCATCAGATGCTTCATCAATGACCTTCCTTCCATCATAATGTTCATTGATGACTGCACAATGTTCAGCACAATTCATGAATCCTCAGACACTGAAGTAGTCCATGTTCAACTGCAACAAGAGCTGGACAATATCCAGGCTGGACTAACATTTGACAAAACATTTGTGTAACACAAATACCAGGCAATGCCATTTGCAATAAGACATAATCTAACCACTGCCCCTTATCATTCAATGATGTTAACATCACCGAGTGTCAAACTATCAACGTCCTTGCGATTGCCATTTACCATTAACTCAACTGGACTCACCACATTAGCACAATGGGCCACCAGAAATGATGGAATACGCCCCACTTGCCTGGATGATTACAGCTCCAAGAACACTCAAAAAGCTTGACAGCATACAGGAGAAAGCAGCCACATAATTCGCATGACATCCACAAATATCCATTTCCTCCACCACTGACATTCAATAGCGGAAATATGTACTACCTACAAGATGTACTGCAGAAATTAACCAAAAGAACCTGAGACAGCACCTTCCAAACCCATTAACATTTCCATCTTGAAGGCCAAGGGCAACAGAAACATGGAAACACCACCACCTGCAAGTTCCCCTCCAAATCACTCACCATCATTACTTGGAAATATATTGCCATTCCTTCACTGTCACTGGGTCAAAATCCTCCCCCACAGCCCCCTCACTGCCAGAACAATACATGCGGATCTAGATTAATAATCTACAGTGATAATACCAAGACCTTTACCTCCCCAAATATAAACTCGCAGATGTTGCTGCGGCATAATTATATGCCCACATTTCAATGACATGCATAAATTTTCAATGATAAAACACTCCTAGCTACGATTATGCAATTGTAATGCTGCTGAGCCATTATTATAACGGCAAAACCAACAGCAATTTCTGGTGTCTGAACATGTAAAGTTAAATGTGGAAATCAAAAGTTACTGGCAATGATATCCAGCTCTTCCACTAGTTTCACTCAAAACCCAGATTATCATCAATATAACTCACCAAACTGTTGAGAACTTGTCTTTTTAGGCAAAATATGCTTGCAAAACCTCCACAAAATGATTGCATGTTGCTAATAAAGCAAGACTGCATTTTCACCAGCATAACCAAGTTATGATGAAGACTGAACAATTATAATGGCCCTGAAAAACTCATATTCTATGTGTAGTGTCAGATCTTTCCATTGTGACAAAAATTCCATCTCTAATACAGTCACTTTTTTAAGCTCATTCATGATATTCAGACTTTTAATGTGTACATCCCAATTTATTCACAATTTTTGCGAAAAGCAAAACAGCAAGAAAAAGAAAGCACATTATATTCCTGGCTTGCCATCTGTGTGAATTCTTCAGTGAGATTGGCTACTTTCCCTATTTGATGGGATCACATGTTAGAGATTCCTGTGCTCCAGATCAGATTGAAATTCACATTTGGAAAAGAGAATTTCATGCTACAGAGATTGATAAATGTTTGTGGGCAGCTTTCCTGGAGGCCAGTGCTGAGCAACATCATTTCACCAATGACAACAAAAATGTAGCCACGAAGTAACTTCAGTTAACAGGCAGAAAATAACAACCAAATGCCCTATCTTCTGGCAGTTCAGGATATGTGGAATTAAAAAATGCAAACTACAAAGCACTTGAAAAATAGCGACCTGGAAGCAAAAAACCTTGTTGGACAAAGTTGTACACTTCTCCTTCATCAGCAAGATTTAGAATATTGCTGCATGTGAAACGAGACAATGTTGAAACTTTTGTTTTGCACTCATCAGGGCAGAACTGAAATTTAGTCTCCTCGCAAAGGAAAGAAGTTATTGATGTTCTTGTGTTTCTGTTTCCACGAGCACAAGACAAGCAGATTGGAGGTCATGTCTCTTTTTTCAGCAAAACTCTCATCCTGTACCACCAAGCGACCAGTAATATTTTAAAATCACTGAAATGCTTTTTCCAAAGCAACTTCAAAAATATCTTTTAATAACACAATACTTTCACAGGGCTGTTAGGATTTTAAAAAAAAAAAAAAAAAAAAAATCAAATCATGGGATGAAGGTGTCACTGGCTAGGCCAGTATTTGTTGTCTAGAGGGCAATTAAGAGTAAGCAACATCGATTCATCTTCCAGGGTGCTCTACCCCAATAAAGTCAAATGTCCTACATCCATTAGGCACCTGATTCTCACTTGGCTATTTGATCTTGGCGATAATTACCTGGATTCTCAAAGATTGTGTAAGGCATGCCCTTTCAGGGCCAGGCAATCTAAGCAGATAAATGCCAAGTATGATCCAGACTCCAGCCTCCTGATGAACAATGCCATAGGCATTAAAAAGTAAAATACAGTGATGTGTATTCTCATCATCACAAATCCAAAATGATAAACATTTGCTTACCTGCCATTTCTTTCAAAGCCAAACTTGACTCCTTCTTTCTGGAAAGGAAGTAATCTCCGGTTAAGTTTTTCGGGCAGTGTCGAAAGCAGAACGTCAAATTCATCTTCTGAGCATTTGTTCTCAGCAAATAAAGATGGAGGACATTGCTGGAGCTGCTGGGATTTTTTCATGATTTCTTCAACTGTATTTTTTAAAATAATAGAATATAGGTTAAGCCCTGTAATTAATATTTTGCTAAAAATACTTAGCACATAATATTAACACTTTTTATCCCAAACACTGCAGGAACTGCTTCATTTTGACGTACAATAAACCAAAACAAACATCAAGTTCTAGAAAGGAAATTCGTATATTCGCACGGCCATACTGTAACTTCAAATCCACAACTAATTACAACATTGGTTTTACCATAATCTGACTTTTAATGTGTTCTGTCTGGTGGGAGGGATGGAGCGTAGGAGAGAAGGTGGACAGGTTGCGTCTAGTCAAGGAGGCGGGTATGAGAGGGACGCTTGGACATGGGATGAGGCTGGGAGTGGGGAGATTTTAAAGACCGATGGCCTTAACATGGAATTCAACAGTTTTTAAATCTCCCCATCCCCGGCCTCATCCCATGTCCAAGCCTACCTCTCATCCACGCCTCCTTGACCTGACACAACTGTCCATCTTCTCTCCTACCTATCCACTCCGCCCACCTCAACAATCAATCCCCACCACTCCCTATCTGCACTCACCTACCACCATCCCAACTACCTTCCACAGCCCCATCCTTCCTCTCTATTTGTTTCCGAGCTCCACTCCCTCCCCATTTCTGAAGAAGGGTCCCAACCTAAAACGTCAACTTTTCCTGTTCCTCTGCTGCCTGGCCTGCTGTGTTCTTCAAGCTCCATACTGCGTTATCTCAAGTGTTCAGCAATTTTGTGCATGTTTAGACCAAGGTTGCTGTGAAGTCCAGAGCTAAGTGATCTTGTCAGAACCCAAACTGAGCAATGAGCATATGACTGTTGATAAATGTCAGTTGGTAGTGCTGTCAATGACTCATTCCGTCACTTATTTGATGATCAAGAGTAGACTCATGAAGAGGTCCGAACAAATTGCTGCAGAATGGCCCTGCTGAAGAGTCATCTAGGCTCAAAACATTAGTTTGCTCTCTCTTCACAGATGCTGTCTGACCTGCTGTGATCCCCATTTTGTTGTTTTCTTATAAAGTGGAAATTGGCTGAGTTGGATTGCAACTGCTTTTTGTGGACAACACCCGTGGGCAAGTTTCCACATTATCAGTTGATACCCATGTTGTAGCTGTACTACGGGCATGGCTACGTGTGGAGCAGATCTGCAGTACAATAGCGGACACAGTATCATATCATAGAATCCCTGCAGTGTGGAAACAGGCCCTTCAGCCCAACAAATCCACACCGACCCTCAGAGCATCCCACCCAGACCCCATCCCCTGTAACCCACCTAATCTACACATCCCTGAACACTACGGGCAATTTAGCAAGGACTATCCACCCAGCCTTCACATACATCTTTGGGCTGTGGGAGGAAACTGGAGTACCCGGAGGAAACCCACGCAGATATAGGGAGAATGTGCAAAATCCACTTAGACAATCATCCAAGGGTGGAATTGAACCCGGGTTCCTGGCACTGTGAGGCAGCAGAGCTAACCACTGAGCCACCACGCCTGATATGTTGTCAGGACCATAAGCCTTCATAGTAACCAATGCCTTCAGCCATTTCATGACATCACACAGAACTAATCAAAGACTAGCATCTGTGATGATGGAGACTTAAGAATGCAGAGATGCATCATCCACTCGGTACGACTGGCTGAAAATCTGGTCAATGCTTCAGCCCAGTATTTCATGCTGATACGCTGGATTCCAACCACCATACTGAAGGATGGGGATATTTAGGGAACCTTCTCTTCCAGTTACTTCTTTAATTGTCTACCATTGTTCATGACTGGATGTTGGAGGACTACAGAAATTAGATCCCCTTCATTGGATGTGGAATCATTTAGCCCCATTTATCACTTACAGCTTGGCAAGTAGATAGTTCAGTGAGTAGCTTCATCTGGTATGAGCCAATTTTCTGTTATGTCTGGTGCCACTTCTGGCTGGTCCACTTCCACTCTTTATGGAGCCAGAATTGATTGCTGGATTCATCGTAAAGATAGATCAGGTATGTGCCATGTCCTGAGGTTATAAATTGAGGTTGAATATAATTACTGGGGAGGTGATGGCCTAGTGGTATTATTGCTAGACTATTAATCTAGAGACCCCAGTAATTTTCTGGGCACCTGGGTTCGAATCCTGCCATGGAAGATGGCGGAATTTAAATTCAATACATATCCAGAATTAAGAGTCTAATGATAAACATGAAACAATTGTTGATCAGGAAAAACCCATTTGGTTCACTACTGTCTTTTAGGGAAGGAAACCACCATCCCTACTTACATGTGACTCCATCCCTACAGCAATGTGGTTGACACTTAATTGCAATTACAGATGGGTAACAAATGCCGGCCTGGCCAATGATGCCCACATGTTGTGAATGAATAAACAAAGAACTCTGCTGTTCCTGATGGTATGCAGCACGTCATGGATGCTCAGTTCAGTAGCTGTGCCTGTTGAATATCTATCCCATTTACCATGGTAGTAGTGCCACACAAAACGACGGAAAATATCCTCAAAGCGAAGACAGCGCTCGGTCACCAAAAATACTACATGGTAGCCACACTGATATTGTCATGGAAAGATCCACCTTGAAAGGTGGATTTGTAAAAATGAATTCAAGCAGATTTTTCCCTTTTCTTGACTCCTTTTCAACCTACAACAGACCCTGTTCAGCAGCTCTGGCCTTCAGGGCTCAGCTCGTTCAGTCGGCAGTTGCTAATGAGCCATTCTTGGTGATGAACACGGAAGTCCCCACGCAAGTTTGGCTCATTTATGCCACATGACTGCCAGGCAACAAACATGAAAAAAAAATCTAACTAACTATCTCTCAAACTCAATGGCATTTCCATAATCAAATACCATACTATCAATAACCTGGAATTTTCTGTGGACCAAAGACTCAAATGCACCACCCATATAAATGCTATGGCTATAAAGGCAGGTCAGTGGCTAGGAATTCCAAGCAGAGTAACTCAACTCTTGACTTCAAAAATCTGCCCATCATCTGAAGGCACAAGTGTGATGGAACATACGACATAACAAGGTGTACAGCTGGATGAACACAGCAGGCCAAGCAGCAGAGGAGCAGGAAAACTGACGTTTTAGGCCTAGACCCTTCTTCAGAAATGAAGGTTATAGGGTCACATAAATAAAGAAGGGTCTCGGCCCGAAACATCAGCTCTCCTGCTCCTTTGATGCTGCTTGGCCTGCTGTGTTCATCCAGCTCTACACCTTGTTATCTCAGATTCTCCAGCATCTGCAGTTCCTACTATCTCTGGAACATATGACACTTGTTTGAACTGCACTCATCCAAGCAACACTCAAGTTGCAACACTATCCAGGACAAAGCAGATTTCCTGACTGGCATCAATCCATCATGCAACGTTCAACCCCTCCATCACAACGGACAGCGGCAGCAGGGTACACCATTTACAAGATACACTCCAAACACTCAAAGCCTCTGTCAGTAACACTTTCCAAACCAGCAAGCTCTGCCATTAAGGAGGACACGGACAGCAAATGCATGAGAATATTTCCACCCTCGAGTCATCATCTTGACTTGAATAATCTTGCTGCTGCCTCACCATCACTGGGTTAAAATCCTTCAACTTCCTCCCTAACAGGATTGTCAGTGGACCTACATCACAGACTGTAGACCTCACCACCATGCTGGCTAAAGAAATGTGGTGGTCAACAAATGTTGGCCTAGCTCATGATGCCCGTGTCTCTTAAAGTAATGCATCGGTCTAAACTTGTCTGAAGGCCTTAAACAAATGGTGTCCATCCAACCCCACTGTCATCACATTCCTGCAACCCTATAAAACAAAACAATTTAGTCCATCTTGTCTTTGCCCAGTCTTCTTTCCAAAATGGATTACTTCACATGACTATGCATTATATTTCAGGTGCATTTTCATCAATTCGCAAATCTGCCTATTTCACAAATCTACTGTGTGCTGACTATGTAGTTGAGTTTCAGGTCCATTTCAAACTTGGAAATCATGCTCATCTCATAAACATAGTGGCTACAAGAGCAAGTCAGAGGCTAGGAATTCTACAGCAAGAAACTCACCTCCTGACTCCCCAGAGCCAGTCCACCATCTACAAGGCACAAGTCGGGAGTGTGATGGAACACTCCATGCTTGCCTGGATTAGTGCAGTTCCAACATCACTCAAGAAGCTCAACATCATCCAAAACAAAGCAGCCAGTTTAATTGCCAGGTCCATCATTAATAAAGGAAGAAAGGTACAATTTAGGTAATTCTATCCAGTGGTTTCAAAACTAATGTACAATAAACAGTGATGCCCCAATGTCCCGTGCTCCTAAAGGGGTCTAACCAAGGTTTTGTATCGCTATACAAAAAAAAAAATCCCTCTGTATTCTAACTCTCCAGGTTTTACGCCGGCATTATCTCAAGCTTTCTTACTGACATTTTGTACATTTTATGGATCTGTCTGCACAAAACCAAAACCCCCACTTTTCCTGGCTTTTCATTGACTTTTTTTAAAAAAAAAAAATCAATCTTTCAGAAAATAAAAATACATGCCTGCTACCTGCACACGTTCACCATTCACTTAAAATCAGGTATTGCCTCTTCATAAATTTATGTTCATGCATACTATTCTTCGAACTCCACCAATTTGTGTCATCATGCAAACATGTACAAATGGATCTTTTGTTTATTCACTCATGGGACATGGGCATTGTTGGCTGGCCATCATTTATTGAACTGCTGCACTCCACTGCCATTGGTTGTAGGTTGAACCAAAGTTCACTTGGGAAGGGTATTCTAGGATTTTGACCTAGTGACAGTGAAGGAGCAGCAATATGTTTCTAAGTCAGATTAGTGAGTGGCTTGGACAGGAACTTACAGGTGTTATTCCCATGTATCTGCTGCCCGTCTTTCTAGATAGCATCTTCCAAACTCTCAAATACTACGATCAAAGGATCTTTAGTGAATTTCTGCAGTTCATCTTGTAGATAGCACGCACTTCTATCAGTGAGCACCGGTGGTGGACGGACTGCATGCTTGTGGATGTGGTACCAATTAAATGGACTGCTTTGTCTTGGATGATGTCAAGGTTCTTGAGTGCTGTTAGAACTGCACCAATCCAAGCAAGCATGGAATGTTCTATCACACTCCCAACTTGTGCCTTGTAGATGCTGGGCAGTCAGGAGGGGAGTAACTCGCAGCCTCTGACCTGCTGTTGCGGCCACCATGTTAATGAGGTGAGACAACACTGTGTGGAGCTGGAGGAACACAGCAGGCCAGACAGCATCAGAGGAGCAGGAAAGTTGACCTTTCGGGTCAGGACCCTTCTTCAGAAAAGCCCTTCTGATGCCACCTGGCCTGCTATGTTCCTCCAGCTCTGTACTGTGTTGTCTCTGCAGTTCTTGCTATCTCTGAATGTTTAATGAGGTGTGTTCAGTTACGTTTCTAGTCAATGGTAACCCGGACTATCAACACGATCGAGGATCCAGTGATCTGATACCATTGAATAGCAAGGGACAGTAGTTAGATTGTATCTTATTGGAGACAGTCATAGCCTGGCATTTGTGTGGTGTGAATGTTACTTGCTGTTTGTCAGCCTAGGCTTGGGTATTGTCCAGATCCTCTTGTATTTGAACATTGACTGCTTCAGTATCTGAGGAGTTGCAAATGGTGCTAAACTTTGTGCAATCATCAGTGAACATCCCCACTTCTGACCTTTTGAAGAAGAGAAGGTAATTAATGAAGCAGCTGAACATGGTTGGGCCTAGGACACTACCCTGAGGAACTCCTGCAGAGATGCTCTGGAGACTGATCTCCAATAACCACAACCATCTTTCTATGTGCCAGGTATGACTACTACCAGAGGAGAGTTTGTCCTCTGACATCCATGCATTCCAGTTTCGCTCGGGCTTCTTGACTGCCATACTGTTCTGTTAGTTAAGCTATTAATAAACAATGAGGCAACAGATATATTTTTATGATAGTGCTGATCAGTTTCTTCCAATTCAAGCACATAGCCATTATAAAAGGGTCTTGGGGCATAATCACAGTGTTCCTATGTCTGTGCCAGAAGGTCCGGGTTCAAGTTACATGTGCCATGGAGGTGTGCCATAGCATATCTAAATAGATTCATTAAAAATTATACACTTTTTAAACCCATTTTCTCTACCACCCCTCTTCTGCTTTTTAATAATTGCCTAACCAGGTCAATTAGCTGCCCTCATTTCATAGAATCACAGATTGTTAGGGTGCAGGAGGAGGCCATGTGGTCCACTATGCCTGTACCAGTTCTATTAGCTAGCGCTAATCTCCTGCCTCCCCCCACCCCAACACCCTTGCACAGCATTTCTATCAAAACTGTCACTCAATGTCATCTTGAATACCTCAATTGAACCTGTCTCCACCACATTCACAGACAGTGCATTCCATGCCCTGGCCACTTAATGTGTGAAAATAAAATTTCACACATCACTTCATTTACACATCACTTTAAATCCATGTCCTCTCCTTTTTTACTTTAAAAGCAGAAACAGCTTCATCCCATCTACCCTATCCATTTGAAATATTTCGATCAGATCTCTTCTCAGCCTTCTGTTTTCTAAGGAGAACAGCCTAGCTTCTTCAATCTATCCTCATAACTGAATTTTCTAATTTCTGAGCCATTCTCTCCAGTACATTTACATCTTTCCTATAATGTGCCATCCACAAGTTTACACATCGCTCCAACTGAGATCGAACAAGTGTCTTGTCGAAGTCAAAATCACCTCCCTGCTCTTTTCATGAGCTTGGCTTTTATCTTAACACACTCTTATGGAACACTATAGATTGACTTCAGGAGGTTCACTACATCCATAGACATTTCCATGCCAAATTACTTATTGGTTCAAAAAAATGAAATTTGAATCATTATCATCGTAATCACAGAATATTTGACCACAGGAAAAGGACAATTGGTCCATTTCATCTGTGCCAGTCAAAAATCAAGCTACCCAACCTAATTCCAGTTTCCAGCGTTTGGTCCACAGGTGTGCAGGTTACAGCACTTGAACTGTTTTTTCCAGGTACCATTTAAATAAGGGAGGGATTCTCCTCTATAATGCTTTCAGTCATTGAGGTCTAGACCCCTGCCACCTTGTGGTGAAAAAATATATATTTCTCATCTCCCCAATAATTTTTCAACCAATCACTTAAAAATCTATGCCCCAAATCACTAACCTCTCTGCCAAGGTCTTCCCATCCATTTTATCAGGGCTTCCTGCAATTTTGTACATCTCACTCAAGTCTCCCTTCAGTCCACTGGGTTCCAAGGAGAAAAACCCCAGGCTAACCAATCTTTCCTCACAGCTGCATTTCTCCAGGACTGGCAACTTTCTCAAACTTCCTCTGTGTTGTTGACCTCCTGAAGTACACCATCTCACACTTCTGTTAACTCTCCTATTCAAGGGGAACAGAGGGCGGACAATAAATGCTGCCCACTGCCCCTGAACAAATCAAAAAGCTCTAATTTATTGAAGAGCTCACTTGCTGGACCACTCAGTTGTTATAAAACATTGTGGAGCTGGATGAACACAGCAGGCCAAGCAGCATCAGAGGAGCAGGAAAGCTGACGTTTTGGGTCGAGACCCTTCTTCAGAAATGGGGGAGGGGAAGGGGATTCTGCAATAAATAGGGAGAGAGGGGGAGGCAGATAGAAGATGGATAGAGGAGAGGATAGGTGGAGAGGAGACAGACAGGTCAAAGAGGCGGGGTTAGAGCCAGTGAAGGTGAATATAGGTGGGGATTTAGGTGGGGGATAGGTCAGTGCAGGGAGGACGGACAGGTCAAGGAGGCGGAATGAGGTTAGCGGGTAGGGCTTGAGGTGGGGACTAGCTGGGCTGGTTTTGGGATGCGGTTGGGGGGGAGGGGAGATTTTGAAGCTTGTGAAGTCCACATTGATACCCTTGGGCTGCATCTCATATTTTGCTTGGGAACTCTGCAGCCCAGGGGTATCAATGTGGAAACCCTGCACCTCTCTAACCATTCCTCCCACCTCAAGCCCCACCCCCATCTCCTACCCACTAACTTAATCCCGCCTCCTTGACCTGTCCGTCCTCCCTGGACTGACCTATCCCCCACCTACATTCACCTTCACTGGTTCTAACCCCGCCTCTTTGACCGGTCTGTCTCCTCTCAACCTATCTTCTCCTTTATCCATCTTCTATCCGCCTCCCCCTCTCTCCCTAGTTATTTTAGAATCCCCTTCCCCTCCCCCATTTCTGAAGAAGGGTCTCGACCCGAAACGTCGGCTTTCCTGCTCGGTCTGCTGCGTTCATCCAGCTCCACAACGTTTTATCTCAGATTCTCCAGCATCGGCAGTTCCTATAGTCAGTTGTTATTCCGGATTGTAATAGTATTTCTCACAACAGACATTGCACTAACAGGTTCATTATTTCCTAGTTCATCTAACCTACCTTAAATAATGCAGTTACATTTTGAATTCTCCAATTAATAAAAGGACAATTCCTGAATTGAGTTAACAAGGTGTGAGCACTTTGCAAGATTAAAAATATCATCTTCACTTTCCTCATTAGTTTTCTTTAAAATACTACACTTAGAACATGTCAGCCTTTTGTTTTCTAAACTATTGCCTTGCTTACTTTAAATGTGAACAAAGCACCAAGTTCACCGAAAGCCTCCAGTGTCATCAGGTCTATACCAACCCTCCAAAGAGCATCCCATCTAGACCCACCTTATCCCCATAACCCCACATTTATCATGGCTAATTGACTAAACCCACACACCTTTGGACTATGGGAAGAAATCAGAGTACCACACAGGTTTGGGGAGAATGCCCAAACTTTGCACATATAGTCACCCAAGGCTGGAATTGAACCTAGGTCCCTGACACTGTCAGGCAGCAGTGCCACCCACTGTGCCACCCCAAACAATATCAGGTATATTAACTTCTCCTTATACTCTGAAGAATTGACAGAAGTGATTATTCAATTTGTCTGTCGTTTCATTCATTTGTAAATCATTCATACTTTTGGAAGGCCCACATTCCCTCGATTATCCCTTTCCCTGTAAACAATTGCAAAAAAAAAAGTATCAGAGGTCCTTTATGCAGCTCTCTCTTGCTGATCTTTAAATCTGTCCCACACCATTGGATTTACACTATTCTTCACATTTACAGATCCTTTCTGAAAAAAAAAAAGAAGTTTCAGATTATCTCACTTTTTGTTTTGACTATGATTGCGTTAAGTGGTAAGAGGGGCCTGTACTACATCAGGGTATGTAGTGATCCAGAACTTAGCTCGATTCTTATGTAAGCACTTCCAACAAAAATGTTTTAATAAACATCAAAAACAGCAGTCATCCTAATCCACAGCCTCAGTAATAGATACCAAAGCATATGTTCCCAGTCTGAAAAACAACCATTTTCCCACTACATTCTACCTCCTAACCAATTTTATATACATTTATCCAGCAGATCAATTTTTTATGGCGACAATAGAAAGACAAATGACAAATTAGAAGTAATTTTACTCAAACAAGTCTGAATACCCGTATCAGTTCAAATCATGAAGTCTGTTTCTCTCTCCACAGGTGTGGCCAGACCTGCTGAGTTTGTCCAGCATTTCCTGTTTTTTTTCCTCCAGTCTGATTAGTACTTTTCTTGCGACTTACAATGCTTGTAAAGCTTTAAGAGGAAATAGAGCGCTAATAAAAAAATATTATTTTCAAGGATGTTATCGACGTGGGTGTTTGATAAGGTGCTGCATGAGAGGTAGGTTAATAAAATAATGGCACACAGCCGGCAGGGATTACTCAAAAACAGGCAGCATGGTTTTGTTAAGGGGAGTTCATGATCGACCAAGTTGAATGAATTTTTTAACAAATTGACCAGGTATGTAGTCAAGGGCACTGCATTTTACTTTGTAAGGTTTTTGATAAAGGTCCTGCATGGGAGATTGATAGCTAAGTTAACAGCCCTTGAGTTCCAAGGAAAATTTCGCTAATTGGATCCAGAATTGGCTGATTGGCAAGAAGCAAGTGGTGACGATCAAGAGATGTTTTTGTGACTGGAAGCCTGCGTCCATTGGCGCTCTGCAGGAATCAGCATTGGGGGCGTTCACTAAAACGATTCAGACACAAATGTAGGAGGAACGATCAAAAAATTTGTGGAAGATATGAAAATTCATGGGGTGGTAAAAGTGAGGGGGATAGACTTAGCGCAGCATGCAGAGGGACAAGTCTGGCGTCAGATAGGAAGCATGATCAATAGTTAAGATCACAGTAAGCTTCAGCAAGGCACAAGAGACAGTAGTTTAGGCAAATAAATATTGAATAAGTCATTCTTGAATGGAAATTACTTCAAACTTGCATATAAGTTATTTTTCCTGCATTTATCTCATTTAGCATTTAATTTCAAACCAAAGTTAGACCCCTTGAACACATAAATCAAGAAAAGACTTGAATTTTGTTGAGGTATTCTATAATAGGTTTAACTGCATAATTAGTTTCACATAGAAAAAGCAATAATGTTACATTCTGTCTGGATTTTTGAGAATACAGGAATCCTTCAAGTACTGTGATTATATTGTAATTGACTTATCCCACGAACAGCATCAAAAAGACACTTGCCTAGCAATTAACTGAATTCTAGTCAAAGAAAACCCTAGCTGGTGAGGTATGCGAGCTTTTTTGAAAAAGGAGAGTCAGCCTGTCCGCAAAATTTTCCCAATGTTGGCACTGCATTGTGACAGTTACCGTCTGGTATAAACACCTCCTTAAAGAGTATCACCACTCGTTTGCAAAGTGTTGGATGGAATATAGCCCAGCATCGGATCTTTCATCACGACTTCATGTGTAAAATTATGTTCCGATTTAAAGGGAGATATGAGTAGACTTCCCTGAAAACGTTAAGGACTGCACGACTACTGTATGCAAACATCCAGCTCTACACCTTGTTATCTCTACTGTACGCATAAACTAGCTCTCCGCCATGTGAAGGAGCACAGCAGGCCAGGCAGCATCTGAAGAAGGGTCCCGACCCGAAACGTCAACTTTCCTGCTCTTCTGATGCTACCTGGCCTGCTGCGCTCCTCCAGCTCCTCACTGTGTTATCTCTCACTCCAGCATCGGCGGTTCTATCACTACGCCATGTGAAATCATTCATCCCCTACCCGGTTCAAAAGAACGACAAATAGTTTCTACACAATATATATTTCAACAAACCATTCCACCAAATGTTACTATCAAAATATAATTTACAATAATTCAGAAATTAAAAATATTATATAATGTTTAAAAAGTCATTACATAAGAAATACTTTTGAGTCACCTTTCGGCATCAAATTAAAGCAAGCAATAGAACACTCTTACATTCACTCTTAGCATATAATGCAAAAATTAAACTAGGTAACGTCATGACCAAACTTACTGCAATAGCAGTAGTAGTCAACACATTTCTTCAATGAAGAATCGCTACATTGTCACACTATACGCCAGAAGCGCGCTTAAACCAAGTTATGAACGTCATCACGCTAGCGTACTCTCCGTCGTTGCGAGTGATGTCAAACGTGATGACGTAGGGCAGTGATGCCGGATCAGCGTTTGGTTGGGGGTGGGGGGTTTTTCCTGTAGATTTTTGGGGCTGGGTTTTATTTTCGCCGGTTTCCTATTCGGCCGCTCGATGAATTCGCACGTGGATGGTGGGTAAGATCGATCGCCCGTCTGCTTTGTTGAGCAAGAGTTTTATTTAACACGGCCCTTTTTTTTGTCCCTGAAGGGGACCGGCAGGTTTCGGAGAGTGCGCCGGGGCTCGAACGAGAGCGCCCGCTGCCGGAGTCTGACGTGATGGCGGCCTGGCCCCGCCCTCTGCTGCCGTTCATTGGCTCAGAGTCACCATTGTGCCCGGGTGATTGACAGCTGCCTGTTTGTTGAGGGGAGGCTTGAGAGGTGGAAGAATGGCAGAAAGCAATAGAACTGCTGGTAGAAAAAGGACTGCTCCAAAATCCTCATCATAATTTAATACAGAAGCAAACTTGATGTTCAGCCTCAGATACAGAATATTGATTTCTTTGGTGTGCATGTTACAAGATAGGAGGGATGAGGTTGCAAATTGTTGTCAGGACAACCTGTTGACATCCATCATGTTATATGCTGCAACCCAGTATAAGTGTGGATCAGTGTAAAACGCAAGGGACGATTTTGATGAAGATTGGCCCTCTGGATAGCGTTTGTGGAAAACGTCACCTAATGCCGGTTACTCGTTTAGTGGGGGATTTGGGAGAGATGGAAACAATCAACAGTACAGTGTAAGAGCCGGGTATCAAACCCGAATACACACTGCTGTAATCTATATAGTTGTATGTTTACCCATTCAGAGATTGCATTCTAATCGATTTCACATCCACGTTTGTTAGTAGTTGTCGGGGTTCAGGTGGTTGGATATATTTATTAAGCACATGTACACACACACAATATTTTTCTCATTTAACAGTCCCTTGTGTACAGTGAGTGCAAAGTGACTTGTTCATAAGATCAACTGGAAGCTAGTTTTTGGGTGTAGGCTCTTAAGCCTTTTAAACATTTATATTTAGAGTTGCTCCAGCTTCGGCAGCTGCTACTGTGGCCTCTATTGGGCGCTGTCAGTGTCAGTCGGCGAGCGTCACTGCTTCCTCCATTAGGTTTGTTGGAGTTGGGTGAGGGGAGGAAAAGGAGGGGGTCGGGAGGGAGCGAGCGAGGTAGGGAGCTTGGTTTAGCCATGCTCCCGACTCGTTGCAACAAATCCTGTCGGTGGAAGGCCGGTAAGTATTTCTGACTTTAAAAAAATCAGCTTCCAGCAGAGCTGATCCATTTAGTTTAAATCAAGGGTTTGGTGTCTTTCGCTACTTTGAGGGGGAGGGGGGCGGACCGCTGGTAAATGTGCGCCACGCACAGTGAGAAGGTCATCACTGTTGCTGATGACGGACGAATAAAGGAGTCGCGGAAGCGACGTATAGAAAGATTTGGCTGGGTAAAATTAGACCGGCGGCCTAGTTTTCCCCCTTTCTTTCTGCCTCCCCGATAGGCCGAAACACCCAAGCCTCCGCTGGGCGGTGGGGTTGGGAGAAACCCAACGAGGGGATTTCGAATAGATAGTCCTTGTGGTCTTACTATTCGTCTGAATGCTCCACCAGCTCGTTATATCGGTTGCACTGTCGGAGATTTTCCATGTCCGTGCGCGCGTGTGCACAGCTATTGGGTGAGTATACGACATGTTTTAACCAGGTGAGAGTTCGGCATGGTTCATTTATTCAGACACTAATCAGACCTGTACGGAGTCGTCGATTTTGTTTTATTTTCTGGTGGCTTGTCTTTTATGACATGGAATTGATGAGTTTTTAAAAATTGAATAATAGATAAAAGAAGGTTTCAGTCATGCTACTGAAATAGACCAGTAGGACTGGAGTGCATTAGACATAAAATCTTACCGCCTTTTCGCTAAAATCGACTACGATTTATATTTTCGACTGTCTGAAAATAAAGTGACGGTGAGTAGCGAGGATTGGGGTTGTGCTATTCCTGATATCAGATTGCATTTTTTTAACATAACTCTCATTTTGTCGGAAGGGAGTTTGATTATTGTGTGTTTTCTTCAAATAATTTGACAAGCTTTCTCTGTATATCATTTAGTTAAGCTTAGCTTAACTGGAATTGCCCGTCTTTAAATTGCTGGGTTTTTTTCATGATTACCTCACTGACTGTGGGAATAGAAAGTAGATGAATTGTGGGTCGGAAGATGAGCAGGAAGCTCCTGTTTTTCTTAATTTCGATAGTGCGTAATTGGACCATTTTATTAGCTTTTACTTTTAAAAAAACATCAAATGTACAGCATCCTCTTGGGGTGGCATGCAGTTAACCTTCATTTTGATGATTGCATGTCAAAGGTATTGGCAAACGTTTCATCTGAATGAAGTAAAGCACCCAGACAATGGAACTGCAAAGTATGTCTGAAAATAGATAGCCCTGTTTTTTAAAAAAAGCCATTAAATATTTCTGAGCAACTGGAAATATCTGACGGGATGTAGTACAACAAGGAGATAATACAACAATGTAATTAGGTAGAATTAAACTTGAGAGCTTTATAGCCATTGAAGTTGTAAGAATATTAGGAAATTGCATTAAACTGTCTTTAAGAAGCTATTACAGAAAATGTAAATGTGTTGGTCTCCCTGAGTAATACTAAATTTTTACAGAAAAGTGGCTCATTTTCCCTGTATTATTATAGTTACTACTTGTAACTGCTTTAAATGCTTCTAAATAGTTTTGTATATTGAAGCATCTGGATGAGTACTTAAACTGCCAGGGTGTGTGCCAAATGCAGGTAAATGGGATTAGTGTAGTTTGGTGTTTGTTGGTTGGCATTGACTTGGTGGGCTGAAGGGCCTGTTTCTATGCTGTATGGCTCTGAGTCTGATATTGGTCTTTTTGCTCCCTAAGTTAGATTTTTTTTATTTGTAAATAGCCCTAAATTTGATAAAACTGACAAAAATGAAATCTTGAATATATGTATTTCAGGTGTGCTATGTTGTATGGCGATCTGAAATTGTGATAATATCAAGCCTGTTTTCTCCTACCAACCTTGGAACTGTTGAGAATGGCATTGCAAAGTTCACCAGATACCATTCCCAAAAGCCTTGCACTTTATTTTTATGTTTGAAGTCTTTGTATACCTCCTGAGAAGCAAACAGCAGATCCCCAAGTGAATAATACTGGCTGAAAACACTTTTTGAAATGTTCAATGCAAGAACATTGTTGGACCATTGATGTTTCTTGGTCAATGCCTTGCAGTTCCTGAAGGCCAGCCTGACTCCAAAAACAGAAACAATGTGGCCTGGGTTCCGATACTGTCTATTACTGCAATGTACAGTAGAACTACTTCATTTGCAGTCAGCCTGGAAACTGGAAACGTTTTGCAATATAATGTTCAATTTTGATTGGTTGTCTGCTAGAGTTTTCTTGCATTCTGCTTGTTTACTTTTTTAATCTCTTAAGATGATGGCACTCAATTATATTTCAACAAGTTACCATCTTAACTAAATTAAAGGGGTGTTGTTGCATTCTAATTTCCTGTCATTGTTTTAACTTGGCTGTAGCATTGGCTAACTCAGTGCTTCTGTGAATCAAGTCCCTCTGTATTAGTAATGATCTTCATCCATTCAATGGAATGAACCTTCGCTGATTTTACTGATATTCGTTGTCTTTCTTCAGACTGCAGCCAACTATTTCTAACTTTGGGCATCCATTTGGAATTTCTTTCAGTTCTTCCATGGTATATGAGCACTGCAGTCAAGGCTGGCATTTGTTGCCCATCCCAACTGCTCTCAGAAAGGTAGTAGTGAGTTGAATTTTTGAACCACCACAGTCATCCTGTGTGGGTTGCCAGAGTGCAGTTAGGAGGGGACTTCTAGCAGCTGTGAAGGAATGGCAATGTAATTCCAAGTCAGGATGGGGTGTAGCTTGGAGGAGACCTTGCCAGTGATGATATTTGCATGCAACTGTTGTCCTTAGTGATAATGACCACAGATTTGGAAGTTGTGTTTTCAGCTGTGCTTTTCATTGAGTCTGTGAAAATTTTTTTCTCAATCCTTCATGGCTTCTTTACGTCACCTTTTAGATGTTCAATCATATCTTTGCTTGACAGCTTGTCCCTTAGTAATTTTTCACCAATTGGCATTCTTAGCACTGAAGTTTAGTCACTGTAACATAGTAAACATGGCCTCTGATGTATGCTCAGCAGTCTCCCATACATCAGCATGATGATAATGTGAATGTATTTTTTGTAATATTAGATAAGAGATAATTATTTCCATTGATGCCAGGGATAACTTTCCTGCTGAGGAGTCTCACAGGATCATTTACTTTTACTTGAAGAGATTTCAGTTCAGCATCTTATTTGAAGATTGGCTTCTGGGGAGAGATTGAGTTGACTGGGACCATACTTATTGGAACTTAGAAGAATGAGAGTGCCACCTTAGAGAAATATATAAAATTATGAAGGCAATAGATAAGATAGAAACAAGGATGTTATTTCCACTGGTGGGTGAAACTAGAACTAAGGGGCAGAGCCTCAAAATTAGGGGGAACAGATTTAGGACTGAGTTGAGGAGGAATTTCTTCACCCAAATGGTTGTGAATTTGTGGAATTCCCTGCCTAGTGAAGCAGTTGAGGCTATCTTGAATGTTTTTAAGGCAGAGATAGATTTTTGAACAGTAAGAGAATTAAGGGTTATTGTGAGTGGGCAGGTAAGTGGAGCTGAGTCCACAAAAGATCACCTCTGATCTAATTGAATGGCAGAGCAGGCTTGACAGGCCAAATGGCCTACTCCTGTGCCTGTTTATGTTCTTATGTGCAGGCAGTTCAGTGGTCCCTCTGTACTGCAATGGAATGTCTAAAGTAGAACAGCCAAAGGTTTTAACTCCCTTTTTGACAGTGGTTCAGATCTTGGGGGTCTCTTCTGACATCCCTCTTGTAATTCAGTGCCAAGTACAAGGAAGGACTTGTTTACAGCTATAGATCAGTTAGTTTAACGTCTTTGTTGCGAAATTGTTGGAATATGTTAAGGACGTAGTATGGGGAAATTTGGAAAGTCAAGGTGCAAGTCATTCGAGACAGCATAGATTTATGATGGGTAACTTGTGTTAGACAAATTTGTTAGAGTTCATTTGATGATGTAACAATCAAAGTGGATATTAGGAGTCCTGTCAATGTCGTATGTCCACATTTCCTAAAGGCCCAAAAGGTTAAATCATGTAGGGATAGAGGTAATGTATTAGCTTAGAAAAAGATTGGCTAACCAACAGAAAGCCAGAATAAATGTGTCTCATTGTGGTTGGCAAGCTGTAAGTAGTGTGGTTTGATCCTGTGGCCCCAACTATATGCCATCTATATTCATGACTTGTGCGAACAACACACTTTAGCCAGATTTGTGGACGACGCTGCAATAACTGGGAAAGTAGTTGCAATGAAGAAACAAGAAATTTACAAATGCACATGGATAGGTTAGGTGAATGGGCCAATATGTGGCAAATGGAGTTTATCGTGGGTAAGTGTGAGGTTATCCATTTTGGTTGGTAGGAAAATATGCAACTTAGTATCTAAAAGGAGAGAAACTTAAATGCTGGATCTGAGTGTCCTTCTGTATCAGTTGCAGAAACGCAGGTACAGGGGTGAAGAGAAAAGTAGCAAAATTTGTAACTGTACAAAACATTAGCGGGACTGTATTGGTGTACTGTGTATAGTTTTGGTCCTCTTACTTGAGGAAGGATGTAATTGCATTGGTGGCAGTTCAGAGAAAGTTCGTGAGATAAGTTACAGAAATGAAAGGCTTGTTTTATGAGGCAAGATTGAGCAGTTTAGGCTGACACTTGCTAGAATTTGGAAGAATGAGAGGAGATCTAATTGAAGCATATAAGGTTCTAAAGAAGATAGACAAAGTAGACATAGAGCAGATGATTTCCCTTGTATAATCTAGAGTGAGGAGTCATAGTTTTAGGCTAAGGGGTCGCAAATTTAAAACCGAGGTATGGAGGAATTACTTCTCTGAAAGGATTGTTAATCTGTGGAATTCACTACCCTAAATTGCAGTGGATGATGGGACAGTGTGTAAGTTTAAGAAGGGGATAGATTTTTAATGAATAAAGTGTTAAAGGGTTACAGAAAGCAGTTAGGAAAGTGGATTTGAGGCTAGGATGAGATCAGCCATGATCGTATTAAATTGTGGAGCAGGCTCAAGGGTCTGAATTACCTATCTCTGCTTCTAGTTTTTATGTTCTTTTACATATCTGACCTCCAGTCTGTGACATGCAAGTCCCTTATTTTAAGCTACTATGGTCGTCGCTGCTCTGAGCTTTTCACTTAGAAGCACAGAAAATAGGCACAGGAATAGGCCTGAGGGCCTGCTCCACCAATCAGTATGATCATGGCTGCTCGTCCAACTTGGTACCCTGTTCCTTTTCTCCCCTTTGATCCTTTTAGCCCCAAGAACTAGTATCTGACTTCATATTGAAAACATTCAGTATTTTGGCCTCAACCGATTTCCTGTGGCAGAGAATTCCGCAGGCTCACCACTCCCTGGATGAAGAAATTATTCCTCGCCTCTGTCTGAAATAACCCCTGGTTCTCGGCTGCCCAGTCATCAGGAGCATCCATCCTATGTTTATATTGTCTGGTCATGTTAGCATTTTATAGGCTTGTACGAGATCATCTCTTCATTCTTGTTCTAAAACTCCAGTGAATACAATCCGAACTGATCCTGTCTGTCTTCGTATGTCAGTCTTGCCATCCCAGAAATCAGTCTGGCAAAGCTTCATTGCAATCCCTGTATAACCATAACATTCTTTCTCGTATGAGGAGATCCAGCTGCACACAATACTCCAGGTGTGGACTTATCAAGGCCTTGTACAACTTGCAGCAAGACATCCCTGCTCCTGTCCTCAAATCCTCTTGCTATGAAGGCCATCATACCATTTGCCACCTTCACTGCCTGCTGTACTTGCATGATTTCAGCCACCTCAAGGACACCCAAACCTCATTGTATGTTTTCCTTTTCCAATCCATCATCATTCAGATAATAAAATTGCCTTTTTTTTTTCTACCAAAGTGAATAACCTCATTTTTCCACATTATATGTCACCTGCCAGGTTTATGCTCACTCACTCAATTTGTCCAAATCACACTGAAGCATCTCTGCATCCTCCTCACAGTTCACCCTCCCACCCAGCTTTGTCTAATCTGAAAATTTGAAGATATTGTAGTTAGTTCTGTTCTAAATCATTAATATATATACTGTGAATAGCTGGGTTCCAAGCATTGACCCACAAGTCACTGCCTGCCACTCATAAAGAATAGAAATAAATGGGTCATTTTGTTTCCTGTCTGCCATCCAGTTCTCTAACCATGTCAGTGCACTATCCCCAATTCCGTACACTTTATTTTTTGTTAATTTCTTGTGAAATCTCGTTTGAAGTCCAAGTAAATCATAACCACTGGCTCTCCCTTATCAACTCTATTAGTTATTTCCAAGAAAAATTCCAGTAGATTTGTTGACTATGATTTCCCTTTCCTGAATCCATGCTGATACTGACAGATCCTCTCACTGTTTTTGAAGTACTCTGCTATTAAATCTTTCATAAGGTTTTCTAGCATCTTCCTCACTACTGATGCCTGGCTCACCAGTCTACCATTGTCCATTTTCTCCATACCTCCTTTTTAAAATGGTTACATTATGCATTGATTTCCCCAACACCATTTCCCTACACGCGTGATTTCCTTTAGTTCCGCCCTGTCACTTAAACCCTGTGTTCCCCAATGTTTTTGGAATGCTGTTTGTGTCTTGCTTTTATGAAGACAACCAAAATATGTATTTTAACTGGTGTCCTATGTCTGTCCCCTTTTATGACTAAGGAAACTAATTTTGTCTTCTCTAATCTTTTCTCTCTTTCCGTACCGATGCAAGCTTTTATTATCACTTTGTGAGTTATCTGTAAGCTTATTCTTGTCTTGGATCAATTAGTAGTGTTTTCATCTTTTAGAAGGGTTTCGGTACAGGCCCACTTGAAACTTGGAATGCAAAATCAATTCTGACGCTTTGGTGTAACACTGAAGGAATGCTGCTTTGGTTGAAGATTTTCTGATGTTAAAGCAAGATCTATTTCTTCTTGTGGATACGAAGAACCTTGTAACTTGAGTCAGCATGCAGCAGCAGTACGTAATTTAGAAGGTAAATTGAGTTTTGGCTGTTCTTATAATATGGCTAGAGAATAAAATTTGTCAAGTCTTGCTGCAACCATTGGACATTGTTGAGACCGCAACTGGAGTACTATGTATGGTTTTGGTTTACTTACTATTTAAGGAATAATATGCTTGCATTGGAAACATTTCATTAAAGGTTCTCTCGCCTAGTTCCCAGGGTGAAGGGTTGCCTTTTGCGAAAGAGTTGACTATGGTTGGCCGATACTCATTGGAGTTTAGAACAATAACGGCTGGTTTTATACTTAACAGATTATGAATTGTCTTGACAGGGTCAATGCTGAGAGGATGTTTTCTCTTTGAAGAGAGCATGTTGAGTAAGGAGGTGCAGTTTAAAGACAAAAGCAGCAATTGCTGGAGAAACCCTGTAGGTCTGTCAGCATCTGTGGAGAAAGAAGGTCACTGGATTCGAAACATTAACTCTGCTTTCCCTTCATAGATGCTGGCAGATTTGCTGAGTTTCTCCAGCAATTTCTGTTTTTGTTTCATATTTCCAGCATCGACAGTTCTTTTTGATTTTATTATAGACTAAAGACAAATAGTCTTTGATTTTAAAATGGACAGGATGAGAAATTTCTTCTCTTAATCTGTGCAGTTCTTTTCCACAAAGAGCAAGAGGGTGGATTGTTGAAGATAGCCATGGCTCAGTTGGATAGATTTTTGATACAGGAGTCAGGGGCTATGGGGAACAGACAAAAATGTGTTGATGAAGCTAACATCAGATAGCCATTAGGCTGTTGGGATGACTTTCTAACACATTGTATTTCTTACAATTTGTTCAAAGGAAAGGGTGTTGTCCTGACCAGCATTCATCATTTGATCAGAACTGCTAGAGATTAAAAGTCATCCACCTTCTCTGTTCTCTATAGAACCATGCTAAATTTTTCTACATGACAATTGATTGCCCTTCAAGACCATTATATGAATCTGAAGCACTGATGTGCTCCAAGGTCAAATGAAGCACTATGTAAGTGCATGTACCTTCTATGATGATGTTTATTGGCGTGACTGCTGTCTTTTTTTCTCTTTTGGGGTAAATTTTTTGTTCTTGTTCAGATAGAAAATGTTGGCATGGAGAAATAGTGCCATGTGTTTTGTTACTCATTGTTGCTTATCAAACATTCCCAAGTGAGGTTTTATTAGTGTAGTGCTCTTTCAGCCCTCTTATGACATTATGCTTAAGCTTAACAACAACCCCACGTTTGTAAAGAGCATCCATTACACCTTTCAGTTTCCCAAGAATCACTTCTGTCATCTTTTGACCAAGATTGCAAATTAATGCCAAATAAAATGTAATTTTGTGTGTTTGCATCATGTAGCTAGAAATTATGTAGCCATTCCAACTTTTTACAAAGAGACTGTTGCACTTAACATTGGCTAACATTAACATGTATGCTGTATGTAATCTTAAATCCAGAGGTGAAAGGCCATCTAATCCCTCAAAGCTACTGATCTGTTTCATCATGTGAATATTACGCGGGCTTTTCCATTACTGTTGATAACTTATTTACAAAGACCTATGCTTTTCCAATGAGTATGTAGTGGTTAGGTTGTATGTTATCAATTGTCTGAATTGAATAACACCAAAACTGAGAACTATGAAAACTGAGGCTGAGAGCACAAAAACAGATGGAGATAATTTACAGCAAAAACGGAAATTGCAGGAGAAACTCAGCAGGTCTGGCAGCATTTATGGAAAGGAAGCAGAATTAACCTTTCAAGTCTAGTGACTTTTGAACCTGTTACCACCATTCAGTGAGATCCAGTTTGAATTGTGTCCCAGATGCACTTCTTCTCCTTTTGCCCCAAAACTGTTAATACCTTTGGAGAGCAAAAATCAATCAGTCTCTTTTATTTGCACTTGCTGTACCATTAATTGCGTTTTTTGAATTGAGTTCCAAATTCTAGCAACCCTTTGCCGATATTGCATAATTTCACTCCAGGGTAGTCTAATTAAATTTTTCATCTTTTTTAATTTGATCCTTGCCAATATAGCAAAAAGTGTTTTTTTTTGTGTGTGTACCTCATTTATTTCCCTTAATATCTGGGAAACCTCAATTACATTTCCCCTTGCCCTCACCTGTTCTCGGCAGCACAATCCTAGTTTATGTAATCTATCCTCATGTTTATCTAATACTGTCTCATATTGTTCTGGTAAATTTGTGCTGTACTCCTTCCAAAGCCAGTATATCTTTGCTAAAGTACCTAAAGGTGCTCATAGTATTCCCAGATATTCATGACGTTTTAATTATCTATGTACCTGCATCCCCAGCACATTCTAAAGCTCAACTGTTCCTAACTTTAGGAGGGACTATGTTAGGACTACCCTACTTGACCCATTTTATGTTCAAAGTAGATGCTTAAGTTGCTTTGTGAAAACCTGTTTGCTGTCTTGTCCATTCAATGAATCCCTTTTGTAATCATCTGCTTCCATCTAAACTGCTTATGCTGCCCATCTTTAACTTGTTAGCAAATTTCGATTTGTGACTTGATATCTTATTGCCTGAGATGCTAGTGAATGCAGTGAATAGTTGATGAGGCCCCAATATATACCCCTGGAGGATGCCACTGAGCATATTCTGCCAACTACTGTCCTGCCCATTAATCATATCTTCTGTTCCCTGCCACTCAGTGCTTGCCTGAGCTTCTATGAGCTTCAGCTTGAAGTGCAGGTTCATAGTTCCTTGAAAGTGAAGTTGCAGGTAGACAGGGTAGTGAAGAAGGCGTTTGGTATGCTTGCCTCTATTGGTCAGTGCATTGAGTATTGGAGTTGGGAGGTCATGTTGCAGCTGTCCAGAGCATTGGTTAGGCCACTTTACGAATACTGCATTCAATTCTGGTCTCCCTGCTATAAGAAAGATGTAGTGAAACTTAAAAAGGTTCAGAAAAGAATGTTTTTGCTGTAAGTTATCTCTACCTGTTTTTGTGTTTTCAGCCTCAGTTTTATCGTTCTCAGTTTTTGTTATCCAATTCAGACGATGGATGACATACAGGTTGTTGTTGTTGGGGTTGCAGGGTTTGAACAACAGGGACAGGCTGAAAAGGCTGTGGTTATTTTCCCTGCAGCGTCGGAGGCTGAGGGGTGACCTTAGAGAGGTTTGTAAAATCGTGAGGGTGAACAGTCAAGACCTTTCTCCCAGGGTAGGGGAGTCCAAAGCTAGAGGGCGTAGGAGGAAGGGGAAAGATTTAAAAGGGATATAAGGGGAAACGTTTTCATGCAGAGGGTGGTGTATGGAACGAGCTGCCAGAGGAAATGGTAGAGATTGGTACAATTGCAACATTTAAAAGGCATCTGGATGGGTATGCGAATAGGATGGGTTGAGAGGACTAGGGGCCAAATGCTGGAAAATGGGATTAGATTAATTTAGGATATCTGGTCGGCATGTCTGAGTTGGACCAAATGGTCTGTTTCTGTGCTGTACAACTCTTATGACTCTAATGTTGGTAAATAGTTCCGTAATTCATGACTTTGCACCTCTCTCACCTTTTCTTGAACAGTGTAATGATATGCCTAAGTTTCTGAATGAGAAGGACTTTAGAAGATTACAGTTGGGGCATGTTCGATGTTCTCACCTACTTTCTTTCATATCTTGGATGAAAACCAGCTGATCCTGAGGCTCCCCTCTTTTATGTCTTTTTTTTTATAATTGTTATTTACATTAATTTGAATACAATCACTACCCGATTCATTGTCAGTTTCCTAAGGATTTCCAGCATATTAATCTCTTAGGACTGCAAGTACTTTGCCAAGTAAGTTGGACTGGAAGTTTGACTCTGACTCTTCATAAAGTAATTTTCAATGTATCCACCACTTCTTTATTTTATTGAAAACTGATTCTTGTCATAATGTCAAGGAGTTTGTATTGCTTTGTATCACCGTCTTTTCTATTGTAATTGTAGAACTTTTGGGTTCACTTTGATGTCCTTTGCAAATTTTTCTTTTCCATATTTGCTTTTGTATCTCTATATGTTTTACCACCTTCTGCTGTTCTTTTACATTTTTTCATTTGACCAAGATCTCTCTATTTATTAATTTTCATATGATTTTATTTTTTCTTTTCATTTTGTCTGTTAATCTGTTTAGTTGTTCGTGTCCGTTTCTGTCGCATTGATCTCTTAGATACTATTACAGGAAATGTTTAATTCTTAAACTATCCCACTTACTTTGTCAGTGCCTGCTCAACCATTAAACAAGTTTATGGCCTACTGTATAATAGGAGTGTAGAGGGAAAATGTAGAATTGCAGAATCATACAGCACAGAAGAGGCCCTTTGGCCCATCAATTCCGTACTGTCAAAGCTACACTGAATCTACATTAGTTTGACCTTCCAGCACTAGGCTCATAGCATTGAATGTTATGGCATTTCAAGTGCCTATCCAAGTACCTTCTTAAAGGCTGTGAGGTTACCCGCCTCAACTCCCCTCCAAAGCAGTGTGTTCCAGAGCTCCACCACTCTCTGGGCGAATGCATATTTCTTCAAATGCTGTCTGAACCTCCCGCTTTCACTTTAAAGTTATGACCCCCTCCCTTCGACTAAGGGGATCACCTGCTTTTTATTCACCTTGTCTATGCCCCTCATAATCTTATACATATTTATCAGGTCCCCCTCAACCTTCTCTGACCCAAAGAAAATAACTGAAGCTTATCCAGCCTCTCTCCACAGCTGAAATTCTCCATCCCAGGCAACATGTGGTGAGTCTCTTTTGCACCACCTCCAGTGCAGTCTCATGGTTTCTATAGTTCACGCAGCTTTCCAGCTGTGGCCAAGCCAAAGTCCAGCACAACTTAAATGTAACCTCTCTGCTCATATTATCTATGCTTTGACTGATAAAGGCAAGGATCCCATATGCTGCCTTGACTGTCCTATTTACCTGCCCTGTCACCTTCGGGGAATTGTGGACAAACACCCCAAGATCCTTTTCGTCTGAGCTTCCCAGTATCCTGCCATTCACCGAGTACCCCCTTGTATTGTCACTTCTTCCGAACTGCATCACCACTCACTTTTCAGGGTTAAATTCCATCTACCACTGATCTGTCCGATCATTTATATCCTGCCGTAATATAAGAGCATCTCCCTCGCCCAGCCACTCTTCATGTCATCCGCAAATGTACTTATCATCTTCCTTATATGATTTAAATTGCAACCAATTTGGGATCCAGCACTTATCTCCCTGGTATGAAACTAGATACTGGTCTCCATTCTTTCAAACAGCCTTCTATTACCACCCTCTGTCTCCTGCCACTAAGCCATTTTTGGGCCCAACTTCCCAAGTTGCCCTGGATATCATTTATTTTTTACCTTTAACAGTCTCCTCATGGGACCTTTTCAAAGACTTTGCTGAAATCCATATCAATTACTTCAACTGCACTACCCTCATCCACGTAATTGGTCACCTCATTTATAAAATAAAACACAACAAGATTTGTTTGGAATGACTTCCCTCTGACAAAGCCATACTCATTATCCCTGATCAAACCTTGCTTCTCTAAATGGAGATTACTTACCTCAGAATCAGAATTTTCTCCAATTATTTCCCCACCACCATATATATTTTATCCATACGTGGGATATGGATGAACGAGAAGATGGTGGTGGTGAGCTGCCACTGTGCGTCTGTTGTAGGTAGACCCACAATGCCGTTTGGGAGGGAATTCCAGGATTTTGTCCAGCGACACTGAAGGAATTGTGATATAATAGCAAGTCAGGGTGGTGTTCCAATGTATCTGCTGTCTTTGCCCTACCAGATGGAAATGGTCAAAGGTTTGGAAGATTCTGTCTAAGGATGCCTGGAGAATTTTAGTGCATCTTGCAAGTGGTTCACACCACCGCTACTGATTGTCAGTGGTGGAAGGAGTGAATGTCATGCCACTGAAGTGTACTGCTTTGTCATGGATGATGTCAAGCTTCTTGAGTGTTGCTGAAGCTGCACTTATCTAGCAGAGTGGGGAGCATTCCAGCACACTTCTGACTTGTGACAAGATGATGGAAAGGATTTGGCGAGTCAGGATGTGAATTCCTTGCTGTAGGATTCCTAGCTTCTAATCTGTTGTAGCTACGTAATTTATATGGTAGTCTAGTTCTCTTGTCAAAGGTAATGGCTAAAATGTTTATCGTAGGTAGTACGGTGATGGTAACACCATGGAATTTCAAGGGATGATGGTTAGTCTGTCTTGTTGAAGACAGTCATTGCGTGGCTTTTGTTTGATGCAAATGTGACTTGCTACTTTCCAGCCCAAGCCTCGATAATATCCAGGTCTTGCTGCATTTGGGCATGGTCTGCTTTAGCATCCGAGGAATCACAAACATCATACAGGTATCAGCAACTATCCTCAACTGTGACCTGATGATAGAGAGATGCGCATTGATGAAGCAGCTTAAGGTGGTTGAGCCTCGGACACTACCCTGAGGAACTCCCAGCAACAGTGTCCTGGAGCTAAGATTATTGACCTCCCAGAAACTACAAACGTCTTCCTTTGTGTGAGTTTTGTTCCTGATCCCCATTGGCTAAAGTTGTGCTAGGGCTCCTTGATGCAACACTCCGTCATGTACAGCCTTGATGTCAAGGGCAATCAATCGCTGTCACCTCAAATGTGGTTACTGAAGTATGGAACAAGCTTCTTTGTTTACTGTCCAACGACACTGCACCTCAAGTATACTGAGGAATGATTGGGAATAAAAGATGTCTGCTTGAGGTATGTCACTCTGTAGTCATGCTGGATCAAATTGCACCCTCTTAGAAGCACAATTAAGATCTCCCATCGTGTGTTCCCTGCTTTCCTGAGAATGCCGGACATCTTCAAGTAGCTTGAAAGGACATTGGAAAGTGTTAGGAGTATGCAGACAGTGTTCAGCATTGGGACCAGCACATAACAAAGAGTAGGCAAAAGGTCCAGTTTGGAGAATATCATAAAAATCAAAGCACAGGACATGGAGGAATAGAATCCACATATTGCAGTCCAGGCATGTGATCTGCTGTGTCATATCTTAATCTGCATTATTTATATTCATTTTGTTTACTTTTTTCCTGAACTTGGAAGAAAGTAAAAATTTTGGATACTGTCTCAAGTTTACATGAATTTTTCATCTGCTTTGATTTCTACCTTCCACCAAGTTTGCAACACTCGCTGTTCATGACGCGCTTTGACCTGTGACCACACTGAGTCAGTAGTTACTGTTGTTTTTGTACGTACTGAGTTGTACCCGAATTACAACTACTGACTGAATTTCCTACTCGCAGTGATTAGCTCTGGCATACATCTACAATTGATTGGCAGTTGACTGTCATTGTCAAGCACATTATCACCTTTAGATTTCTGTTTATTTTACAGATTTTAACATCTGACCTTAACTTGAAACTTTAAAATCTTTTGGCTCCATGTTACTCCTGCTGTATTAAGCATGAACACATTGGCATCAAATGTCCAAATTTGAAGCTGTGTTTATGCTGTGCTCCATTTTGCGACCACATTATATTGTCAAATAATACCTAGATAATATCTTTTTCAGTTTTGAATTAAATATGATTGTGAACCAAGATTGGGTGTTTGGCCAAATCTACAGTCTGATCAAACCTCAGTTCAACTTGCAGTGTTCACATTTAAGTCTGTTGAACCAATAATACCTGTAATGATTATCATAATCACTGATTATCACAAATTTAGAGGATGTCATTCTACTCGTTTTTATAGCGTTGTATAGCATGAAACAGACCCTTCGGTCCAACTCCTCCATGCCACATTGCTCCTTGGATTTGTTTGTGACTATCTTGTTTCCTTTAGATTTGGACTCCCACACAATGGATAATATTGTCTATGTCCATCTGTCAAACCCATTAGTACTTTCACTTTTAGAGATAACAAGGTGTAGAGCTGGATGAACACAGCAGGCCAAGCAGCAT
>JAHRHZ010000144.1:66096583-66248817 GCA_024137785.1 Ginglymostoma cirratum
ATGCTGCTTGGCCTGCTGTGTTCATCCAGCTCTACACCTTGTTATCTCAGATTCTCCAGCATCAGCAGCTCCTACTATTTCAGTACTTTCACTTTCCCTTCTTGGTCATTCCTTTTCCTTTATTTCGCTTGACAAAAAATCTCTGGCTATCCAGTCCTTCCTGACAATGTTGAAGTCTGTTTTTGTACTACACTTGTAAATCATTCTTGACTCTTCTTCTGTATCTCCAGATTTTGGTTTTCAGTTGGAGGAAAGTTTACGTACGTGCTGAGATTTTACATATCTTGAACATAACCTCTATACTTTTCAGTTATATTCCTCATGAAATGAGCCCTATTGCCTTGTTTCATTTTTGTAGCATTATTAACCTATCTTGTACCCTTGAAACTTGGTTGTCTGAATTGTCCTACCAAAAAGCATCATCTCTGTCTTCATCTGTATTGATTTTCAGTTGCCATTTTAAGAAATCATCAACAGATCTTTGATGGAGAAAAAGATTTACAGCATGGAATCGGGCCCTTTGGCTCAACTTGTCATGCCAACCAGTTTTCACAATTAATCTTGCCCCACTTGCCTGTGTTTGGTCCATATTCCTCCATATCTATCCCATCCATGTACCTGTCTAAATGTTTCTTAAATGCCAAAATTGTACTTGCCTCTGCCACGTCCTCTGGCAGCCTGTTCCAGATAGTCACCACCCTTTGTATGAAAAAATTGTCCTTGTGTTTCCTTTCGTATCTCTCTCTCTCTCTCTCATTTTAAACCTATGCCCTTTTGTTTTCGATTTCCCTACCATTGGGAAATCTGTTGGCTATCTACCTTATCTATGCCTCTCATGGTTTTATAGACTGCTATAAGGTCGCCCTTCAGTCTCCTACGCTCCAAGCAAAAAAAGAGTTTCAGCCAATCCAGCCTCTCCTTTATAATTCAAATCTTCCAGTCCAGGTAGCATCCTAGTAAATATTTCCTACATTCTTTCCAGTTAAAATAATATCCTTTCTACAGTAGAGCGATCAGAACTACATGCAATACTCCAAATGTGGCCTGACCAATGTCTTGTACAGCTGCAACAAGACATCCCACCACCTATACTTGCTGCTCTGACTGATAAAAGCAGGCATTACGAACATCTCCTTTGCTACCCTGTCTACCTGTGATTCCACTCTCAAGAACCTATGATCCTGTACCCCTAGATCTCTTTATTCTATAATACTACCCAGGGCCCTACCATTGACTGTGTCAGTCCCGCCTTGGTTTGACCTCTGAAAATGTAACGCCTTGTGTTTAAATTAAATTCCATCTGCCATTTGTCAGCCCATTGGCCCAGTTGATCAATATCTCGCTTTACTCCCAAATAACCTTCTTCACAGTCTATTATAGCTCGAAGTTTGATGTCATTCACAAAATTACTAACCATACCTCCTAAATCCTCATCCAAATCATTTATATAAAAGTTGAGTAACTGTGAACCCAGCACCGAACCCTGTGGTGCACCGCTGGCCACAGGCCTCCCAGTTTGAAAAGGAACCCTCTACCACAACCGTCTGTCTTCTACCATCAAGCTAATTTTGTAACCAATTGGTTAGCTTCCCTTGAGATTTAACCTTACTCAGCAACCCACCATACAGTACCTTGTCAAAGGCCTTGCTCAAGTCCATGTTGACAACGTCTACCACACTGCCCTCATCTACTTTCTTGGTCACCCTTTCAAAAAACTCAATCACATTCGTGAGATAAAGTTTCCCAAACACAAAGCCATGCTGATCATTTCAAATGGGTCTTTGTCTTTCCAAATGCCTGTAGATCCTGTCTCTCAAAAACCCCACTAACAACTTAGACTCACCAGTCTGTAGATCCCAGACATTTCCCTGCAGCTTTTCTTAAATTATGGCACAACATTAGCCACCCTCCAATCTTTGGGCACTTCACCCGTGGCTGTCAATGCCACAAATATCTCTTCTGTGGCCCCACAATTTCCTCCCTAGCTTCCCACAAAGTCCTGGGATACCCTTCATCAGGCCCCAGAGATTTATCTACCCCAATGTGTTTTAAGACTTCCAGCAACTCCTCCTCTGTTAATGTGGACTCTTTTCAAGACATCACTATTTATTTCCCCAAGTTCTCTAGCATTCATGCGTTTGTTGGTGGTGAACACTGACGAGTAATATTTGTTTAGGATCTCGCCCATTTCTTGAGGCTCAGAATGTAGATGACTCTGAGCTTCAAAAGGCCTTCCCACTTTAGGTACTCTTTTGTCCTTCGAGTACTTGTAGAATCCCTTTGGATTCTCCTTTACTTTATCTGCTAAAGCCATCTTGTGTTGCCTTTTAGCCCTCCTGATTTCTCTCTAGTGTACTGCAACACTTCCTATACACTTCTAGGAATTCATGTGATCCCAGCTGCCTGTGCATGGCATGTGCCGCCTCCTTTTTCTTGATCAGGGCCTCAATAACTCTAGTCAACTAGGGCTCCCTGTTCCTACTAGCCTTACCCTTTTATTCTAAATGTTATATGCTGGCTCTGAACTCTTAGTAACTCAAGCATAAACGCCTCCCACTGACCTGACATCCCTTTGCCTGCAAACAGCTTCCTCCAATCAACGGTTGAAAGTTTCTGTCTGATTCGATCAAAATTGGCCTTGCCCCAATTTAGAACTTTAACTTATGGACCAGACCTATCCTTTTCCATAGCTATTTTAAAACTAATGGAATAATGATCACTGGTCCCCAAGTGCTCCCCCACTAATACTTCTTTCATTTGCCCTGCCTTATTTCTCATGAGGAGGTCATGTCATGTTTTGCCCCTTCTCTAGTGGGCCATCTACATACTGCATGAGAAATTCTTCCTGAACAGACTTTTTAAAAAACAAAATTCTTTCCATCCAAGCTCTTAACACTATGGCACTCCAAGCTGATGTTAGGAAAGTTAAAATCCCTTACGCTCACAACTGTATTCTTGCAGCTATCTGTGATCTCCTTACATATTTGCTCCTCAATCTTTTGCTGATTATTGGGGATTCTGTGGGACAATCCCATCAAAATGACCTCCCCCTTTTTATTTCTCAGTTCGACCCGCATACTCAGTGGACGAACCCTCAAGAATGTCATCTCTCAGTACTGCCATCATGTTGTTCATAACATTATTCATAATCAAAAATTCAACTCCTGTCATCTCTTGCCACCCCTTCTACCGTTCCTGGTTGGTGCTTCCTGGGAGATGGTTGATGGTCGACACTTGCTGAGCAGGAATATTACCCCATGTGTGGATTTTGCCCAGGCCTGCAGACATGAATTATTTCAGTATCTGAGGAATGATATGCTGAGCTGACGACTGTCCAATGCTCATCAAAAAGGCCCACTTCTGACCTGATGGAGGTAATGAAGCAGAGAAAGATAGTTAAGTCTAGCTTGCTGCCTTGATGAACTCCTGCATGTTGAGAGCAGAGCTGATTGTCCTAAAGCAGCCACAACCAATTCCCACTATCTGCCAGGTACAGCACAGAAACTGGTCCTTCGGCGCATGACATTGCCCTGAACTTGACGCCAAATTTAACTAATCCCTTCTGCCTGCCCTTGCTCCATATCCCTCCCACTCCTTGCATATTCGTGTGCTTATCTAAAAGTTCTTCAAATGCCGCAATCACTACCCCTGGCAGTGCATTCAAGACTCCTAGCAGTTTCTGTGTTTTGAAATAAAACTTGCCCCTCGCATCTCCTTTGAACTCTTTTCCCCCCTCCCCACCTTAAATGCATGCCCCCTAGTATTAGACACTTCAACTCCTGGGGGTCAATGATCGTAACTGTCAGCCCTATCTATGCATCTCGTAATTTTATAGACTTCTATCAAGTCTCCTGTCAGCCTCTGTCACTCCAGTGAAAACAACCCAATTTTTTTCTAGCCTCCCCTTATAACTCATACCCTCTAATCCAGGCATCATTTTGATAAAGCTCTTCTGCACTCTCTCCAAAGCCTCCATATCCTTCCTGTAATGTAGCAACCAGAATTGAATGCAGTACTGTAAGTGTGGCCTAACTAAAGTCTTCTAAAGCTGCAACATGACATCCTGACTCTTTTACTCAATTCCCTGACTATTAAAGGTAAGCATGCCATACGCCGTCTTTACCACCCTATCAATTTAAGTGGCCACTTTCAGGGTGCTATGGACGTGAACCCCAAGATCCCTCTGTACATCAGTGCTGTTCAGGGTCCTGCCATTAACTGTATACTTTTCCTTAACGTTTGATCTCTCAAAGTGCAGTATCTCACACTTAACTGGATTAAACTCCATCTGCCAATTCTCCGCCCTTATCTGCAACTAGTCTACATCCTGCCGTTTTCTTTGACAACCTTGTACACTATTCACAACTTCACAGATCTTTGTGTCATCTGCAAACTTACTGACCCACTCATCTACGTTTTCATCCATGTCATTCATATACATCACAAACAGCAGAGATCCCTGTTTAGACCCCTGTGGAACACCACTAGTCACAGACCACCAGCCTGAAAAAAAACACCCTGCCACCACTACTTTCTTTGGGCAAACCAATTCTGAATCCAAGCAGCCACGTCATCATGGTTCCTATGCATTTTAAGCTTCTAGATGAGCCTACCATGAGGGACCTTGTTGAAAGCCTAACTAAAATCCATGTAGACAACATCCACTGCTCTGCCCTCATCGAACACTTTTGTCACCACCTCAAAAAATTTAATCAAGTTAGTAAGACATGACCAGCCACGCACAAAGCCATACTGACTGTCCCTAATTAGGCCAAGCTTTTCCAAATGCATGTAAATTCTATCCCCAAGAATTCTGTTCGTAACCACTAATGTGAGACTCTCGGGTCTATAATTTTCTGGATTATCTCTCTTTCCCTTCTTGACCAGAAGAACAATATTAGCTACTTGCTAGTCCTCCAGGACCTCTCTGGCCCCTGCCAAGGATACAAAGATCTTGGTCAAGGCCCCAGGAATCTCCCCTCTTGCCTCTGTCACCTGCATGTTTTTCAAGAGACCCAAACACCACTATTTTCTTGATCTCAAAGTGCCCGAGCATGCTCGACTCAAATCTCCCTGTCCTCTATGTCCTTCTCCTGGGTGAATACCAATGCAAAGAAATCATGGAGGATCTCGTCCACATCCTCTGCCACCAAGCAGAAGTTCCCTTAGAGTGGTCCTACCTTCTCCCCGATTATATGTATGTGTAGAATGCCTTGGAATTCTCTTTAACCCTACTTGCCAATGCCATTTCATGGCCCCTTCTTGCTCTCCTAATTCCCTGCTTGAGTCTTGTATTCCTCACGTGCCCTGACTGATTTTAGCTTCCTAAACCTGACATATGCAATCATTTCATGCTTGTTTGAGGTACGATGACCCTTCAGTTAAGCCATCACCTCAATTGAGAGAGCATCCCTATGGTCCTCTGGGACTATGGCAACTTGATTATTTGTTGTGCATTATCATAATGGTAATTTCACAGTCGACATTGAGTTCAATATATTTAGAGCTTGATTCTATCCTTTCATGCTTCTTATTCCCCCCATACCCAGCCCTGTTACGACGTGTTTTTTCTTTAGCCCAGCCAACCTGTTTTCACCAAATCTCAGGCCAATTATCACATTAGGTGCTTTCAGCTCAGACTACTCATTCTTTGCTACCCTCAGCTCTCACTATTACCTGTTCAGCTTGTCTTCTGTCCTGGCCTGCCATCCATAATCCCCTCTTTGACCTTCCCCTCTTGGTCAATTTCCACTCATTTGTCTCCTAAATGCCTGTCGTTTTTCTAGCTGCTATCAGTTCTGATAAGTCACTGAACTTGAAACATTAACTTTGCTTTCTTTCCACACATGCAGGTACCCCAGCACTTTGTTTAAAAGTGTGCAGTTTATCATCAACCAGAATCATTTCTTCATGACATTTTGAGTGTGTTTCATTCTGTATGTGTATTTTGCAATACAGTTGGAAATGTTTCGGAGGAAGTAGTTAGGAATAATAACTCTTGATTCAATTTTTTTTCGAAGAATGCCCCGAAAACTGTGACACAACTTTGTACAAATTTAACGGTTTCCATACCAGTGGTGGGAGGAAGTGGAGAAGTTTACAGTAAAATTGATGGAAACCAAGCCATCAATTGATTACTGTCTGTTGCAGAACCTATGGTATATTAAGGGAATAGTGTTTATTGGTAATTGACTATTTTATAACATTGTAGTATGTCACGTTAGTCCTTATCTCAATTTCAGGTTTATTGGTTTAAACATGGGCAGTCAAAATATTTTACCTCTTGATCATGAGAAAACTTGATACTGATACAGTAAAATCATCAGTTGGCCATGTATTTATAACATGCTCCATTGTGATGATAGAAAGCTGTCCTGTTTTATCCCTTTTTCCTCATTCCTGCCATCTTTCCTCTGAATTCAGTATTGTTACTACTTTTGGTTGTCTCAAAAGTGCACTCATTGGTACAAGTGCAATATGCAAACCAGTGGTTTCTGTCTGGAATTGCCCAGTACCTGTTGAAAGCTGTCAGGATGAGTTTGTTTTCTTTTTGTTTTTGTGCACTTCTTTAATTTCATTCCAAATTGGTTTTGTTTTTTCCCTTGAACATCTATGTTGTTTTCTAACTTTTTCAAGATGCATTTCCTTTACCTGCAGAGGACAGGTTCCTCCTTCACCTTGAGCTTCCTCTTCTAGCACTAATAATCCAAGATCAACAACATTGAGAGAAATATTAAATTGAGGGCGAAAAATGGCTACAGTCATGCAGTTGAAGTGTAAATTGAGGTGAATGTAGTCAAAATGAAGAAAAATTGTATTTTGTTTTATACCAACTTCAATAGAACTTCAGTTATCAGCTGTAAAAAATTAAGTACTCCGTCATGTCACCTTGTGAACACAACCTTCAATTGCATGCAGCTCCAAAGCAGATTCCTAATATTCTGGAGTTGCTCATTGACACAAGAATAGGAACATCCTGTAAAAACATGTGAATCAAGTATTAACCAGACAGAATGTAAGAATCAAGACAATTAACATTGAAGAAATCGTTGGACCTTTTGGTTTATAAGGATTTTGAATTGAAAGGTTACAGAAGGTATGAGTTATAATCATGACAATTTTAAAGTGTGGCAAGTCCCTCAAAACTGTCCCAAGCCACTGTTGGTTATTAAATATGGAGGCAGAAATTAAGCACTCAGTTTTAAAATAGACTCAGGTGTCCAGGTGCATAAATCATTAAAATGTCAGGCTCAGAAAATAAATGCAAGGTAGTGGGATTCTGACATGTATCAATAAATTGATTAAAAACCTTCTGAGTCAGGGTCACTATACCCAAAATGTTAACTCTTGATTTTTTTTCTTCACAGATGCTGCCAGACCTGCTGAGCTTTTCCAGCAACTTTTGTTTTTGTTCCTGATTTACCGCATCCACAGTTCAGTAATCATTGAATTCCTACAGTGTGGAAACAGGCCATTCAGCCCAACAAGTCCACACCACCCCTCTGAAGAGCATCCCACCCAGACCCATTTCTCCATGTCTAACCCACCTAACCTAAACATCCCTGGACACTATGGGCAATTTAACATGGCCAATCCACCTATCCTGCACATCTTTGGACTGTGGGAGGAAACCAGAGCACCCAGAGGAAACCCACGCAGACATGGGGAAAACGTGCAAACTCCACACAGACAGGAACCCGGGTCCCTGGCGCTGTGAGGCAGCAATGCTAACCACTGAGCTCCCCTCACTGATAATTCTTTCAGTTTTTATTTAATAAAAACCAAATTTGGTGTTTAAGATTTTTATTATAGCTTTACAGATTCAGTGTTTCGTGACTGAGCATTTCTGAATATCTCAGCTCAGATTGGATATATTTGAATCAGAGAGAGCGAGCAAGAGAGAGTGTCAGCAAGTCACACAGTATGGAGACAGGCCCTTCAGTCCAGCAAGTCTATGCCAACCAATAAACACCAAACTATATTAATCCCATTTACCTGCACTTGGTGCAAAGCCTACTATGCCCCGGCATTTTAAGTACTCATCCAGATGCTTCAAAATATACAATTGTCTACAAGAATTAAATGCAGTTACAAGAAGTAACTATAATTATACAGGAAAAGTGAGCTACTTTCCTGTAAAACATTTAGTATTTCATGCGGAGACCAACACAGTGCAAATTTACTAGAATAACATCTGGCCTCCCGTGGTTAAGCCAAGAGGAGAGATTGTAAAATTTAGGTTGTATTTTCTAAAATTTAGAACATAACAAAGGTGATGTGATGGATGTTTCCAACTTAATCGTACAGCACGGAAACAGACCCTTCGGTCCAACCAGTTCAAACTGAACATGATCCTAAACCAAACTCATCCCACCTGTCTGCTCCTGGCCCATATCCGTCCAACCCTTTTCCTTTTCATGTGTTTATCCAACTATCTTTTAAACATTGTGATTGTACCCACATTCACCACTTCCTCAGGACATTCATTCCACTCGCAAACCACCCTCTGTGTAAACTAAAAAGTTTGCCCCTCGTGTCTTTTTTTTTAAAAATCTCTCCCCTGTCACCTTGAAAATGTGCTCCCTAGTTTTGAGATATCCATCCTGGGGAAAAAACAACTGTCATTAATTCTAAGTAACAGAAACAGAAAAGCCAAATTCAGAGAAACATATTCTGCTTGTTGAGGAGTCTAAAACAGTGGAGTTTTTTTTAAGCAAGACTGTTTTATGTGAGATCTTTCATCCCAAGCGGTATTAACTTAAAGCCAATAATGTAATTTTGAAGTGTAATCACTGTTGGGCAAAATGCCAACCAGTTTGCATGTTTCCATTTATGAAAACATGCTATGTGCAGATGACTCTATCTTCACCAAGTGGGTGTAAAAGTTTAAAACCCTGTTGTGTAAGTGTCAGTTAAAAGTTCTTTAATTTTAAAATGGAGGTTGGCTGATCAAAGCCTTAGGGGGGATATGTGGCAAAGTTAGAGTTAAGCCCTAGATTAACCTGTTTGAATAGCAGAATAAACTTCAGAAGCTCAGTGATCTATACCTGTCCCTATGTTTCATCAATAGTCTGATGAGCAATAAATCCCTAAATTTGTTCTTCAGCTTTTAAGCACATGTGTAGAACTACGGAACAATTAGTTCATCAGCTAATAACGGTTTGTTAATTTGTAGGCAAAAATTTTGCTTAGTTGAGTGCAACTTCATGAACATTTGACGTGATTAGTTCGGAGGTAACTTTGACAATCCTGATTTCTAAATGAGTTTTCACCTCGTTTTGTTATTATTTCTGGCTTTATTTCACTTTGAAAAAGTGGGCAGTTAATAGGACGGACGCCTGGATGAATCTGCCATGATGATTTCCAACTAATTTCTAACCTGTGACATTAACTTACCAGCTTTCTGTTGGAGAGAATGAAACAGTTTTAAGTTTGATGTCAAGATACATATATTGAAGAACTTTTGAAAAATGCTGTGCTGTTGCAGCTACTATGAAAAATTCTAGATGAGCAAAGAGTAATGAGATGGCTAACACTTCATATCCTTTCAGATAACATGCACATATAAAGGATAATGTGCAATTGTAGTAAAGATTGTGGATTTTAAACTAAAATTGTTGAATAGTTCAAAGTTTTTAAATGATGTTATCTCTAGTTTACAATTTTATCTGAAAACACGTAATCCAATTGGATTGTAACTAAGGATATCTGTAAATATCTTACTCAGCACATTTTAATGTTTCCTTTTCTTGTTTTAGTATTTAACACTGTAATGAGTCCAATGTCACTGTGCAGAATTCTGAATTGTATCACAGAAAAAATTTTGTTATTTAGTATTGAGATAATACTTAGAAGAAGTAATACATCAAGATGAAAATGGAACAAGTTACTTCATTTGAAGGGGTGACTGGTACATGCTCCAGGCTCTTAAGAGTTTAATTAGTGAATTTTAACTACTTAATTTTTATTTGTTGACTATAACACCTGTACTCTTTCTCAATTCTCTACATTTGCAAATTGTATTAATGTTTTTACATTGGTATTCAAATTTTCATGAATACAACAGACAACATTATTTTGAAGATCTTATGATCCCAACTGATGTCATGACAGGGCGAGTCGGATCCCAGACTGAAATCTGGCTACATATGTTACTTTTAATAATGATTTTAAGGAGATGCCCTTTCACTGAAGCACCAACACAAACTCCTGCAGAGTTGAGTTGAGCAACAAGACGGAAGTTTATTAAGCAAAAGAAATGAGGATTAAAATTTAAAGATTTTGAAACACACCGTAAGATACAGTTGCATTAATCTGAAAAGCACTCCTTTTCCTGTACTCCCAACAGAGAGAATTCGTATTCTCATTCTCGCTCTCGCCCTCGCAGTCTCTCGCCCTCTCTTGCTCCCAAATGGATTGACTTGACTATGGCTCATTTCCTGGTCAGAAGAATCCGATAACTTCTTCCATGCTTTGTCACATAAGTGAGCTGATGCTTTCTCAGCTTCACGTAAGGTGTTCAGGGTTTTAATCAAACACGTGTGACATAGAACTTTTTTTAATATATTCATTCATGGGATGTGGGTGTCACTGGCTAGACCAGCATTTATTGCCCAGAGAGCAATTAAGAGCCAACCACAAAGCTGTGGGTCTGGAGTCACATGTAGGCCAGACCAGGTAAGGGTGGCAGATGTCATGTCATTCCCGAAAGGGCATGAGGGAACGAGATGGTTTTTTCCTGACAATCGGCAATGGTTTCATGGTCATCGTTAGACTCCTAATTACAGATTATTACTGTGTTCAAATTCCACCATCTGCCATGGTGAGATTCAAACCTGGGCCCCTCAATTAATAGTCTAGTGGTAATACCACTAGGCCATCACCTACTATTAAACCAAATTCCTGACAGTAAGTAACCTCTTCTGTAACAGTCTTAAATTACTTTGCTTTCTCAGGAGAAACACCCACATTTTTATATCTGCAAACTACCCAAGCTGGAGCTAAAAAGTTTTATTTTTCATCCTATGGTTTTTTTCCATAAGCTCCAAAAAATGGCAATTTTGTTTTTTATCTGAAAGCCCAAAGAACGACTGTTTATTTCAGACTGTCACAATATACTTAAAACCGCTTCACACTTGAGGAAATCTATCTCAAATACTGATTTGATTTTTTTTTTAATCATTGTGGCTGCAGAGCAACTTGCAAGTTGATCATTAAACTCCTTCAGATGCGCACAAAATCCGTATACTACTGGTCCAAAATTCAAAAATGCAAATAATTATGTTAAATTATATAAATCTCTCACACCTTGCATTACGTTTGTTACATGCTTTTTCTCTTGTGTTTCACAAAAGATTGTGTATGAACAGTTCCCAGAAAGGAAATTTTCTGATGTTGAAAGGTGTTTTTGTATACTTAAGTGTGAATCAGACTCTGCTTTTTTTTCAAATTGGTACTTTCTTGCTCAGGGATTCATCAGTTTTTAAATTGAATCATCCTTTTTGGTCTTGATGAGCACATACTGTGGTATGTCAGATTGTGTAGGCTTCGCTTAACTACATATGTGGGCATAGAAGAGAGGTTGATTCTGGAAGGATTATTTTTGGCCGGTTGTTGACATGTCTAAAAGAATCTAGCTTCAATATTTTCTATTGAATTTGAACATTTTTAAATTATCTTGGATTACTATTTTAATGTTAATATAGTATATTTCTTCTTTTTTAGGTGTTTGGGAATGATTTACTTCATTGGTGGAAGACATATTCAGACCAGGGCTCCACACTGGTGATAAGGACATGGGACTCCTCTTGTCAACTTCCAGCAGGCTCAGTACAGTTGACCTCCTGATCAGCAGCACTAAGGGCAAATCTTGGTTTGGTTTATTACCTCATTGCCACAGAAACATAACTGTCAAAGGCTGAAGGTAAATCTGGAGCCTAAACTGCAGATCACAGTGTATATTGCTGTATTAGTACAGAATAACAAAAATGAGCTGCTAGAGGTAAACTCTTCTAAGTATTAAAGGAGAAAACAAACATAGGTTAATTGCTGTAAAATAAATTAAATAGCGCCTCAAGTGGATTTTAATATTCACTATATTGTCTGTTTTGTGCATTGGAATTGAAGAAAGACAGTTACCCCATGCATTCTCATTTCCATCTTTAGGCAGTTTTCCCTTTGTAAGTGAAACAGTCTGTCTTCAATTGGGAAAGACATTGCACATTCAGCAGTTCTGTCAAAAATTACTCTCCAACCCCTTGTGGTTTCCAGGACTCTGGCTTGAGCTTTGATATTACCATTCTTAAAATGGTCTAATTCTGTTATTAATATTGTTTTTATATACAGTCATCATCTTTCTTTTCCTCACAAGTCCTTGTATCATTTTAAAGAAATCAGTCAATACTCTGAAATCCTCTTCTACAGTTTAATTCTTTTCTTGATATAGTTTTCAACTTGAGCCTTTACGTTGCTTTCAACCTAACTCTTGTCACTTGGATTCATGTGGATTATTGCTTGTTTTGTATATCCCCAATGCCTCAGACATTGTTGTTTGTTTTTGTTTTCTTTGCCTTGAATAATTTTTGAGGGGATTGGAGTATCATGCCTCTCACAGATCCTAACATAAAATATCAAATCTGTTCTCATCATTGATGCACGCTAGCCAGAGATCATTTTTGTTGCGATCCTAAACCCAGGACTGTGCTTTGGTTTTGGTATTGCAGTGCACATTGGATAACACAGTATTTTCTTCTTCTCACATCTTGTAGTTGGAACCATTCTCTCTCTCGCTCTCTCTCCCTCCCTCTCTCTCTGTTGCTGTCTGGCATGCCTTGCCCCAAAACGCTATCTCATGTCATAGTTAAATGGGCCTAAGTTCATAACACATTTAGGTTCAGCTGAAAACGAACATAAGTTAGACTCTATTTGTGTGTTGATGTGTTGTACTATCCAGTGGTAGTGTATGTGTTTTGCCACATGAGCGATCATATTACAAATTCCACTTGTAAGCTCTTGTCTTTCTGTTCAGGTGGACATAAAAGATTGCATTGCACTATTGAAAGAGCCTCCTGGTATCCCAGCCAACATTTCTCCCTCTTCAGACACTACCAAGAATAGATTAATTTGCTGTTCATCATATTTTCTGATTGTACACGGCAACATCTCATAACGTGGATGTCACATTTCCTCTTTGGGCCGTGGTAAGATGGAATCAACCAGTGTAGATCTTTGTGTATTGCAAGGTAGTCACCTATAATGACCATGAATATACGAGGAGAAAGGAAAAGGGCACTGTTGGTAGAAGAAGGAAGCAGAAAAGATGACTTGGGGAAATTGGCTGTAATTAAGGTATAAGTTTAGGTTTAACCAAATGGGCCAAAGCTAGCATTAAAGTAGAGTGCACTAATCAAGTGCAACAAATTTCTGCATTTTGTTATTTTTCTCCGTGTGCAAATATAATTACAATGAATATTTGTTTTTCTTACTGTATTTGAAATTGCAAATCTTACGATTCAAACTAAAATGTTAACTCATGTTTTGAGCTCTTAGAAAACAAGCTTTATCGAGCACCAAATGTATTGTTCACCGCATGAATATTTGTAGTAGTGGTAATGGGTCTACACCATGTAAATTGAAATTGAACTGTGCAATTTCAGTTTGATGTTGGAAAAGGCAGTACATGATCAAGAGTAGGCCGTTGGTGCTCTCAAGTTTGTTCAACCATTCAGGTAGATCCTGGCTGATCTGTGCCTCGACTTATTTTTTCCATTTGTTTCTTACCTCTTAATATCCTTACCACATAAAATCTTAGTCTTGAAAATCTTAATTTTTAAAAGGCTGCATCTCAGCCATATGGATTAATAAGAATTTCAAATGTTCACTATCAACTCATTGAAAACAAAATGCTTCTTCATGTCACTCACACATGCATGTATTTGCTCCCACTGCAATTGCAAGAGGGTGCGCTCACTAACTACGTAGCCACAGTATCTGCGAGCTGCCTGTTTTAGAAAATTTTCCATGCATGTCAATCCAGATTCACCAGAGAACCACATCGCCCATATCTGATTTGCTGCATTGGAAAGTTTAACGAATTTGCCTTGATTAATGTTTTTTTAAAAGCTCACATTTACAGTGTTTACATTTATAGTGCATGCAAAACCATTGACACAGCAAAGCCCTCAAAGCCCTGAGTGTAGCAGCGAACAGGGTAGTAAGTGAAATGAAGCATGGGCTAGCAAGTGGTAGGTAGTAGTGTGCACAGACACTGACAACAGGTATCCTTTTTCAGTGCTCTGGGAACAACAGTCACAGAAACTTCCCGTTCCAGTGCGCTGAGAGTGCACAGTGATGACATCAGAGCTTAGACTTCCTGTTCCAGTGTGTTGGCAGGTGATGATGTGAACTGTACCAAATGGCTTTTAATGATTCAAAGAAGTGACTCACTACCAACATTTCAACATGCTGTGAATGAGTTTCTTATTTTTTAAAAAGTAGATTTGTCTCTTTTTATTACTTAAAAGCTGGATTGCAGCTTTTAATAATTTGTGTATGCTTATCTAAATCCTTTGCTTTTAGGCGGGGCCTAAACTCTTGCCATTTAGAAAGTACATTATTTTTCTCCGCATTGACATATCCCATAATTTTACCCATTTATTCACTCAGTCTAAGTATGTCACTTTGTAACTTTGTTTCCATTAATATTACTTAACATGCTTTCTAATCACCTGCAAACTTTGGTATCCAGTTAATTTTTCCTTTGGCTTATTCATATAGATGGTAAAGAACTGAAATCAAGTGCAGATACCTTGGAGAATGCCACTTGTAAAGTCCCACTGACAAAATATTCCCTTTATCCCCAGTCTTTGTTTCTTGCCTTAAGCCAGTGCTCTTTCATTTCCCGTCTCTTTGTTGAAACCTTATCAAATGCCTTTTGGAAGGTCATATCATTGACAACAATTGGCACCCTCAATCCAGATGCTTATAAATCGTCTGGATTCTTCAGACATGGTCATTTTTTTTAAAAATCCTTTTGGTTTACACATATGAGTGTTTGGCTTTTTGTGAAGGATTTTGTGGTGTATTGTCCACTTGCTTTATGGGCTGAGCAGATTACTTCTTTCTCTTAACTTATCCAAAACTGTTCTAAGTAGAAAACCACCAACAAAAAAAAAATACTCTTTTCTTTGTAATAGTAGCAGCAAATAGAGGAAATTGACGGCATCTGATCAGTCATCCAAAAAAAATACTATCAACCACATAGGAATAAGTGACAACAATAAATGATTACATCACAAATAGTTCAGTTGGCAGTGGGTAAAATTGTAAATTATTGATGGAATGCTATCAGTTTATGGTAAATGAGCTGCTGCTATTATGCGAATTGTTTTTTGTGATATCTGTCTGAGGAGGATTAATGACATCAGCAACTTTTGCATTCACAGGACACCTGACAACACTTAGTAGCCAGTATATAATTTTTGCAATTGACTACTCCTGTACAGAGAAAGAGGAACAACATTACTCCTTCTTCAGAAAGAGAAGAGATTATCTGTGTTTGCCTAAAAACAAAGATTAAGATTTTAAGACTAGTTGTGGATTGTCAAGATGAACACAAGATCAAACAGCCTTTCTCCTTTTTGGTTCCCCTGTTCTGAGTTTTGTAAGGCTAAGTCTTGTGTTGCAGTAAGGATCTGCAGGGATGGTGCAGAAACTGCTGACGCAATTGCTGGATGTGAGCACATTACTTCTTCCAGCTAGCCTCTGGTTGTAACCTTTGCTGTGTTATTGCTTGTACAATTGAATTTCTCCATATCACGATTGGTATTAAAGGTGATAATTATAGGAAATTGAGTTAACTGACAGCTGCTTTGTTAGTAGCTGCTGTCATTTAATATTCACCTCTTGCATGACAATGCTGGATCGTTGTCCTGCCACACTTCTTCCCTGTTATCACTCCCTGTGTTCAATAAGTACATATTCAGAAAGGTTGTCTGTGGAAGCAAGTTCAGAGAGAGTAATAAATCATTAATTGCAAGTTCTTTTTCTCTCATGCCACTTGTATATTAAAAATTACTTCCTATTTAACTATTTTTCTTTTTAAAAGCATAGGGTAACGTTGGAAACATCCAAGACTTTGATCAAAAGCCCCCAGAGTGGGTCATGATGTCACCCAAGGTCTCATAGTGAAAATTGCAGAATCCTCTCTTTAAGTAGGCTTACATATGGAACTTCAATCAAATAGCTTAAGAAAATTCAAGTTAATTATAACCACTGGGTAACCTAAAACACACTTTGCAGGAATGTTTATTCATGTGTACATAACTATCAAAAAATATATAAGACCCTATTGTTAAATATTACTTAATTGGAATAATTCATTTTCTAGATTGTTCTTTTTATACAATCCTCTTTCCTAACCTCCAGTCTTTGCAAGTTGGGAAGGTGCCAATAATTATACTGGGCTTGAGCTCCACAGCCTATTCAAGGTCTTGCAAGCTACGTTACTGTGGAAAAATGAACTCTGTCTGACCATATCTTCATAGTACTTTTAATTACTTGGGCTACTGAGGTGCTACCACCAGTTGCAATGTGCCTCATGCAAACATGGCTGTGATGAGCCACTGTATTCCAACCCGGGATCATCCTGATTTCTTGGACTAGTCAATTTGATCAGATGTTAAAATGCAAGTTATCATTTGCTGTTGACCTTATAATTTGCGACATGATTTCCATACCACAAGTCTTGTTTAAGTAACAAGTTAGCTTTCTGTAGTCCCCTCAGCATTAAAACCTCTCATCCTTGACTTCATCTTAGTAAATTATTTCTGATGCTGTCCAGCTTTTTCATTAATTGTATCCAACTCTGGATACGTTAGTAAATCTGAAGTTACTGAGAGTTTGCGCAGCTTTACATTATCTTTGTTTTTGTCTTAATGTTCCTGGGTTATTAAATCCTATGTACCAAACTTATTTTTTTAAGCTTCATTCACTTTCACAATTATTTTTTGAGTTCCTGTGTCTCACTGTTGTTTCACTGCTTTTAAAGTTTTGCCCTATGAATGTCTTCTCATTATTCATCTTCCCAAAATACTACATGTCCTATTTCTGGGCATTAAATTCCATCTGACATTGAACTGTTCAATTTAGTAACCCATCTATCTTTCTGAATTCTATTACAGTTGACTTCATGTTTGATATTACTATGTTCTCTTATATCGTCAACAAATTTATTATCCTCTCTCTACCCAAGTATATTCCCATGACTGTGAAGAGCAATAGTGCGCATTGTACTGATTTGTAAAGATAGGCAACAGAATTGTTGATGATTGCTATCTTGTATCAAACTCTTGTCCTGCCAATGTCTCTTCACTACAATCGTCATTCATTTGTATCAGTGTTCCTCCATTGCTTTGATGTGTTATTAAATATGTTTTGAAAATCCAATTTCTACATCATTCCTTTTATATTTTATATTTTTGATGTTTTCTCAAGTAATTGTATTGAGGTCGCTGAATCAAATTTTGAATGCAATACTTAACAGTAACTTTGCAGTATCATAACTGCCCATATTTGAGGTTTGTAGAAAAACATTTAACCTAGGAGGAAAATTTGTTCTGTAACTTGAAGCTGGTGTTGTGTACCTTGCAGGTTCCACGTTTTCAGTAGAATGCAGAGTAAACTTGTCTAATGAGGATGTCTGATACTAGTGTTATAAAAGAAGAAGCTGAAGCAATGAGGGCGAAAGAAAAATCCCTTAAACAGTCATCATTATCAGAAAGTCTGGTAAAATCAGAAAGCCATGAGCCAAAGGCAGGAGAAAAGAATGAAAATTGTATGGATAACAGAATTGACTCTCAGGTAAGAGCTGTTAAGCATATCGATGACTGACTCCTAGAGTTTAGGTCAGCTGTTTCAGTTTTGTTATAAGTATGAAGTAGTTGCATGTTGACGTACAATATATGTTTGTAAAATAATTTTTGCCCCTAATGACATTTGAAAATGATTTGTTTGGAGTCTGTTTTCAATTAACAGATTTTGAGGTAGTCTTAACATGTTTCTCGGACTCACTTTCAAATGTTTCAATACAACTCACTTGCATGTCTGCTTGGGGTTAACTGATAAACATACAGCCCTAAATTTAGTTTTACAAAATATGCATTTTAGTTTTGGTGTACAGCCTTTTGTGTAATTAATAAAACGCATGGCTGCGGTACTAAATAGTTGGGCAGTGACATTTGACAAAAAGATATTTATCACACTTATGTTACTTTCTCAGATGGAGTTTAACAATGTTAGCTGTTTAGAATAAGGTATCCTTTTTAATTCGGAGCGTAAAAAATTGTTAGACACAGCACAAGGTTAGGCTAAAAAGATTTAGAACGCAGACCAAGAGAGAATTATTTTTGGGGCTGTAGATTTTACTGCCTATGACAGGTTGAGACAGGAATTATGTCGATATTCAAGATTCAACTGGAAAGTAGGTAAACAAAGGACATTGAACGGATTTGGAAACAAGCATGTAATTTACTAGGTGGCTATTGGTCCATTTGGAGGGTCAATGTATAATTGTGCATGTGCCTTTTTCTTATAATTTGTTGTACCTGTGTATCTGTGACTATGCATTATATCAGAAGATGCTAGTATCTGCACAATCCTTGTTCAAATGTGCGAAGCTTAGTGAAGTTTAATCATTAAAATCTTTTAGACATTTAAAATGCAACAAGGGGGCATTTGTGTTATTTACCCAGGCACATCGCACGTTGAACCCTTTGGGCACTGCTTTTACCACATTATCCCTGAGTGTTTAATTCTTTTTATTTATGATTTCAAATGTATTCTAATAATTCATGGAGCACTGTGTATTAGATTTATTTGAGAGAGTAAGATATAAAATATCCTTGATAATAACAGCAAGTTGAAATACTTTTTAATGTTGTCAAGTATTAATAGGTGCTTTATGGGAGCATTATTAAACAAAGGCTGACAAATACCAAATAAGCTGAAAGCTTGGGCAAAGTTTTTTTTTAAACTAACATCTTCAGTAAGGAGAGGTGGAGAAATTTGGGATGAAGGTCAGAGGCCACGTAGGTGATATGTAAAAGGGAGTTGATGTGAGTTATGAATCCAGGTGGCAGCATTTAGAATGAGCTTAGGTTTCTGGACTGAAAGAGTAGTTGAGGATGGGTGTAACAAAAACTTGTATCAGGATTTCAAAATTGAAACAGGCAGAGACAAACAGTTGTACAGGGTAAAAGTAAATGGTGTTGAAGATAGAGGGAATGAGGTCTGCAACTCAGCTCAGGACCAGCCAGGATGCTGAGTTTGCCATGTCCATTTCAGGTTGGCACGGGTGTTAGAAAAGGGCACAAAATCAGTGGTGAGTGCATTGAATTATGGAAGGGCCAAAGAAATATTTTGGATATTGACGATGTTTATTTGGAGAAAGTCAGAATGGATCTGGGACAAGAAGTTGGTCAACACTACAATCAGTGGGTGAACTAAGAGAAATGATGGTGAGATGGAACTGGGTGCCATGAACATTCATGTCAAACCTGATGTTTGCTTTGAAGTAACATATTCAAGAGGCAAAATATGGATGAGAGATAGGAGGATGTCAACGAGAACCTTACAGGAGACTTCAGATTTCATGTTGGAGGTGATGGCCTAGTGATATTACCACTGGACAGTTAAGCCAGAGACCCAGACAATGTTCTGGGGACCCATGTTCAAATCCTGCCACGGCAGATGGTGGAATGTGAATTCAATAAATATCTGGAATTAAGAAGCTAATGATGACCATGAATGCATTGTCAATTGTTGCAAAAATCCATCTGGTTCACTAATGTCCTTTAGGGAAGAAAACTGCCATCCTTACCAGGTCTGGCCTACATGTGACTCCAGATCCACAGCAATGTGGTTGACTCTGAAATGCCTCCTGGGCAATTAGGGATGGGCAATAAATGCTGGCTTAGCCAGTGACGTCCACATCCCATGAATGTATAAAGGAAAAAAAAAGTACCAGGTGAGATTAAAAGTAACCTTGAAGTTTTGCCACAAGTAGCAACTTGCAATTTTCTTTTTTTACATTAAATGTGAATGCCTTTACTACTATCAACTGGTGGATCATTTTTGTCCTCTTCAGTATTAGTTTTCACAGCATATTAAAAGGCTCTTCAGTCTATCATTTCTGCACCAGTCATCAAGCATCTAGCTATTCTAAAATAGCTTTGTATGGTATGGAATTTCAAGTGCTCATCTAAATGTATCTTCAATGTCTTCAACAAGAAGAGCAGAGGAGATAGGCTTATTATGAATTCTTTCAGCCCATCAAGTCTGCTCCACCATTCGGTGAGATTGTGGCTGATTTGATAATCCATAATTTTCCATTTTGCTTTTGCCCTTTGAACTTTGAGCAAAGAACAGCACAGCACAGGAGCGGGCCCTTCAGCCTACCAAGCCTGCCCGAACACATGACGCTTTTCTAAACTAGAAACCTTTTACCCCTATGCCGTGGTATCCCTCTATTCCCTGCTTATTCACGTATCTGCGAGGTGCCTTGTAAAAGTTGCTTTTGTATCTACTTCAGCCACCTCTTCCAGCAGCAAATTCCAGACACTTGCCACCCTCTGTTTCAAAACGAAAACTTGCCTCTCTCTTCTACCTTTTACGTTAAATCTGCGTCCTCCAGTAATTGACGTTTCTATTCTGGGAAAAAGACACCAAATATCAATTCACTCTATGCCTCTCATAATTTTACATAATACTTTCGGGTTGCCCCCTCAACCTCTGTTCAAGTGAGAACAAACCAAGTTTGTCCAATCTCTCCTCCTAGCTAATACCCTGCAAAACCAGGCAATATCCTGGTAAACCTTTTCTGTACCCTCTCCGAAATCTCCACATCTCTAATATTTTTATATACTATGCTTTAATTTTTATATCCTGTGCCTCAACCAATGAAGGCAACTTTGCATTCTTCACCACTTTATCCGTTTGTGTTGCCGTCTTTAGGGAACTGTGACCTGTATGTTTAGATCCCTACATATGCTAATACTTCTAAGGGTTCTGCCATTTACTGTATACTTCCCTCCTGCATTAGATCTTCCAAAATGCTTTACCTTCCATTTATCTGCCCAAGTTTCCAACCTATTGATATTCTGGCAATCTTCCTCACTCTCCACAGCTCCCTACTTTGTTATCTACAAATTTACTAATTAGGACACCGATGTTCTCCTCGGAATCAATATTACAAACAATAAGGGTCCCAGCACTGATCCCTACAGAACACCATTGGTCACAGATCTCCAGTCAGAAAAGCACCCCTACGCTGCTACTCTGTCTTCTATGACCAAGCCAGTTCTGTATTCATCTTCATACATTCACTGCAGATCCCATATGACTTCACCTTCTCCACCAGTCTGCCATGACGGACCTTGGCAAAAGCCATTCTAAATTCTATGCAGACAATATCAACTGCCTGCCCTCATCAGTCATCTTTGTCACTTCCTCAAAAATCTCAATCAGAGTTGCGATATGACCTACTCTGCACAAAACCATGCTGCCCATCACTAATAAATCCGTGTTTTTCCAAATGTGAGTAAATCACATCCCCAAGAATCTTGTCCTGTAATAATTTGCCAATCAAAGATGTAAGGCTCACCAGCCTGTAATTTCTGCATTATCCCAGTTGACCTTCTTAAAGAAAAAACTTTGGCTCTTCTCCAGTCTTCTGGGATCTATCCTGTGACTAAAAGTACAAATATTTCACAAGGCCCCAGAAATTTTTTTTCTCCCTCCCTCAGTATTCTGGGATAGATCTCAGCAAGTCCTGGGGATTTGTTGACTTTAATGCTTTTCAAAATCCCCAACCCCACCTCTTTGACATGCCTTAGAACATTAACATACCCCTGTCTACATGTCCTTGAGTGGACTTCCCCCTTTCCCTAGCTACATTCCTGCACGTTACATACATATAAAACATTGGGATTTTCCTTAATCCTGTTTGCCAAGGCCATTTCATGGCCCCTTTTTAGCTTTCCTCGCTCTTTGTTCTTTCCTGCTTTCTTTATATTCTTCGAGTTCTCTGTCTGTTGTCCGTTTTGTTTGACTCCCTTAATACCTCAGCCTTGAATATACTTAATATCCAACTTCAACAGCCCTCTGTGGTAATAAATTCCACAGATTAAGTACCCTCTGAGAGAAGAAATTCCTCATCATTTCTGCCTTTGCCTTGGACGTGCGACCCCTTATTCTGAGATTATACCATCTGGTCCCAGACTCTCCCACAAGGGGAAACAACTTTTCTGCATCTACCCTGTCAAGAACCCCCAAGAATCTTGTTACGTTTCAATAAGATTGCCTCTCATTCTTCTGTATTCCAGTGATCACAGATGCAATCTACTCAGCCTCTCCCCATAAGGCAGTCCTGGTATCAGCCAAGTGAATCTTCACTGGACTGCCTCCCATAGCGTCTCTTGACCAAAACAGAAACGTGTCATGTTCTGCACGTAAATATTTGTAACTTTGAACTGTCTGCAGATACGAGATGCAAGTTGTTATTGTATTGACATTGGTGTAGTAAGATCAAGATTTCCACCATTTTAAAAAAATTAAAACTTTTGAGCTGCTGTAGATTATGCGCAACTGTTATGCATAAGGGAATGGTACTGGTGTGGCATTGTCAATGGACTAATAATCCAGCAGCCCAGGCTATAATCCCTCTGGAACATCTGTTTAAATCCCACCGTGGCAGCTGATCAAATTTAAAATCAGTTAACAAAATCTGGAATTTTGGCTCTGTTGATAATCACCTTAAAACTATGTTCAACTGCCATAAAACCCCATTTGGTTTGCTATTGGCTGTTATAGCAAGGGCATTTGCATTCCTGTCTGGTCTGGCGTACATGCAACTCCAGATGGACAGTGCAGAGATAGTAGGAACTGCTAGGGGGAGGCAGATAGAAGATGGATAAAAGGAGAAGATAGGTGTAGAGGAGACAGACAGGTCAAGGACATGGGGTTGGAGCCAGTAAAGGTGAGTGTAGGTGGGGAGTTAGGGAGGGGATAGGACAATCCAGGGAGGGAGGACGGACAGGTCAAGGGGGTGGGATGAGGCTAGTGGGTAGGAGATGGAGGTGGTGCTTGAGGTGGGAGGAGTGGATAGGTGGGAGGACAGGTTAGGGAGGCGGGTACAAGCTGGGCTGGTTTTGGGATGCATTTGGGGGAGAGGAGGTTTTGAAGCTTGTGAAGTCCATGTTGATACCATTGAGCTGCAGGGTTCCCAAGCGAAATATGAGATGCTGTTCCTGCAACCTTCGGGTGGCATCGTTGTGGCACTGCAGGAGGCCCAGTACAGACATGTCGTCCAAGGAGTGGGAGGAGGAGTTGAAATAGTTCGCGACTGGGAGGTGCAGTTATTTGGTGCGAACCTAGCTTAGGTGTCCCCAGGCCTCTGCTTGGTTTCCCTGATGTAGATTGAGAACCCTGCAGCCCAATGGTATCAATGTGGACTTCACAAGCTTCAAAATCTCCCCTCCCCCGACCGCATCCCAAAACCAGCCCAGCTCGTACCCACCTCCCTAAACTGTCCTCCCACCTCAAGCCCCACCCCATCTTCAGCCTACTAGCCTCATTCCCACCTCCTTGACCTGTCTGTCCTCGCTGGACCGACCTATCGCCTCCCTAACTCCGCACCTACAATCACCTTTGCTGGCTCCACCCCCGCCTCTTTGACCTGTCTGTCTCCTCTCCACCTATCTTCTCCTCTATCCATCTTCTATCCGCCTCCCCCTTTCTCCCTATTTATTTCAGAATCCCCTTCCCCTCCCCCACCCCCATTTCTGAAGAAGGGTCTAGACCCGAAACGTCAGCTTTCCTGCTCCTCTGCTGCTTGGCCTGCTGTGTTCATCCAGCTCTACACCTTGTTGTTCCAGATGGACAGTATTGTGTTTAGCTCCTATCTGCTCCCTGGAGCTATTCAGTTGAAAGGCCAATTAGGGATGGGTATCAGATGTGGGCCTTGGCAGCAATTCCTACATCCCATGTCAAGAGTAGTGGGGGAAAAAAAAAGATTAATTCTTTGAACTTTGGATCTTTTGTCAGTTTCTTTCAGTGAGATAGTTAGTATAACTCAATTTCTGAGTTTGAAATAACAAGCATGGGGCTGGATGAGCACAGCAGGTCAAGCAGCATCATAGGAGCAGGAGTTTGAACATGTCTTTTCCACATGAAGCTATATTGGCCAAATGGAAAAATGACAACTCTGAACCATTAATTACTGTACTGTAGCATTATGCATAATTTAAAAATAAGGATAGGATGAATTTTATTGACTTCTTAAAGACAAGGATGTAAACTACAATGACAGGAAGCTTATAAGGCTAATGATTCAAGCATTTTTAAGAAATGAATAGCCATCTGTGTAATAACAACAGTGAGCTAGTCCGTATACCTATACATTTCTTAGAAATATTCAAGCCCATTTCAATTTTTTTTCATTTTTATTATGTATGGCCTTGCACAAGTTCAAACCAGGGAGAAATTGTTATCACCAGTTCCTGAAAGCCAACTTCTGAATCTAAAGGGAGCATCAGTACAAACTTGTCTTCAAAAAGCCAGTTTGATCGTGGATGATAAAAGGATAGGAGCAGGAATAAACCATTTGTTACATTGAGCTTGCTCTGTTATTTTGATAGTATCAAGGCTTGTTTAATAGTGGCCCTAACTCCACTTTCCTGCCTGCTCCAATAATCTTTTAACTCCATTAGTTAAAAATCTGTCTTAGCTCAGTCTTGCATATACTTGATGACCTAGCCTCCACTTCTGTCTGGGGAACAGCATTCTAAAGATGAATGAAAGGACTGAAGTCAATGAATGATTGATTAATGTAAAGAGTAGTCATCTGAGTAGTGAGGGCAAAAGGAACATTGAAAAGCAATGACACCCGTAGCATAAAATGACCAAAGGCACTGGTGGCAGGCATTTCGAAACGTCATGTGACACCGCGTGGCTGAGGAGATTTTGGAACAGAAGTTCTAAGCAGTGTCATAAAAATGGAAAGGATGGTTTGGAGGCAAAGAGGTTTAGGAATTGAATATCAGGGTTTGGATCCATGCTACAAGTAGTGGAAATTGGGGATGCTCAGAAGGTCCGAATTAGACAATTTCATATCTCTCAGGATAGGGTGATTGAAGTAATTGAATTGTTTGAACTAAAATAGAATTTTATATTGAATTAATTGGAGACAGCGTGGTTGTTTTGAGTGCTGAGTATGCTAGTTAAATTTCAGTGTCAAAAATCTTGTGATTACAGTCACGGGTTAAAATGTATCAAACTTGTTTGACGTAAGATTGCAAGTGTGGAGATTTCATGGATAATGCAATTCAAAATTACGTATTTATTAAACAGAGAAGATTTAACCTTTTGGTTTTGAAACAGTTCATTTTAATATATTAGTAAGACCAAGATTCAGCGAGTATATTTTGTTGAATTGCTTTTCTTGAAGTTAGTCAGCAAAATAACATTAATCAGATCAACTAAATTTTTGCATATGACAGGGTTACTGAACTTAAGCATATTGTAAATTTTACAGCAGTATTCATAGCAGATTCTGAAGATAATTTTATTGAACTCTCCGATGTTTTTGTTATGTCACTTCGGTCCCTGATTACCTTAGCAGCTTAGAATTTGTGATCACTTGTAGTTAAAGAGAGAACTTACTGTGCCGTGGACAAATTTTACATTGAGGGCTGTAAATATTTTATTTCTTTACACCAGGATAGTAGACCTTTTACTTATCAGAGCAGCTCAGTTGTGTACTTTTTGGTTTAATTAATTGTTTATTCTGCCTAACACGTACTGAAATTGAACACTGCGTTATCCTACTAGAAGCAAAAAGAAATGAGGAAATTTGGCTGACTTAGCTCCATAATGCAGCCTATCGAGTTGAGATGTAGATTTTGGATTGTTGAATCCTGTTGCTTGACTCTATTTAATTAAATTAATTAAACTCCGTTAAATGCTATTTGGCTTAGGTGTATATTACAAGTTTACTCCTTTTGGAAATTTGTTGTCCTATGTATTCAACTATTTTACTGCAATGATCTCTTGTCCACTGTGCAGAGACAAAGTCTTGGACAGGCGGGGAAAAGGTCAAAGGTATAGTAGAAGTGTGTCATAGCATGCTAGAGGAAGTCATTTATGCTTGATGACTCTATTATGACTATTGTTTGCAAGAAATGTATTTTATTTAAATCATGTTTCATTTATTGCAGCATTGTATCCTCAAAAGTTTGTATTCTCATGCATGTATACTTGCTGCAAATTAGGTTTTGCTGTCCAAATATTTTGCGGTGCTTTTTGTACTGGCTTAGTGCTTCACTTAGTAAAGTTCTCTATGCTCAGTTGAAAATGAGTCAGGTGCTTTTAGTTGTATCTATATCTTGTGATTGCTTAATTGTGTGTAGTTTTTTCATTCTGCTCTTGTGAAAGCATTTTTGGACCAGTAGCAATTTTGCATGGTGGTGTGCTTAGTTAGCGCTTGGAGCTCAAAGCAAACTTTTCTTTGCCTTTTGGGAATTTTGTTTTCGAAAAGAATAAATTTATTGTTTGCTCCTGGGTGTTTATAGTTGCCAATTTTATTCAAACTTGGAAAACATTGCACCGTTAAGGTGCTTTTATTTTTTAAAAAAGGGCTGGCATGAGAAATGTTACCTTGAGATATTAACCAAAGATCAAATCAATTTTTTTTGAGAGAATACATTTTCATTGGTTTCTAATATGCAGCAATAATTGATAACGTTTTCATTCTGAAAATATTAGCCATGTTGAAGTGAGTCAACAGCTTCTGGGAAAATAGTTTATCCATTTTTCTTGGGTGTGCTTTGGAATTGTACAAAATTATGTGCCTCTCTGTTGTGAGATGCCCAATGACACCTTGAATTTATGTAATGCTAAAGTGTGTCAGATTTGAACTCTGATGCCCTGTCTAATCAGTTAAATGTAGAATCTCAAATTATGGGAGATGGCACTAAATTTAAGTTTACCTTTTGAACAGACTCATTTACGTGGGTATATGCAACATCATTTCAAATTCACATCTGACTTTCCATAATTTCGCAATAGAATTAACTTCAATATTCCTATTCTAATGATTTTGGCAACATTGTCTTAATTGAATTATAGACTGGTAAATGCTGCTTCATTATAAGTATAAAACTATATAAAGACGAAAAGTGTACACTTGTCCTCTGTATAAATGGCAGGCTCAGTTTAAAGGAATTGATATTTGTGTTTTTGGGTTTTCAATTTTATACTTATTAATTAGAATTGACCATAAGACATAGGAGTGGAAGTAAGGCCATTCGGCCCATTGAGTCCACTCCACCATTTAATCATGGCTGATCGGCATTTCAACTCCACTGACCCGCACTGTCCCCGCAGCCCTTGATTCCTTGCGAGATCAAGAATTTATCAATCTCTGCCTTGAAGACATTCAACGTCCCGGCCTCCACTGCGCTCCATGGCAATGAATTCCACAGGCCCACCACTCTCTGGCTGAAGAAATGTCTCCTCATTTCCGTTCTAAATCGACCCCCTCTAATTCTAAGGCTGTGCCCACGGGTCCTAGTATCCCCACCTAACGGAAACAACTTCCCAGCGTCCACCCTTTCTAAGCCATGCATTATCTTGTAAGTTTCTATTAGATCTCCCCTCGACCTTCTAAACTCTAATGAATACAATCCCAGGATCCTCAGCCGTTCATCGTATGTTAGGCCTACTATTCCAGGGATCATCCGTGTGAATCTCCGCTGGACACGCTCCAGTGCCAGTATATCCTTCCTGAGGTGTGGGGCCCAAAATTGGACACAGTATTCTAAACGGGGCCTAACTAGAGCTTTATAAAGTCTCAGAAGCACATCGCTGCTTTTATATTCCAACCCTCTTGAGATAAATGACAACATTCCATTCGCTTTCTTAATCACAGACTCAACCTGCAAGTTAACCTTTAGAGAATCCTCTACTAGCACTCCGAGATCCCTTTGTACTTCGGGTATATGCTATTGTATGACTATCGTATATACTTGTGTAAAAGTTGAATTTTTAGACTTTTTAAGGTTAAATTTATGGGGTCGACTATTACATGGGCACTACTTTTGAGGGGCTGAAATTCATGCTACAGTGCAAAATACTGTATTGTTAGCAGAAGCCCAATTGATCTCTAGATGAATAAAGAATTAAAAAAAAATTGTTAATTACTGGTACTTCTGCGATCCCAGCACCATGAAAAACGAATACCGCAGTGAGAGTCATAATCTCTCATAGTATTGCAGCTCGTGTGAGCATTAGTTATTGTCAGCAGAAAAGAACAAACAGATCGATTATTCTCCCTGTAAATTAAAACCTGATTGTTCTTTCACTAAGTAAACCTGAATCTTTTCCATTTACTCCTGTGTCCAAAGCTCTCTGTCACCCTCCGCAAAACAGTAAATCAGTGGTTCCAAAGTGTCTCAATTACTGGGTTCATTCTTTGGAAACTCTGACAAAGGAATGAAAACTGATGAAGAGAAAACTGCTAAAATGCCAGAGTATCCTGGAGTTGAAAACAAAGTCCCATCAAACCTGGGAGACTGGATGGCAGCACTTTCTCTCCACCTGCAGGTCACTAACATATTACTATTTGAAAATTAAAACACTGAATCCTCTTTTCATCTCCATCATTGGAGTAAAGATACACTTCGTGAAGGTTCTTTGACAGATGAGAACGAACACCATCTAGCACTTGCCTTAAAATCCGAATTGTCTGTGAAGAACTAGGGTTGACTTTTACCTGAGATATATGGAAAATTAGACTTTTTTTTTTGCCCAAAAAAAACGGGTCTGCTTTTACATGATTGACTTTTACTGGAGTATATAGGGTATTTAAACAAAATAACCATTGGAAAATACATGGAAAATTGTATCCTGTAGGAACATAGTATGGCAGTACAAATCATTGTCACCTCACTTAATCAGAGAGCTTAGATTTGAAGCGGGAGCTGGTTAGTTCATTTGGCCAAACAGCTAGTGAGTGTTTCAGATGAATGCCAACAGCGTGGATTCAATTCCTGTTCCGACTGAGGTAGACTTCGTAACCGCCTCCTCATCCTGTCCCTGAGTGTGGAAGATAGTGGCAAACCATGACTGACAAAACTGTCAAGAAAAACTGCTCGGGCCAGAGCATAAACAGATGATGAACGAAGGATCATTCTTTGGGCAGACCACACAAAAAGGAAGGATGAGTTGATTATCCAAGCAACAAATGAAAAAATCAAATAGATATGTGGAACTAAATGTGTTTTTTTCAAAACTCATTTTAAGCTGTTGCAGGGCATACAGGTACAAAGAGCTGATGTTTGATGAAATGAATGGAGATAAATATATTTCTACATCACTGCATTTGCCCTAACAATGAATGTTTTCCTTTAGTCAAATGCAAAGTTAAAGCTAGTAAGGAGCCTGGCTGTGTGTGAAGAGTCTTCTCCTCCGCCCACAGCTGATGTTCCACAGGATAATCAGGTAAAATGCAACAGTAAATAGATTAAGCAAAAACCCTTGTCTGATGGTGTAGTATTTTGCTACTTGAAATAAATGCTTTCGTTTCAGAGAGAAATAACTGTCTTGATAAATTGTCAATGTGCCTTTCATGAACATCAATTACCTTGCAACAATACTTCAATTTAAATTGAAGATGATAGGAGCTGATTGGTGGTAATGTGGGGAAAAGAACATGTAAAAATCCAAGTTTTATAGACTGAGAAGAAATACATCAGTAGTAAGAATTCAACCAAATTTAATCCAATTTGCTTTATTGCATTTTCTAGAACTTGTAAATAGTTGTAGTTGGTTATATCTTGTAGTAATTTTTATTATTTATTTTGTGTTTACTTCAATTTTTGCACTCTTAAAGGTCAGACAGCCCGACGAAGAAGATAGCTTCCAGTTTTTGGATTTTAATGTTCACCTAAATCCATTTTCAATTAGATCTGTTGATAGGTGGTGATTTCTACCAAGGTGAATTTTTTAGTGTACTATTGAGAAAACTAAATTATATGAATTCTACCTTCATGATTTGCCTTTGTACTTAAAATAATCTGAAAATATTAACTTTCTATGGATGTTTAATACTGGAAAGTTCATTGCTTAGACCAGAAGACGCAATCATTGGATTCAAATTTCTTCATTACATTTTTGTTTTCTCTTCGATTTAATAGTTTGATTAACAATTTGTTGGAAATGAATCTCTGAATGCAGCTCTACCACATTGAACGTTTGTATGTGCAGCTCGAGTTTTGAAGCTGTGAATGGTTGTCATCACACGTGTGAAAATTTAGGGCAGGAATAGGGATCGTGTATGCCAGATTTGCCCGCTTTCTTTAAGCGAGGAAACGTAGCTTAGTGGGTGCACAAAAAAGTCATAAATGTTGTTCTGCAGAACATAAAACTCACTTATGCAAACAAAGCTCATGAAGTTTAACGTTAGCTTCAGAAGCATCACCATGAAAACCACCTTTTGACCAAAAAATTAGAAGCAGCAGTTGTGATGTTAAGTTGCTGTTGATTATGGAAGGTTTTGAATGATTAATTGAAAGATAACATGTTGTTCCTCAAACTCCTATAAGAGTTTTCATTGAAACTGTGTCGGAGGCCGAATTTAGATTGGGGATGGAATACTTCAATGCAATTTGAGTTATTTGTTCATGGTGATAGTTCACCAAGTTTGAACTATGGTGCCTGTTTTACACCAAAACTTTAAAGCTTTAAACAATTTTAATTATGATTTCACTGATCTTGATTAGTTGCTCTGTCTAACTGTGTGTACTTTAGATTGTACACTTGTCTTGCTGCAGACAGCTTTGTTCACTTTGGACGTTTGTGTGTGTGTGTGTGTGTGTGTGTGTGAGAGAGAGAGATTGTAGAATAGTTTTTTGAACAAATGATAGAGATTGCTATTTCATCAATATTGTATGATTGTGTTTTAAAAAGAAGCAGGATTCAGTGTGCTAAGTGAAAGTGAGACAGTCCAGCCTGGGAAATGGTTGTATGTTGCTTAGAGGTAACGGGAAGGTGATAGCCTGGTAGCATTATTGCTGGACTGTTAATCCAGAGACCCTGATAATGTTCTTGGGACCTGGGTTCAAATCCTACCTTTAGTGGCATTTGAACTTTTTTTAAAAGTCTAGAATTAGGAGTCTAATCATCTAATGATGACCATGAATCGATTGTTTGCTAATGCCCGTTAGGGAAGAAAACTACCATCCTTACCTGGTCTGGCTTACACGTGACGCCAGACTTTAACTGCCCCCCCAGGCAATTAGGGATGGGCAAGAAATGCTAGCCTAGCCAGTGATGCCCTCACTCCATGAAGGAATAAAAAAAACTAGCCAAGTTAGTAATGTGATCTATGCAGATTAAAACCGGAATAATTGAGAGATTGTTCAGTGTTGTGATTTTGAGTGATAACTGTGCTTGTTTTTTCCTTCTTGTTTTCATGTGTTAAGTAGTTTAATCCAATTTTCTTGATATGCTCTGAAATCAGGATCATAAGGGGTTTGTGACAGTTGGTGTGGTACAGAAGGTAAATCAAAAATGTTAAATAACCAGTTGCTCAAATATGTAATCTGTATAACTAGGATGTTAACTTTTTTTGTGCAGTTGTGTACATAGATTCTGACATACTTCTGTGCTTTACTCCCGATTTGCCATTTTGATAATGCCTGGCATGTAACCCCAGAGGTAGCAGTCGAACTTGCAATGTTCAATATCCCAACAGTACGTAGCACTGGCCATTTCAGAGACATGGATAGAGCAGGGACTGGAATGGTTGTTGCAGGTTCCAGGGTTCAGATATTTCAGAAAGATCAGGGAAGGTGGTAAAAGAGGGAGAGGTGTGGCATTGTTAGTCAAGGACAGTATTACGGTGGCAGAAAGGATGTTTGATGAGGACTTGTCTATGAGGTAGTATGGGCTGAGGTTAGAAACCAGAAAGGAGAGGTCACCCTGTTGGGAATTTTCTACAGGCCTCCGAAAAGTTCCAGAGATGTAGAAGAAAGGATTGCAAAGATGATTCTGGATAGGAGCGAAAGTAACAGGGTAGTTGTTATGGGGGACGTTAACTTTCCAAATATTGACTGAAAATGCTATAGTTCGAGTACTTTAGATGGGCCAGTTTTTGTCCAATGTGTGCGGGAGGGTTTCCTGACACAGTATGTAGATGGGCCAACAAGAGGTGAGGCAACATTGGATTTGGTACTGGGTAATGAACCAGGCCAGGTGCTAGAATTGGAGGTAGGTGAGCACTTCGGTGATAGCGACCACAATTCGGTTACGTTTACTTGAGCGATGGAAAGGGATAGGTGTACACCACAGGGCAAGAGTTATAGCTGAGGGAATGGCAATTATGAGGCGGTCAGGCAAGATTTAGGATGCTTAGGATGGGGAAGGAAACTGCAGGGGCTGGGCGCAATTGAAATGTGGAGCTTGTTCAGGGACCAGCGACTGCGTGTCCTTGATAAGTTTGTACCTGTCAGGCAGGGAGGAAGTGGTCGAGCGAGGGAACTGTGGTTTACTAAAGAAGTTGAATCTCTCTTGTCAAGAGGAAGATGGAGGCTTATTTAAAGATGAGGTGTGAAGGCTCAGTTAGGGCACTTGAGAGTTACAAGTTAGCCAGGAAGGACCTAAAGAGGGAGCTAAGAAGAGCCAGGAGGGGACATGAGAAGTCTTTGGCAGGTCCGATCAAGGAAAACCCTAAAGCTTTCTATAGGTATGTCAGAAATAAAAGAATGACTAGAATAAGATTAGGGCCAGTCAAGGACAGTAGTGGGAAGTTGTGCGTGGAGTCCGAAGAGATAGGAGAGGCGCGAAATGAATATTTTTCGTCAGTATTCACATAGGAAAAAGACAATGTTGTCAAGGACAATACTGAGACTCGACGGGATTGAGGTTCATAAGGAGGAGGTGTTAGCAATTCTGGAAAGTGTGAAAATAGATAAGTCGCCTGGGCCGGATGGGATTTATCCTAGGATTCTCTGGGAAGCCAGGGAGGAGATTGCAGAGCCTTTGGCTTTGATCTTTATATTGTCATTGTCTACAGGAATAGTGCCAGAAGACTGGAAGTTAGCAAATGTTATACCCTTGTTCAAGAAGGGGAGTAGAGACATCCCTGGTAATTATGGACCAGTGAGCCTTACTTCAGTTGTGGGTAAAGTGTTGGAAGGGGTTATAACAGATAGGATTTATAATCACCTAGAAAGGAATAGTTTGATTAGGGATAGTCAACACGGTTTTGTGAAGGGTAGGTCGTGCCTCACAAACCTTATTGAGTTCTTTGAGAAGGTGACTAAACAGGTGGATGAGGGTAAAGCGGTTGATGTGGTGTATATGGATTTCAGTAAAGCATTTGATAAGGTTCCCCACGGTAGGCTATTGCGGAAAATACAGAGGCATGGGATTGAGGGTGATTTAGCGGTTTGGATCAGAAATTGGCCAGCTGTAAGAAGACAGAGGGTGGTGGTTGATGGGAAATGTTCATCCTGGAGTTCAGTTACTGGTGGTGTACCGCAAGGATCTGTTTTGAGGCCACTGCTATTTGTCATTTTTATAAATGACCTGGATGAGGGCGTAGAAGGATGGGTTAGTAAATTTGCAGATGACACTAAAGTCGGTGGAGTTGTGGATGGTGTGAAAGAATGTTGCAGGTTACAGAGGGACATAGATAAGCTGCAGACCTGGGCTGAGTTTATGGAGTTTAATGCGGAAAAGTGTGAGGTGATTCACTTTGGAAGGAGTAACAGGAATACAGAGTACTGGGCTAATGGTAAGATTCTTGGTAGTGTGGACGAGCAGAGAGATCTCGGTGTCCGTGTGCATAGATCCCTGAAAGTTGCCACCCAGGTTGATAGGGTTGTTAAGAAGGCGTACGGTGTGTTAGGTTTTATTGGTAGAGGGATTGAATTTCGGAGCCATGAGGTCATGTTGCAGCTGTACAAAACTCTGGTGCGACCACATTTGGAGTATTGGAAGCGTTGGAAAGGGTGCAGAGGAGATTTACCAGGATGTTGCCTGGTATGGAGGGGATGTCTTATGAAGAAAGGCTGAGGGACTTGACGCTGTTTTCGTTAGAGAGAAGAAGGTTAAGAGGTGACTTACTGGAGACATACAAGATGATCAGAGGATTAGATGGGGTGGTCAGTGAGAGCCTTTTTCCTCGGATGGTGACGGCTAGCACGAGGGGACATAGCTTTAAATTGAGGGGTGATAGATATAGGACAGATGTCAGAGGTAGGTTCTTTGCTCAGAGAGTAGTAAAGGCGTGGAATGCCCTGCCTGCAACAGTAGTAGACTCGCCAACTTTAAGGGCATTCAAATGGTCTTTTGATAAACATATGGATGATAATGGAATAGTGTAGGTTTGATAAGCTTCAGATCAGTTTCACAGGTTGGCGCAACATCGAGGGCCGAAGGGCCTGTACTGCGCTGTTATGTTCTATGTTCTAATATTTGTATTTCCCAGCAGCATGTACAAATGAAATAATAATTATTGGCCCCCATCTCTTATTCCTGTTTCTGTATTGCGATTTAAAGAATTATTTTCTTGGCTATTCCTTGGTTGTCTAATTCTTTTGAATGAAATTATCAAGGGAAGTTTTTTTTATTGACTCGTAGGACATGCGCATTGTTCGCTGGCCATTATTTATTGCCTGTCTCCAGTTGCCCTTGAGGTGGTGGTGAGCTGCTTTCATGAGCTGCTGCAGTCCAAGGCAGTAGATTGACCCACAATGCCCTAATATTAGTGTTTGTTGGCGCTTTCAGATATTTGACGCTTTCAGTCTTTTGAGGCCTGCTGACCATGGCGGTTAAACTTTACAGCTTTAACCATATCAAAAAGACTACTTCTGTTATCAAACCCTTGCAGTGACAGGTGTTTTAAAAAGTAAACTTGCAGTTTTGCAGGAATATTGAAGGTTATGTGGCAGAGATAAAAGAAATGTTGAGGGATCATAACACACATGTGATTAGACAAGATAACACAGTATGGAGCTGGAGAAGCACAGCAGGCCCGGCAGCATCCGAGGAGCAGGGAAGTTGACGTTTTGGGTTATGACCCTTCTTCAGAAAATTCTTCTGAAGAAGGGTCCTGACCTGAAACGTCAACTTCCCTGCTCCTCTGATGCTGCCTGGCCTGCTGTGCTCTCCAGTTCCATACTGTGTTATCTCTCACTCCGGCATCTGCAGTTCTTGTGTGATTAGATGAACCTGGTTTGACAAGTTGCCTGTCAAAGGATAGTTAGTTGGATCAGAACCAACATTGGCTTACTTGGTCAGAATCTTTGTGGTGTTCTGATTGTGTAGGCAAAAATTGGGGAATGTTAAAGGGTTTTTGGAAGTTTAAGGAAGAATGAAGGTGCAGCGTGTGTCTGAGACATTGTTGTACATTTCACAATTCCTTGACATGCGAACATTAAAAGCTTTTTCATAAAGCCATAAGGAACTGAAGCATGATACTATTGAGCAAATGACAGGACATATACAGGAACAATATAAACAACAGGCCAGAAGTGAGACAAACAGGTAAATGGTGAGGGCTAGCCTCAATACCCAAGCATGTCTCAAATATTGAATGTCTCATTCAAAACAAGAGATCTTCATGAAAATTACTATTGATTGTACAAGTATGAGTGGAGAATTGCCACTTTAATGAATGATCATAGGGGTTCCGCTAGTAGTGTTTGAGTAGTCAGTTTATAGTTATAAAAAGTTCATTGGACCAGCACCTTTTTTTGTCTTTAATTATATTTACCAATCTCATCTTTCGTCATGTTGTCATGTGAATCTTCATTTCTTCCTGATATCGTCATCTTTTGATTTGATCTTTCATATCTCTCTCCCTCTGTTATTCCCTCCCCCCCCCCCACCCCGCTTCCCCAAATCCCTCTCCTGCAATTACCCCTTAGAGTTAGACCTTCCATTGACTATCATTCTCTTGTTCGCGCTCTGTAATGGAGATACAGGAAAAGTATGAATCGGAAGCGAGGAATGCAGCTAGAAACCTGCTAATGAGTTGCATCTTTTGAATGATGACTAAGACTTCCTTCAGCTTTAGTGATTAACCCATTGCTTAGGCTAGAGTTTTTCTTTGATTTGTTGTCAGCCAGCATTGAGTTGCCAGAGCTTCCTGGTACAGATATGTTGGTAAATATGTATAAGAGTCTGTCTCCTCAACATGAGTTTCAGTACATGGTGAAACAGTTTTTTTTGTGTATGTGAGCAAGGTCACTTGCTGATGACTGGGAAGTTTTCGGGCAATTTTTTTTTTTTGTTTTTGAAAGGAAAGCGAGCAGTTTTATAAGACTGGTAGCTTCATAATTTCATCTTTCCCTGTGTGATCTTTGCTTTCTACCAAACATTGCCTGTTCTTTGTATGGTTACAATTTATTTGCTTGTCATGAGAGTGTATCTCATAGTTGTCACCTAACTTATTCAATATTGTATTGGCACTGTTCCATTTAACTTGAAATGATATGAAACTTGAGTCTCCTTAGTGGATCAGTGACACACTATCCAAGGTATTTAACAAATTTTCCAAATTGATTTCAAAATTTGGCAAAATATATTGAAAATAATAGAATGTGACCTGCCCCACGATAACCATTAATAGGTTGAATCTGTTTGTCGTATTGAATGTTTTTCTTAGAATTTACTTTGTTTTCACAGGATAAAATTCACCTCCAGTTAACACAAGCATTTGATAAAGAAGATCAAATTATAAAAGATGAAGCTGAAAAGGAAGAATGCACAGAGAAACCAGATAAAATGCATAAAAAAATGTTGTCAAGAGGTTTGCGTGGATTGCATTTCTTCATGAAAATATTTTAAGATTTTCGTAATTAATGATTTACTTGTGAATGAATGAAACTTTTCATTCTCCCTCTCAACCAGATTCCAGCCAAGAATACACAGATTCCACTGGAATAGATCTTCATGAATTTTTAGTAAATACTTTGAAAAATAATCCCAGGTATATATTAAACTGACATTTCTGATTTTAAATGTTGAAGATGTGTAATATGTTAAGGTACATAGTGCTCATGATGCATGGCTTTGTACAAATTAGAAAAATTTAACATTTGTACTTGAGATGAAAGATCAAACCAGCCAAGTGATAGTTTACTGGTCAAATAACTGTGTACTCTCCTTCCTTTTAGCAGCTGTAGGTTGTAACCATAGTTGCCTTAACAATTTGAAGAATTTTGGACCACTACCAGTAGTTTCAAACAATATATGTTACTGCCACATGATTGATAAACACACAAAAATCTACATTTCCAAAGGTACAAACAAGAAAATTTTATTGCCAAATGGAGATAGTAAAAATAGTCTTTCAATAAAGAAGTAAAGCTGGCATAAGCTCTTCAATAACTGCATTATGAAAATCCAGTATATGGTTATACAGTGCACAACAAACTACTGTGCCAAATCCTGCTTGTTTTTAAACTGCAAACCAGATTCACACTTCAGCATTTTCTACACAAATAACAGTGCACACTTTCTGTGCAAGGTGTTCTGATGTTGATCACTAATCAAATAATTGGCGACATTGCAAGCGTGCGCAGCAAATAGTTTGCTACATGGAGGAACAAGCAAGACTATGGAACTAAATTATGTATAATTGAAGCATTAACATACTGGGGCATTGAATAGCCTCGTGCTATAATTGCAATGATATATGCCATAGTTATGCATGTAGTCAAACTCCCCCATGTCAACCTGTGAAGAAATAGTTAACTATTGACTTAATCTTGGTTAAATTTAACACAGCTTTTATCAACAAAATTATAATTTTACTAGTAGCTGGCATCCAAGGTTACATTTTGTTTTGCTGTTGTTCAACTTTTGAACTACTGTAATATTGAAGTCAGAAACCACACGACACCAGGGTTATAGTCCAACAGGTCTATTTGAAAACACAAGCTTTTGGAGCCTCAGTCCTCCTTCAGGATTGACACTCATAAAGCTTGTGTTTTCAAATAAACCTGTTGGATTTTAACCTCATGTCATGTGATTTCTGACCTTGTTCATTCCCAATCCAACACCGACACCTCCACATCATGGCTAATATTTAAGTGACAGCTATTTCTCCTTACTTCAGTCAAGCTCTTGCTGACTACAGTTGTAACTGAGAATCAGAGATGAAATTATATTAAAATAGATTAAGTTGCAAGTTGACCATAATGTACTCGTATACTACTGCTAAATCTGTCATCATTGCGACTGCCATTGGTCAATGCACTATTCTCCAAAGAAACCCTCCATAAAAAGACTAATCTGAGCTAAGATATAGCCTTTGTGTAATAATGTATTTCTACTAAAAGTGTCACCACTTAATAGAAGATTAAGCAAAAGTAAGGCACCCTAGAGGAGAATGTCTAACTCTGCCTCTGCTGGTCCAAAGGCTTTTGGTCCTTTTAAATGTGATGTTTGTTTGGAATCTAGTGCATCCAAAATCACGGTGGAAAGATAGTGAATCTTTGTGATTGAGCCTTAGGACAGCTAATGTACTTAGAGAGCAAAGTAGTGAAAAAAAAACCTCTACTTTGACGGAAATACATAGTACAGCATTACATAGATAACGAGCATGATAGTTATTCTTCCACAGATATTTTCTTTTGTTTAATGAAAGGTGTGAAACAGGGCTTCATGCATCTTTTGAGTTGTGACAATAAATCCCACAGGGACTTTGAACTATTTCTCCAAAGACTGTTTCAGTTATACATATTCCTGTTTTGCCTTGATGTGTACATGTCCTTTCCTACAATGATATTGCAGGTGTTCGTCTTATGAATAGTGGCAGCTTAGCACAGTATAGAACTCCCAAATGGGTCAAGCAACACCACCAAACCAATAGTGTTAACTCATCGACAACAAAAACAGAAATAGCTGGAAACCCTCAGCAGGTCTGGCAGCACCTGTGGGGAGGAATCAGAGTTAACATTTCAGATCAAGAGTTGTGGGGAAGGGTCACTTGACCTGAAACATTAACTCTGATTTCTCTCCACAGATGCTGCAGAACTGCTGAGCTGTTCCAGTAATTTCTGTTTTTGTTTCTGATTTATAGCATCCACAGTTTTTTTGGTTTTTACTTTAATATTAACTCATCATTCATCTCAGTGATGTTTGTTGACCCTTAATGTATGCGCTGGGCATTGCCCACAAAATAGCAATGACTCCACTTCTAAAAGGATTCGTTGTCTGCAGAGTGCTTTGAGAAATCAGTTATGAAAGGTACTCCACAATTATGGAGTGTTTGTTTTGAGGCTCCAAGCTACTGAAAAATCTATGTGGACATAATCTGTCTAACTGTTGGGACACATTCAATTTGTTTTGATTTGTGCAGGTTTGGGTATAGTTAGGAGCAGGGATTTTGAGGGTTCTTAACCAGATCAACCACACCAATTCACTATTTATACAGACAAATCTATTATGCCCGTCAAGGCATTCTTTTACTGGGTTACCTGCAGCTAAATAGGTGGAATCCCATAGATTTCTTGTGGATCAGGTTCTGGGTTTGCAACAGAGGATTAACTTCTTTCTGAGCTTCTATTGCCAGAAATGACAATAGATCCAACTCCTAATGCTTTTTTTTTTTTTTTTGCATCATAATGTGTTCTTTCATAAGCCCAGAGATAAATGAAAGGCCCTAACTCTGTTTAAGTTTTCATTTTGTAGCCTTTTATTTGATAAATTACATGCAGATCTGCTAAATACTGTGTAAATAGAGTAATGCGTAAGTAGCTTTGTAGTTTGAGCAACCTGTGTGTGCATACTGGACATAACAATCACAACCTTGTCACTTGACAATGAGTTCATCATTGATGGAAAAATTATGTTAGTTTCTAGTCGTTGCTTCGTTTCAACTATTTGAACCGTGTTGCATATTTGGCAAATTAACGCTGCTAATGGAATTTTTTTTGTTCTCCAGGGATAGAATGATGTTGCTGAAGTTAGAACAAGAAATTCTGGATTTTATCAGTAATAACAAGTAAGAGCTGATATAGATACATTCGCTCAACATGTTTTCACAGCTTGTGTATTGTCACCAGTGGTATCTCTCTCTTCCTCTTCAGTATTCAGTATAGGAAGTTTCCTCCAATGACCTCCTACCATAGGATGTTGTTGCACAGAGTGGCTGCATACTTTGGCTTGGATCACAATGTTGACCAAACAGGAAAAGCTGTGATCATAAACAAAACTAGCAACACAAGAATGTAAGTAATTTAAATAGTGAAATGTTTTTATTTATAATTGAATTAATAATTTGATTGTTTTCATAAACATTCACTTGAGCGTTGAATTGGAGGTTGGTATTAAGAGAATGAAGAACTTTAAACAATCATAATCATCAGAAAAGGAAACTGAGAAAATTGCGAAGAACTAAAATCTGACAAATATTTGACCCTCATAGGCTTCATCCTAGGGTGTTAAAAGAAGTTGCTGCTGAGATGATAGGTGCATTGCATTTAGTTTTTCAAAACACCCTAGATTCTGCAGAAGTCCTCTCCAATTCCAGAACGGGGGGAGATAGAAAACAGGAAGCTATAGGCCAGTTAGCCTAACACCTGTCACAGAGAAAGTGCTAGAATCTATTATTAAAGAAGTTATAGCAGAGCACTTATAAAATCTTAATTCAGTCAGGCAAAGTCAACATGATTTCATGAAATGAAAATTATATCTGATTGATTGATTAATTTGTGTCCTTTTGAGGAAGTAACCAGCAAGTAGATGAAGAGGAACTGATGGATGTCCAGTATTCGGATATCCGGAAGGCACTTACCAAAGTGCCACATCCATGGCTCCTTTGAAAAATAAGAGCTCATAGTATAGGAGATAAATTAGCGAAGATAGAGAATTAGAGTCAGACAGCATGGAAACAGACCCTTCAGTCCAACCAGTCCATACCGAACATAATTCCAAACTAAACTAGTCCCATCTGCCTGCTGCTGGACCATATCCCTCCAAACCCGTCCTATTCACGTACTTAACCAAACGTCTTTTAAATGTTGTAACTGTGCCCACATCCATCACTTCCTCAGGAAGTTCATTCCACACACAAACCACCCTCTGTGTTTAAAAAAAAAAAAAAAAAAATTGCCCCATGTCTTTTTTAAATCTCTCTCCTCTCACCTTAAAAATGTCCTCCCCTAATCTTGAAATCCCCCCTCTTAGAGAAAAGACAACTACAATTAACGCTATCGATACCTCTCATTATTTTGTAGACTTCTATCAGGTTGCCTCTCAACCTTCTACACTTCCTTCCTATAAATGAGCGATCAGAACAGGACACAATATTCCAGAAGAACGCCAATGTCCTCTACATCCTCAGTATGACTTTTCGATGTCAGGCTAGCATTTTTTTTTTAGGTAGTGGTATGCTTTCCTACACTGATGCCTGAACTCAAACGGTAATGGTAACGTGAGGGACATGTCAAGCCATGAGATTAACTTAAAAACTGTATTGGAATACAATTCTGTTGCTACTTATAGCATGCAGTGCCAAATGGATAGCCTGTTTTGAGCTGCTGGATCTGTTCTCAATCTGCTCCATTTAGCACTGTGGTAGTATTGAATGGTTTGGTGAGGATGCGGCCAAGTATATATTTCCCTCTTCTACCAAAGACGAAGTCTAGCAGCTACGTTCTGTAGGACCAGATCAGTAAGTAATGTACCGCTCAGACAGTCTTGAAGTCTTCCACCCAAAGTACATTCTGCACTCTTGCCCTGCTTCTGCTTCCTCCAGCTGGTGTACAACATGGAGAGTAGTCATTTGTCAGTTGAAGTGGGAGATGGTAATTGTGGTAATCAGCAGCCAGTTTCTTTGCCCATTTTTTACCTGATGCCACGAGACTCATGGAATTTGGAGTCATAGAAATCAAAAGCACAGAAAAAGGCCCTTCAGACCATCTAAGCTGATCAAAAATGACCAGCTAACTATTTTAATCCATTTTCCAGCACTTGACCCATTGCCTTGAACACCTTTACAGTGTAAATACAAATCTAAATGGTCTTAGGGTTTCTGTCTCTACCACTCTTAGAGGCAGTGAATTCCAGTTTCCTACCACCCTCTGGATGAAAAACCTTTTGTGCCTTACTTTGAATCTGTGCCCCTCATGATTTTATACATGTTAATCATATCGCCTCTCATTTCCTGTGCTCTAAGAAGAGGAGCTCCAGTCTGTCCAATCTTTCTTCATAACTGAAACTCTCCAGTCCAAGCAACACTCCTCTGCACCCTCTCCCATGCTATCACATCCCTCCTATAATATGGATTCCTGAACTAACACAATACTTTAGGTCTAACAGAGACTTCATAAAGTTTGTGATGACCCTGTCACTTTAAATAGGTTATTTTGTTTGGGGAATTTTTTGGAAGAGGCGTTGCAAAGGCAGAGGTCCCAAACTGGCTACTGAAAATGACTTAAGTAAATAACTTGGGAGGCCTATAGGGTTTTTTAAAAACAATTGGAACAGTGAAAGGGCAGAGGTCAGCTTTCACAGACCAGGCTTTCTGTTTTTTTTTAGCTGTAGCAGTCAGAAGCTGCTTGGGGTCCCAGAAGAGAATGATTCTTTGCTGCTCCTTTCTTTAAAATCTCTCTCTCGTTGTTTCCTCCTGGATTGAAGAACTGCACATAACAATGTGTGTCTGAATTTACCTTTATGCCAAAGGGTGTGTTTATGGGATGTTGCCATACTGGAACAGTTCATTAGTAACATGTACTATATCTATTGTTCACTTTGGTTTTCCAATAGTTAAGTTATTCTAATTCCTCTTGCTTTCTTTTGTTTGTATTTTAACTATAGTGTTTAAATAAGTTGTATTTTGCTTAACGTTGAGTAGCTTGGCCAGTCTCATCACATCTGGAATACGCACTTCACATCTACCTTTAAAATAAGAAAAGTTAGGGTCGATGCTACCTTAAAGTTTTTTCAGGGGGCCCGGCCTGGTCCATAACAAGTTCCAGTATAAACACCCTGCTCTTAAACTCTATGCCAATGTTGAGGACTCCCAGGGCAACTCCACCTGATGTATAATCACTGTGCCGCCACCTTTGCTGGTTCTGTCCTGCAGGTAGGAGGGGCATCCGGAGACTCTGACAGTGAAGTCTGCTTCATTCTCTGATACGATTTTGTGAGTATGACTATGTCAGGTTGTTGCCTGCCTAATCCACGAGACAGTTCGACTAAATTTGACCCAAGGTGGATGGCCACAAAGAGACCTTTGCATCGTCACAGGGGTCATTAAACCCAGGAAAAAAAAAAACCTGAAACGGAAACAGAAATTAGCCAAGAAACCTCTTGGGTTCAAGGCTCTAAAGAAGGGTCACTTAACGTTAACTCTGCTTTCTCTCCACAGGTGCTGCCACATCTGCTGAGTTTTTCCAGCAGTTTCTGTTTTCGTTTCTGATTTCCACTATCTACAGCTCTTTAGTTTTTACTGAGTCTGTCATTGTTGTTTTTGTGCCTTGATTTATGCCAGGTGTTATAGTTGCTTGGCAAATAGGAAACCGAGGATGAGCATAAATGGATTGGTTGAGTTGGCAAGATGTGACAATGGTGTATCACAGGAATTGGTGTTGGGCCTCAATTATTTACAATCAATAGAAATAACTTGGATGAAGGGACTGAATAAGTAAGTTGCTAAATACAGTCTGTTCTGATGTAACACGATAGTTGCATTCTTGCACAACCTCGCACTACAGAAAATCCTACAACAACTGCGACACTTGAAAGTGGTGGGGATGGAATTGCCTTATAGCCAAATAGTGTTCTCCTCTGCTTCAGTCACATGACAGCTAATTCACATTGAAGAAACACGTGTTATATCAGAACTGACTGTATGCTGATGATCCATTGATAGGTAGGAAATTAAGTTGTGAAGAAGACAGGAATATGGAAAGGGATTAAAGATTAAATGAGCAGGCAATAATCTGAATTCAAGAATGTAATGTAAAAAATCTGAATGCCCACTTTGGCAGGAGGAATGGAATAGAAAAGCCACATAATATTTAAATAGAGATTGCTCAATACATGAGGTGAGGTAGGGTGGGATCTGGGGACACCAGTACGTGAATCACAGCAAGTGACTTGGAGTGAAATATGGGTTAACACAGTGTGGAGCTGAAGGAGCACAACAGGCCAGGCAGCATCAGAGGAGCAGGAAAGTTGACATTTTGGGTCAAGACCCTTCTTCAGAAATGGGGAGGGGGAAGGTAGCTCAGAAATAAAGAGGGCGGGTTGTGCTGGGGAAGATAGGTGGGATGGTGGTAGGTGAGTGCAGGTAGATGTTGGGAGGGATGGATAGGTGGCAGAGAAGATGGACAGGTTGAGGCGGGGATGAGAGGGAGGCTTGGACATGGGATGAAGTCAGGGGTGGGGAGATTTAAAAACTGGTGAATTCTATGTTTAGGCCATTGCATTGTAGGCTCTTGAGGCGGAATATGAGGTGCTGCTCCTCCACTTCGTGGGTGGCATCATTGTGACGCTGGGGGAGGCCCAGGATGGACTTGTCACCCAAGGAGTGGGGGGGGGGGGGGGAGTTAAAATGGTTGGTGACTGAAAGGTATTTTCGTTTATCGCGCACAGGCGCTCTATAAAGCGGACTCGGAATCTCTGCTTGGTCTCACTGATGTAGAGGAGGCCACATTGGGAGCATTGGATGCAGTCGACCACATTGACAGATGCGCCGGTGAACCTTTGTCTGATGTGAAAGGTTTGTTTGGTGCCTTGGATGGAGATGAGGGAGCAGGTATAGCACTTCTGCAGTTGCAGGGAAAGGTGCCGGGGATGGTGGGGCTAGTGGGAAGTGTGGAGTGGACGAGGGAGTCGCAGAGAAAGTGGTCCCGACAGAAGGCAGATGGGCTGGGGGCAGACATATATCTTTGGTTGTGGGGTTAGATTGCAAGTGGCGGAGAATGGTACGTTGAATATGGAGGTTCGTGGGGACAGGGGGATTTTGTCTTTGTTTTTATTGCGCAGAGGGGATGTGAGGGCAGAGGTATGGGAAATGCAAGAGATGCAGTCGAGAGTGTTTTCACCCACCGAAGTGGGGGATGTTGTGATCCTTGAAATAAGAAGACATCTGGGATGTTCAGGAGTGGAACGCCCCATCTTGGGAGCAGACGCGGCGGAGGTGGGGGAATTGGGAGTAGGGGATCGCATTCTTGCAGGAAGGTGGGGGAGAGGAGGTGTAGTCTAGGTAGCTGTGGGAGTTGGTGGGCTTGAAATAACTGTTGGTTTCGAGCTGGTTACCAGAGATGGAGACACGGAGGTCCTGGAAGAAGAGGTATCAGAGATGGTCCAGGTGAACTTGAAGTTGGGGTAAAAGGTGTTAGTAAAATTGCTGAACTGTTCAACTCCTCGTGGGAGCATGAGGCAGTACCGATACAGTCATCAATGTAGCGGAGGAAGCGGTGGGGGATAGTGCCAGCCCCATCCCTCCTCTCTCTGTTTATTTTGGAGCTCCCTTCCCCCTCCCCCATTTCTAGAAGAAGGGTCCCAACCAGATACGTCAATGTTCCTGCTCCACTGATGCTACCTCGCCTGCTGTGCTCCTTCACCTCCACACTGTGTTATCTCTGACTCCAGCATCAGCAGTTCTCACTGTCTCTTGGAATGAAATATGTTGGTTATTGCTAGGTGAATGAAATATAAAAGTAGGGATGTTCTGCTACAGTTAGACAGGGTATTGGTCAGACCGTATGTGGAATACTGTGTGCCACTTTAGTTGCTTTTACTGGAGAAATGATATACTGGCATTGTAGGGGTTACAGAGGAGGGTCACTAGATGGATTCTGGAATTGAGAAGGTTGCCTTATGAGTAGACTGGGACTGTACTCTCTCTGGAATTTAGAAGAATGAGGAGGGATCTTATAGAAACATATAAAATTATGAAGGGAATAGATAGAATAGAAACAGGGATATTGTTTCCACTGGCGAGTGAAACTAGAACAAGGGGACAAAGCTTCAAAATAAGGGGGACCAGATTTAGGACTGAGTTGAAGAGGAACTTCTTTACCCAAGGAGTTGTAAATCTGTGGAATTCTCTGCCTAGTGAAGCAGTCGAGGCTACCTCGTTGAATGTTCTTAAGGCAAAGATAGATTTTTGAACAGTAAATGAAGTAAGGATTATGGTGAGTAGGCGGGTAAGTGGAGCTGAGTCCACAAAAAGATCAGCCGTGATCTTATTGAATGGCAGAGCAGTCTCGAAGGGCCAGATGGCCTACTCCTGCTCCTATTTCTTATGTCCTATGGATGCAGTTCAAAGAAGAATTCACTCAACTGATGCCTGGAATATGGTGGATTATCTTATAAGGAAAGATTGGATAAGCTGTGTCTCTCTTCCATTGGAATTTAGAAGAACAAGAGGTGATTTTCTTGAGACATAAGGTTCTGAGAGCACTAGACAGGGTGGTTACAGAAGATGATGTTTCCCTTTGGCAAGACTACAATTAGGGCACAAGGTTTAATTCAGGAATGAGAATTTTTTTTTTGTGTTTTAAGTTTTTGAAACTCTCTTCCCTGGACAATAGTGGAGGTGCGGTGATTGAATATTTTCAAGGCAGCTGTAGGTTGCCTGTATTGTTAACCAAGAAACTCTCTGGTTTTTGGGGTATGTACGTATGCAGAGTTGATGCCAAAGTCAGAGCAATCATGATCTTGTTGAACAGCAGCACAGTTTAGAGGAGCTCAATGGCCTACTCCTGCACTGAATTCATATTTTCACGGGGCCTACAGCACCCGGTTGTTGCCAGTAGAGGAGCAGAGGGAGAGGTTAGATGCATGAGATCAGTCTCAGCAGTAGATGGCATCTGAGGGCTGAGTTGTGGGGCTGGTGAACATGTTAAATGGAAGATTTGCTTGTAAATTTGAATAAAGGACATAGAAGCTTGTGTAGATCAGCAAGAATAAGAGTACAGGATAAGGGAAAGCGGTGGCCAAGTGGAATTATTGCGAGATGATTGATGCAGAGACCAAGGTTTGAATCTTGCCACAGCAAATGGTAGAATTTGAATTAAGAGTCGAATGATGACTGTTGTCAATTGTCAGAAAAGCCCATCTTTTTCACTAATGCCCTTCAGGGAAGGGAATCTGCTGTCTGTTCTACATGTGACTTCAGACCCACAGCATGTTTAGTTCTTGATAATGGATAATAAATGTTGGCCTAGCCAGCAACACCCACATTGCGTGAATGAATAGAAAAGAAAATGGGAAGTGTGGCTGTGATCTTTGGAATGGAAACATTTATGGAATTAAAGTTAAATAGGGCAGCATTGTGGCTCACTGGTTAGCGCTGCTGCCTCATGGCGCCAAGGACCGGATCCCACCCTCAATCGACTGTCTCTGTAGAGTTTGCACATGCTCCCCATGTGTGCATGGATTTCCTCTGGGTTCTCTGGTTTCCTTCCACAGTCAAAAGATGTGCAGGTTAGGTGGATTGGCTGTGCTAAATGGCCCAAATATCTAGGGATGTGCTAGCTAAGTGGATTAGCTATGATAAATGCAGGTTTGCAGGCAAAGGGTAGAGGGGGGTGAATCTGGGAGGGATGCTGTTTGGAGGGTTAGTGTGAACTCGATGTGCTGAATGACCTGCTCCCACTTTGTAGGGATTCTATGATTCTATAAGTTCAGCTGAACTATTGTACCAAAGTTGCAAACTGTCTGCTTAAACGTCAGACAGAGGCCGGTCACCAGTTTGAGTTGGTTTCCAAAATGCAGTTTTCAGTTGGGATGGGAATTTAAAACTATAACTTTTGATCTTCCCAATGCTTTTGTTCGAGGAATTTGAAGTTTATTGCGAGATTGCATGTCAGACAAGTCTGAAAACTAAGTCAGTAGACAGGGGCAGGAATCGAGGCAACAGAAAACATCCATGTATTTGGTTGTCCCATTGATATCATCAAGTTAGTGGCCTTTAGAGAAAGAATTTGATGTCCTCCCAGGGAAGGAATCCCAAATTTTCATAAAATTCTGCAAGTGTGCATAATGTCAAGCATTGATACCTATTTAAACTGAATAAAACACAGTAAATTGGTGCACAGAAAACAACTTTGTATGAGACATTGAAGGTGACAGGACAAGTGGTGAAAGCAGTTAATGCATACAGTATCTTCAGCTTTATTAAATAATAGCATAAGACAAGAATGAGGATGTCATAATGAACTTGCCAAAAACACTAGTTTAATCTGAACTCATGCAGTTCTGGTTGCCACACTTCAGAAGCAATGAGTGTATATTAAAAGTGCTGAAGTGGTTTCTGAGAACAGCAACAGAGAAGCATCAATTATGAAGATAAATTGGAGAAGTTGGGACTGTTTTTCTTGGAAGAAACGTCTTGGTGGAAGTTTTGAAAATCATGAGGGGTATAGGCAGAGTCAGTAGGCATAAACTAATCCCAGTCATAAGAATAAATGAGCACAGATTTGAAGTAACTTGCAAAAGAAGCAAATGTGAAAAGAGAACACTTCTTTGACTCCTTGCTCAGAAGACTAACCAAATTGATTTGAATCAAGAAATGGAAAAATCATTATGGTGCCTTTTGAGAGAATTTTCAACATTTTGCACAGTTTGAAAACAGTCTCAAAACCAGGAGAAAAGTAGAATTTTTGGATTTGATACCGTCTGCCATTGATGATTTAGAAATATGTAATTTGCATAATTCAGTTAGTCAAGGTTCAATTTTGTTTCCTTAGACCTGACCAGAAGTTTTGTGAACATATAAAAGATGATACAAGTGATGATTTTCAGAAGAGATATATCTTAAAACGAGATAACTCAAGCATTGACAAAGATGATAACCAAGTAAGTGCTTGATTTGACTACAGTCTTGGATTTCATCTCTCTGTTAAAGCAAAAGTTGTTGTATTGCTGTTTTAAGTTTTATATTTTTTTTCTGGAGCAGCAGTAACATTCTAGTTTCATGTTGTGGAATTTGTCAAGTTTGAAAATACTATTGCCATTCAAAATGGTGCATTCAGACACTACTAGACTAGATTATAAACTGTTGCATATACAGCAGGCATCTTGGAGTGTTTTTAATCAAATTACCAATTGTAACATTCCTCTTTCCTTAAATTCTGTTTATAAAATGATGTCATAATTAGCATTTCAAATTTTTTTTGTACTATTTTTATACTGGCACACATATGGAGCTGAAGTTTTGACAAACCAGATGGAGAGATCAAGTTAAATTCAAGCCATTGGTTTGGAATGCAGCTTAGTTCAGATCATGTATTTGTTCAGGTGTATTCAGTAAGCCCTGGATTCGACTTAAATAATATAATTCAATTGTTGGAAGTTGACAGACCATAAGGTTTTGTTTACAAATGTTATATTTAAATTCAATGCAATAATTGAATTTAGTAAAGAATTTATTTTGCATTTTTACTCAGGTAATTTTGCGTTGTTCACAATGCTTGTGTGTGTGTATATGTTTGTGTGTATGTATACCAGATGTCACGTGCATCAAGTCCTATATGATCACTGTAGCAAGCATTATTTGACACTCAAGATAAGAACAGCAAAGTATTTCAAGGATGTTGCTCTTTGCATTAGCAAATGCTGGGTTTACCATGTTGGCAGGCTTTTGAATATGAAACTCATTGACAAGTTATTAAATGGGGATATCCTTCCAAGTAATGACATGACTGATCAGCAGAACAATGAATGATAAAAGACTGCCCAAGTTTGTATTCCTCAAGTGAGTTGTTTCTTTGTGAATACTACCCAGTAGATTGATCAGTTTAAAACTTGGTTGCATAGTTTACTTTCAGTTCAGCCCAGGAACGATCATCATAAAATTGTAAGCATTTCTTCTAACCAAGAGATTATTCACAGGTGGTACTGGAATATTTCATAGTAATAGAGTCTGAGAGACTCATACATTAAACAGGTTATTTGTTTCGAATGAATCACTTACAGCTACCTTCTGGAAGTGTGAGGCAAAATTGGGAATATCTGGAATTGGTTAAGGCAATTGTGACAGAAACACACATTGCCTCGGTAGAATGGAAATTTACACTTGAGAAAAGCACTTTTTTCAGAAAGGAGTGTAGCAGTACTAATATGGACAAATAAAATTCCAAAGCTTTTTTTGGAATTTGTTTTCAAAAATATATATATTTTTGATATTGTTAAAGCTTCAGTTAAAATTTTTTTTTTACTTTGAAATATTTCAATCTCCTAAGAAGACGATGTGTTCAAAATTTCCAGATACGTATCAGATTGCGGGATGATAGAAGAAGCAAATCAATAGAGGAGAGGGAAGAGGAATATCAGCGGGTCAGAGATAGGATATTTTCTCAAGATGTAAGTATAGGGTGGGAAAGAGAAAAGTAAATATACGGTTTTAAATTGGATATGCAAATAGATGTTACAAGCTTTGTATAAGTAGTTGAAAATCTGGAAGGTATTGAACTTGACTGATTTGGTTGTGGAGATTTTAGAGTAAATGATACATTAGTAAACCGAAAGTTGCATTGTAGTCTTGACCAGGAAATCTTTGTGGAGTCTTGCTGTATGATATGGAATGCTGTTCCGTAGACCCTTGTAAGTATAACTGGTTGTCACCTATCCTGAGGAAAGGCCTGGAAAAAATTGAAGCTCATTGAGCAGGAAGTATGTAAAAGAGAAGCCAGCAGAATGGTAATGGAGCTTATTTTATCCATAGCCAATTTTGTTTATCAGCTTAACAAAGATTGGTTGCTGACAGTATTAGATGGCCACAAATCCCAAGTCCTGTTGAGCAGATTAGTGATCATGTTCAGGTGCTCTTGTAATAGTGTTTGACAGGACTTTGTACTACTTGCTAAATTTGAAAGGGTGCTTTCGAGTCACAGCCACAATTCGGGTGTTGTGCTTGATAAGCATTGCCACTGTCGCATCTAAAAAAAGATACTCAGCTCTGGTAAATGATAGAAAACTGTGTCCTTGAGCAGGGTGTTTGAATATGAGGTAGAAGAACTGACAATGTAAATAATGCTTCTGATAGATGGCATATAGGACTGAAGCACTTCAAGTTCCTTTTAAAGATGAATTTTCCCTACATCACACTTGCATGAAAACACTTTTGGAGCACCAAACATCGTCTTTAAAGCAGTCTAAATTTTAAAAAAAACCACAGGCTTTTGAAATAGAATATTATAATGACCCTACCATTGGAGTTTGGAGCGTTTTTACTGGTCAAGACCCTATTTTGTGGGGGGGGGGAGCAAAAATAAATTAGTCTTTGTAAAAGTATTTTTTAAGACATGCAAGTTGCTAAAAAGCTAAATAATTTTTCCAAAGAGTTCTTCTCGGATCTAGATTTTTTTTTTTGTAACTTTTATTTTCACTCGGTGCAGAGCATTATAGGCATATTGTTCATCTAAGAGGGACAGGAAGCCAAACAATTAACCGCAGTTATGGTATGCTTTCATTGCAGGTTTGGAACTAATGCTACACCGTAGTATTTTTTTTCACACTTCGTGTATAGCTTCAATATAAATGTTCAAATGTTTTAAAGCTGCTGCTGAAAAATTGTGATGCCCTCAAAATGTGTCTCTATACTGGATGCCATTGCTGGATGTCTACCTACTGATTTTTATTGTATGCCAAGAACAAAACGAAGATAGAAACAGGTGCAGGGGACCATATAGCCCATCAAGTCTGCCAGTGAATATGATAATGGTGATCTTGAGCTCAACTCTCATTTCCTGCCTATGCCCATATCCTTTATTGCCTAGAAATCTCTTTGTCTCAGGTGTAAATATAGTAATGATGATGCATCCATAACCCCCTGTGGTGAAGAATTCTGATGATTTGCAGCCATCGGAATGAAGAAATTTCTCCTCGTGTTGGTCCTGGATGATCAGGCCCTTGTTCATCAGGACGTAAGAGTCGATCATTCATCCCCTCGAGTCTGTTTCGCCACGCAGTGAGATCATGGCTGATCTGTACCCCAATTCCGTATACTTGCTTTTGGCTCATATCCCTTAATACCTTTTGCTGAACAATAAATCTGAGGTAGATAAATTTTTGATAACAACTAATCTACCATCCACTGCTATTTGTGGAAGAGAGTTCCGAACTTCTACCATCCTATTTGTATTGACGTGCTTCCTAACAGCTCTCCTGCCTGGTTTTGCTCTTATTCTCAGACTATGCCCCCTAGATCTAGCATCCCCAGCCTGTGGAAATAGTTTAATTTTGTCTTTACCTGTCTTTTCCTGTTAATATCTTGAAGACTTTGATCAGATCACTTAACCTTCTAAGTTCTAGAGAACAAGTCCTAATTTTGGAATATTTTTAAGGGGAAAGATTTAAAAGGGGCATTAGGGGCATCTTTTTCACACAGATGGTGGTTTGTGTGCTGAACGAACTGCCAAAGGAAGTGGTAGATGCAGATACAGTTAGAACATTTCAAAGATATTTGGACAGGTACATGAGTAGGAAAGGTTTAGAGGGATATGGGCAAAACACAGGCAAGTGGGACGAGTTCAGTTTGGGAAACTTGGTCCGCATGGATGAATTGGCCTGAAGGGTCTGTTTCTGTGCTGTACGACTCTAAGACTCTAATTTGCACAATCTCTCCTCATAACATAGACCCTGAAGTGCAGGTATCATTCTTGTAAACCAATGTTATACTTATTCCAACACCAATATATCCTTCCTAAGGTATGGTGCCCAGATCTGCTGTCAGTACTGCAAGTGGGGTTTAACCAGGGTTTTGTGTAACTACAGCATAACTTCTGCATCCTTGTATCCCAGTCCTCTCAATATAAAGACTAGCATTGCATTAGCTGTCTTGGTTATTTTCTGCACCTATTTGTGGCATTATAAAGGTCTATGCTCCTGAACCCCCAAGCCAGACTTGTTCCTGGGCCTGGGGAAACAGCAACTGTCTCTACCTATCAAGACCCTCCGTTTTCTTGAACGTTTCAATTCAATCATCTTTCCTTGACGTGTTTGAAGAAGAATCTTTCAAATGTTAATTTCTAAGTGCTCAAATTGCTGTTGTAAAACTCATACCATTCAGTGACGTTGTTTATACTCTGATCATTTATAGTGAAGTAAAAACAATTTTCTTGAATCAACAGCTTGAATATTGCTGTTACTGCATTGTTGTCGATTTTGATTTAAACCATGCATTATCACAAATTTCTTTCAAGGTTCATTACGAGGTGTACACAATTTGCTGATAACATTGACTTGTCCTTAAACTAAATAATTCACTATGTACAGAAAATGGTCGAGGTTTTTATCGTATTTTTTTTTATGTCTTTGGTGCCGATGAATAATGTTGGTTTCATCCTTGTGATATAAAAATACCATGATTGTTCATCATTTAGTTTTTTTGGTTAGTTATTTTGATACAACTAAAAATTTGTGTTTTTGTTTCAGTTATCATTTTCCCAGGATAATTACTTTACAGATAAAAGGTTAGTGATGATTTGAATGGACAGTTTAATTGATTAGGCTTTCATGGTGTTTTGTCATAAATTCTGAAATCTCCTGTTAACATCAACAGAATTCACGAAGAAGAAACTGCTAATAGCACACAACAAAGGCGACAAATATTTAGGTACATGAAAGCTTGTTCAAATTAGAACATTTGTCTGACTGTGCAGTCTGAACTCATTCATTGTTTACATTTTGAGGTCTTATAAAATTAAGATAAATGTTAACTTTATTTTGTACGTTGCAGAGGAAATAAGGATGGAACTGGGAGATCCTCCAATAGTCGTCAGAGCAGTACTGAAAATGAGCTGAAGTGGTCAGAGCCACGTCCTTGGAGCAGTACAGATTCAGATAGTTCAAACCGCAACCTGAAACCAGCAATGACAAAAGCTAGCAGCTTCAGTGGAATTTCTGTACTGGCAAGAGGTGATAGCTCTGGTAGCAGCAAAAGTACAGGCAGGCTTTCAAAAGCAGGTACATTCTTATTATACACAACATTGCACAATCACAGTAAAGTACTAGTTTGGCAAATGTTGGCTTTCAGAGGGTCAAATCAACTTTATATTTCTCATCACTTTTCTGATTGATGAATTAGATTTTTGTTAGGATTTTTTGTTGCCCATTGCCCGAAAGTGAGGGCTTTTGCTGTAGGTACTATTCCTCAAAGGCTAGCAGCCCTCGAGTACCTCATCAAATTGACCATTATTCATACTTGAGTCACGTGCTCGCTTGCACATTCACCAACGAAGGAGTGTTGCAGCTGGGTCCAACTTGTCCTGAGTGGACGTTTGCATCTGTAATTTGCAACCAGGGTCACTGCAGATTGATTTTTGCCTTGCTGAGCTCAGGGGTGCTAAAGCCACTGTTGGCATCCCAGTGTTTTCCTGACTTGAGATGAGCGACTTCCATACAGACGAGTGGTCAACCTGGAACCTACTTGTCTGTATGGCTTAGGAGTGCATCAGGCATTGTATTTAAATACTAAATTATTGAGGAGCCAGTAAGTCATTTCTAAATAATTATTCTTTGACTTGTATGACTAATTAGTGCTATACTGTTTTAGATCTCTTTGGTTATCCAAAGTAATGTGGGCAGTAGTTCCAGAAAAATGCAAAAAAAAACTGCACATTACAATTTCATGTTTACAAATAAGTTCGGGAATATCTGATTCATTGAATATTTCTGCAAACTGCAGTTTAGTTCATCTATTCACTTCTTTGAAGCTTTCTGAATTCCGTGTCAAAATTAAGAATTTTATCTTTATTTGAGGATATACTAGCCTACATTAATTTGTGTTAACACTTCTTGTTGTATTCAGAATAATGTCTGCTATTATAACTTGGTCTGTGCCAAGAGCTTGCGTTCTCTTTCTTGCTGAATTGTGTTCGTTATATTATTCTGAGTGTTTGCTTTATTTTGGATATTTAGGTACAAAACTTTTTTGTGCTGTGATGACTGCAGCTAGACACAGAAACCTATAATTACTTAAAAAAAAAAAAAAGGATGTTGGCCGCTTAATGTCTGACCTTTTCATTAGGGGCTGCTTTTACTATTACTTGTGAAGCTTACGCATTCATATATTACTAAGTCTGCATGTTGTAGCTGTACAGTTATATAAAAGATAAGAGTTTGCTTGATTAAATTGTTGTTACTTTGTGCTGTTAATAATTTAACATGTTAGAGTCAATGGGGATTTGCTAATTTTCCTAACGTTGTGCATGTTTGAACTCTTAAGACAATTCATCGTGATGCATAGAAAGGAAAAAGGCATGATGTTTCTGTCTCTAGATAAAGATTTTTCATTGCTCCTTTCCCAGGTTCAGAGTCTTCTAGTAGTGTAGGGTCATCCACGGGTTCCCTCTCTCGCACCCATCAACCTCTTCCAGTCACAGCTATGAGCCAGACTCATGGTGTGCCAGCCGTCTATTCAGCTGTCAACACTAGTAATTCTCTTTCCTTTGATGGTGGCATGAGTGGGCAAGTGATTCCTACTAGCACTAGCTTCTTTTTGCTTCCCTTGGAAGCTGCAGGCATACCACCTGGCAGTATTCTCGTGAACCCTCAAACAGGTTGGTATCCAGTGCTGGGATTTATGTGAAATATATTTGTAATTGGAATTTACTCTGCAAAACTTTGCTATTTTAATTGAAATGTTGTTCAGGCCGTTAAAGTGATCCTGGATATGTATGTAATAATTGTAGATATTTCCTCAAGAATAAGTTGACTTGAGTTCCATTTATAAATTATACAATTTGCTGTATCATGTATGTTTTTAAAAGTTGTTCAGTTTTAATATTTTCAAATAAGTCTTTATTTCACTTTTTCAATTTTTTAAACGTTTTAAAAAATAATTCTTGTGTCTTTCACATTGATGCATATACAAGTCAGGGATAGTTTTTCTGCTCATTGGCTGTGAATAGTTCACCACCACTCCTCTTCATTCTTCCATTATCTTTCAATTGTCAGACTACTTGTTTAACAACCAGTACTCAATGAGCACACATTCTGTCCAAATATTTGGAAGACCCAAGCCATTGATTTCAATCTTCCTCGCCAACTGTTTTCCCAGAGAGAGAGAGTTCTTCTCTGGCAGCCATCTAAGGCTGAATCAGACTTCACAATCTTTGTTTCATATTTAAACCCCAAGCTGAGCGTTCGGCTGTGCACCATACCATCACAACTGATGTTTCTATCTATTATGCCGTCAAAGTTCACTCTTGTCTCAGCTTATCTGCTGTTGAAACCATCATCTATACCTCTGTATATCTAAACATGACGGCTACAATACAATCCTGACTGATCTCCCAGGTTCTAGCCTGTAAAAAGAGGTCTAATGCTACTACCTGTATGCTCACTTGGACCAAGTACTGTAAATCACCACCATTCATTTTGACTAAGCAATATCTTCATGTTAACATTCTTGGTGTTTAAAAATCCTTCCATGGTCTGATCCTCTAACCCCGCAAGATGTCTGTACTCTTCCAATTCCACCCTCTTAAATATTCCTATGTTCAATAACTGCTATGGCCCAAAGCTCTGGGATTTCCTCCCAAGCGCACTCCACCTATTTTTCACTCTTCCTGCTTTAAGAAGCTACTTAAACTTACCTTAATCTAGTTTTAGGTCATCTCCCTAAAATTTCCGATGTGGCTTGGTAACATTTTTGTTCGATAACATTACTTGGAAAGGCTTTACTACATTGAAGTGACAATACAGATACTACTTTTTGATTTTTAAAAACAGATGGAATATCTAGTGATCAGAGCAATAATGAATTAAATAACCATCAAACACAATCATGGGACTGTTTCTGAATTTTGGGACGGGATATTTGGAAGGTTAATGCACAATGGCTAATTAAATTGCAACCTTATTTGACATGAACTTTAAGATTGAAGTTTTGATGGAAAGTTGAGACTTTTTCCAATTTCTAAGATAATTATTGTATTAAAGAATGTGGCCATTTCTTACTCTGGTCAAAAGATATGCATCTGCAATCGCAAACAATGGGCCACAAGCTATCCCTGCTTAGAAATCAAAAGGTACAACTATAAGAATCAGAAGATGATCTCTCAATAAATATGAATTAGGAAATTGCAGAAAGCGCAGTGCTTAATTTTAAAGGGCACATATTGGATATGCAATACAGGACATGTGGGGAAAAAAAAGCACTGGGATAATTTTAGAAAGCCGAGTTGCATCAAATGGTATCCTATTGCCTGGAAGCATGCGTTGATATTTGTAAATTAGATTTTAGCTGTTCAGTATTTTGAAATATTTATTGTAATTGGATGGATTCTTCTTTTGTTGGTCCATTGATTTACAGTACAGTATTTTTGCCACATATATAATTAATATGGATCCCAAGTCCATTTACAACACAAAGCAAAGTACAGCATACTTTGACAGCACATAAGCTATTCAGATACCCTGACTGATGTGAAATTAGAAGACTGAGTTGGTCCAGTAAAGGAAGCAAATTATCAGGATACCCTGGTGAAATATGATGCGTAACAAAATAAAAATTGACTTACTGCCCTTCTTGCATTCATCAACCAAGAACTTAGTTCAAAGTGTTTGTTCTGTCTCGACATTTTCTGCATTCATTCATGGGATGTGTGCATTGCTGGCAAGGCCAGTGTTTATTGTCTGTCACCAATTACCCATTTTGCTGAAATTTTTACTTTTGCTGAATATTTGAAAATATTAATAACCAATTGAAATGTGAGAACAGTTCTAAATAAAAAGCATCAATTTGGAACTAAACACAAAAAGTCTACCATTTGTCGCAGTGGTTATTTAAGAAGTAAAATTTAAGAGGGAAAAAATTTTTGGACACTAGGATTAAAATCGCCCTTTTTAATACAGGATATGTGATCTGGTCATTTGTACTTTGGGTTTATGATAAATAATATGTTCCATGGCAGTATGTGGTAAATTAAGGAATATCCAAATGCTTTGTTCTTTGTACAGTACTACCAAATTACAGGGGTGCTTTAGGTTATAACATAACATTTTAAGGAATACATGGGTATTTTTCTGTTAAACAGAAACAGAATTTAACTTCTGGTTATTTCTTAACCAACCTGTACACAGATGTTATTGCACTCCTCCGGAGCAAGTGGGATTTGATCCCAGGCCTCCTGGTCCAGAGGTAGGGACACTACCACTGCACCACAAGAGCCCTGATGTTTCAACTTGTCCAATTATGAATGTTGGCTATTCATTAAATGTTTAAATGTTTTGTTTAAATCTACCAATTTTTGTGTGTTTTTGAGACTTGCACACAAGCTTAAATTCAGGGCTAGACTTCCAGCAGATCTGCCATTAGAAACAAATTGATTCTCTGTTCTTTCAATTGTCTTCATTTGCGGTCACTTGAGCTGTTAGACTTCTCATTTATCTTTGTACTGGTGATCTGCCTAAATCATTGTTTACAAGATTTACTTCAGATTAAATGAAAATGTAGGACTGTATCAACAGATACTTTGCATCAACGATCATACATTATGTACGTGTGTTGGATATTCCCTCAATGTTGTTTCATGATTTGTATATAAATTTGTTTATTTTAATTTGTAATTACCATAATATTGTGATTTCTGGAAATAATTTTATGCTCTAAGGAATTAAAGTACTTTTAATTGTATTTTCTTTTGGAATTTTAAATTATATGACTCTTAGATTTGAATATGTTTAATAGATGCATATTGTGCACTGTATACAATACCTTCAAATGATCGGCTCTTACTGAGTAGTGACAGTAATTGGTTTTCTCAACAAAATTTTTGTGTTGTACACTAATTTAGTATTACTGAGGAATGTCTTATTCTGCTGTTTAACCGGTAATCATGCATGTACACCTAATATTAGTACATATTATGCATTCTGAGATAAAACACCGTTGCTGATTTTTAAGTAGCCCAGTCTGAAGTTTGACCTGTTCACTCCTGGCCTTTGCCTCATGTATACTCAATTCTTCACTTTGTTTCCATATCTAGCCTTTTGCGTCTTTTTACATAAAGAGTAGATGTCTTTCATAAAATCACTGATCTATCATTGCCAAGATTACTTTAACCATCCTTAACAATTTGTTGAACAAATTTGAAAATATGTTGCTTCCAAGGTATTGCTCAAAGTAACAGTTTTGAAATGAAAGGGACTAAACCTGACAGAATTGTCAACAGCAAATTGCATTTATATAGAACTTCAAACATACAGATTATATTGCAGAATTTACAGTTGCCTAATCAGACAGTATATGCCATTACCAAGGAGGTGTTCAGCAATGCCACAAGATTGGGGAAAAAAAAATTTTTCTGGATGAGATAAATGGAGAGGCAGAGCAATGGGACATACAAGGTGGTGAACACTGATGGAGGATGAAGAAAAGTAAAATGGGTATTGAATGGCTGATGCAAGTTAGAGATAAGACAACTCGGGATCATGGATTGAAACGCAAACTTAAACTTTTCAGATTTAAGATATTGGCTGGGAGCAAGTAGAGGTTAGTAAGGACACATGAAACTGGAGCATGATTTGATGTGAAATAGGATGTATACAGCAGCGTTTTATGAGTTGCTGTTTCATGGTGTAGAGAAATGTAACCTTGGCTGATATGACAATGGAAAATTCAAAGGCTGTTTGGCATGCTGACACTGGAACAGAAATGAACAATATTTTAGACGTAGAGGTACACAATCTTTTGAAGTGCAAAGTATTTAATGTCAGAATCTTGAGTGTGGAGTTTAGCATGATGGGAGGTTGAGATCTGAGACAGTGGCTGGGAATGATGAAGTGGAATCGATAGCAAAGAATATAGAAATTCTGACCGGATTCAGATGATATTTGACAACAAATGAAATGGAAGGCTTGGTAGAATACAGATGACGTGTGTGCAGTGTACATGTGGAAGCTGGCCCCCTATCTTTGGATGGTAAACGAATGAAGAGGAGTTTTACACCGCTCCTAAACTCACCAAAGTTGCTGATAGAAGAGTGGGAAAAGAGGCCAATGCTGGGAATGCTCTGACTATGATCAGATGGTAAAATTAGAACTAAGTACATGGCATGGTATTGCTGTCATTGCAGTTTCAGATTGCAAGGCAGTTTAACAAATGAATGAAGATAATGTAGTACAGTCCATACCCACAGAGGCTAGGTGAGAAGGGATAGGAGAGAAGTGCAGTTGAACGGATTATCTCCATCTTGAAGATAAAGCAGGCCATGAATTTCTTGCACTTATAAGTGAGTTGATGGCAGGGCAGAACTTTTAAGGAAACAGTTGGTACTGAAGGAAATTACCTGGTGAGTTATATATCTCTGCTGTCCAGGAAGATCCTGAACTAGTTCACTATTTTGACAGAGAAAATGTGGTTAGGGTTGGTATTTCTGGTTTTCTCACGGTCAAGATTTGCCATACGCTCATAATTTTTCCTCAAGCTTTCCATGCCTTACCTTCCTGACTTATTGGATTTCAGTTTCCTCCTTTTGCATTCCACTTTCCCTTTGCTTTTCAATCTTTAATTGTTTAGACGTAATTTAAAAATGCATATCTTATGAATTTAGTTTGGAAAGCATTTTTTTTAAATATCCGTTGATACATGAATCAATTTTTTTTTTCTCCAGGACAACCATTCATGAATCCAGATGGTACAGCAGTAGTGTATAATCCACCTCCAGCCCAGCAGACTGTCAGGAACTCTATGGCTGGTTCTGCACAGCAACCACCACCTGTTCCACAACAGCAGCAAGTAGCAAATCACATCCTTTCTCAGGTTAGCTGATTGTAATTTAAAAGTTGAAAGGTATGACAGGGAATTCAATTCCAACATTGATTTAGTTCAAAATGACTAATTATTAATGTTGTTCTTTATTTGTTTACTCTATTTCAGTTGGTCATATTTAAGTTGAATAACTTAAATTAATAATTTATTTAAATTAATAAGTTCCATAAAAGAACAAAACTTTTAATTCTTGCAGTCCACAAAAACCACGAAGTAATTTGAGTTACAGATGGAAGGACTTAGGGAAAATAACTGATAACTAAATTAATCCACTGCTTGTGTGTAGCATTGCTGTTGCTCGTCATGTGCTAAGTAAGTGCCTATGATATATTAAAGAATGAGTAGCATTTGACAGCAGTACAACTGATTCTTGTTCTGAACTACTTCCTATTTAAAATAAAATTTTTAAGGGGGCATTGTACCTCCATTATAGCATTCAACTATGATGTAACAGAATATACTAACTTTGACCATTTTCACGTTAGATCTACACATATCTTCGAGTGTGTCCTGGAAGTAAAATGTTACATCATTGTCTGTTTAATCATCAGACGTAGAAAATGAGCAGGATTAGTTGACCCCATATTACAGAGGTGGGTGGGTGTTCAGCTAGTCCGTATTTAGAGAAAATACTGTCCTTCCTGCCATTTTAAAAACTTTCTTTGGATGCTGTCTACGCATAAGGTGCACCCCCACCCAGAAAATTTCATCTCCCCTGCCTCCCTCCCCAGATAGACTCCAAACTCCTCATCCCTCTCCTGAATTTATCCAAACTCTGCCCATTGCCCATTATTTGGGTCCAGAATCCGTAAGGATTGTTATACAATGAAGTTCTGGCGGTCTTGGGTCTGCTAGAGCTCCAGAGGTTGACACATCCCCCTACACTGGTGTAGAAGTCCCTCTCACTTCGAGTTTAGCCTGTCTGTAGCATCTTAGGGTTGCAGGACAGGCATCTTCTGGTCCAGTTGCCAGGCCATTTAATTTCTTTCCAGGGATCCAAGCTGTCTGCTTTCCCCAAATATTTGTGCCCCAGATGGATAATATTATGTTTGCTGTCAATGCATATGTCAAGCAGTCTGGAATTCGGAATGGGCAACCGGATCTCAGTTTACACGTGTTCTCCAATCAAAAATGTAGAAATAGAAGTGTACTTCTCAGCCTATAACCCACTATTCAGTTTGATTGTGGTTGACCATGCACATCCATAGGGATATTGAGAGAGTGAGGAGAATGCAAAGAATGTCCAAGTACACCAAATACTGAAAGCGAGCATGCGGATGCTGCAAGCAGTTAGGAAAACATATAGTATGTTGGCCTTTGTAGCAAAAAGGTGTAGGAGCAAGGAAGTCTTAGTACAGTTGTACAGTGCCTTGATGAGATCACATCTTTACTATTGTGTGCAGTTTTTTTAAATCCTGCCTAAGAAAAGATATACTTGCCATAGACCGAGTGCAGCAAAGGTTCATCAGACTGATTCATGGAATGACAGGTTTGTTATATGAAAAGAAATTTGGTCAGCTGGGCCTCTGTTCACTGGAGTTGGGGAAAAAATGAGGGGGTTCTAATTGAAACATAAGATTCTGACAGTGCTGTACAGACTGGATTTGGACGCGTTGATTGTTCTGGCAGTGGGCTCCAAAAGAAGGGATCTGTGTTTCAGGATATGCGGTAGGCCATCTTGGACTGAGGTGAGGAGAAATGTTTTCTGAGGTTGGTGAACCTGTGGCATTCTCTACCACAATAGACTATGGAGGCCAAGTTACTGAATGTAGTTCACAAAGAAATCGATTTGTCAAGGGGTATGAGAGCATGTGTGTGGCATTGAGATACAAGATCAGTCATGATCGTGTTGAATGGCGAGGCAGCTTCTTTGGGCCATGTGAGTCTCTTCTTTCAATTTTCTGTGATTCAGTTATCTGCATCTTGCCTTAGTTCCATATTCCCAAATACTCCTGGCTATCAAAAATGTATCTCTTTATTTCTTGAAATTTTCAATGTGGTTAATCTTAGCACCTATTCAAAAAACTGTTTCAGGTTTCTGCTACTCCTTGTACTGAACTCTTTCACCAGTTCAAAAAAAATCCTCTCCGTTTTAGCCTTTCAACTCCTTTTAATAATCTTAACACCTCAGTTAGATCACTCTTAAACTTCTATAATAAAGGAAATCCACATCTGCTATCTGTAGTCATTGCACCTTTTTAACTCCAGTATTACTCTGGTGAATCTGCGCTGCAGGCCCTTCAACACCAATATATTTCCTTTATACTGTGGTGCCTGGAACTGATCAAAATACTCGAAATGGAGTATAACAGAGTTTATGCAGCTAAAACAACAAAAAACAACAAGAACTGCAGGTGGTGGAAGTCCGAAACAAAAACAAATTGCTGGGGAAACTCAGCAGGTCTGGCAGCATCTGTAGAGAGAAAGCAGAGTTAATGTTTTGGGTTCTGAAATGTTCGCTCTGCTTTTTCTCCACTGATGCTTCAAGACGTGCTGCGTTTTTCCAGTAATTTATGTTTGTGTGCCTATATGGCTAACAGAAATTACATATTTTGTGCCTTTCCACTTGATTTTCATAATTTCTGTACTTGAACTCCTAAATTTCTGTACTCCTCAGTTCCTGCTGCTTTGAATATATTGGCAATTGATTACAGGGATGCATGTTGTAAATTGGGTAAAACATATCAAACACTAACCTTAAAGGAGTCTTTTGAAGTATTGGCTTATTTGTTGCATAACAGTTTTTACATTAAGCATAAGGGTATGAAATGATATCTCGATATTTTTGGTTCTAAAATTTTTTTTAAAAATTGGAATAATATGACCTTGTTTTGTTTAATTACACTGCAACCTTTTGGCGTGTTTTAAGGTGAACATTGCTAATTTAACTGTGCGAACTATTGCTTCTTCAGCCAATTCGGGCTCTTCAGTCTTCTTCACAGCCTATCCAGTACTCTGCGGTCTCTTACCCACCTCAACTCGTGCCAGTATCACCCACCCAGCAATACACTGTGGTATTGACACTCAATATTCTATTTTCATCTTTCTGATCTTTAGTTTGTAGACTCGTATGTCTTTCTTTTCACTGCTGCTTGTAATTTTTATGTACTTGCTATGTGTTGCTCTTGATGGTGCTGAAGATATTTTCAAAATTTAGTTTCTTTATGTCAGCATTTATTCTATAAGATGGTTAAGACTTATTCAAAGTATTCCTTCAATTGAAATCGGTATTTAAATTCAGATAGTAAAGTGCCTATTTGGTAGAGCTAAAGTTGACTTTTTAAAAAAAATACCCATTCTAGTCAGAGCTGAATAATCTCTCAGAAGGGCGGATATTTAACCAAAAGGTACTGCCCTAAAATTTCATTGTTTTTTATTACTTGTTTGAAAAAAAGCCTAAAACTAATTACTTGCAACAGAAGCTGTTGTTAATTTAGTTTGTGCTTACATTTACAATGAAAAATTCAAGAAAGTTGCCGTGGACTTCATTTACTACTACTGCAAATGAATTGCTTGATTATAATTCACTTAAGCTCACTTAGACTAAGAATTAAATAAAAATGTTTTTGTTTGGGGTTAAGCTAAAAGAAGTTTATATTCCCAATTTAAACAAGAAGCACGCAACACATGATTAATTTAAAAAGTTATTTCATTTCATAGTTTTGTTTTTTCCTGTCTTTAATAAATTTAACCGTGTAACACTTTATTAATAGAGGATGGTATTTATCTCAAGTACAAAATGCTGTTCCTTGTGTATAATTGGAACAGAGATGAAGTGATATATTGAACTTTACAGAAACTGGATGGTCTTTGTTCTTTTGCAGCATTGTTCCATTGATTTTTAAAGTATGGGTGTGTCCAAGGGTGTCTCTACAATTGAACCAACAACCCATGCTTTAAAGCAGCCGAGTGCTGATCCTTGATCCTTTATTTCATTTCTTTAAACTGCAAACATTGGTCAAGTGCCCTGAACATGCACATTATCTGAATCCCTTTTGTTGCTTAAAGATGAATATTCCTTGTTGATTTTGAAGTGTGAATTATGAAGTAATTATGAACTGCGAAGTCCAAAGAACTATACTGACTGACTTGTTACATAGATGACTTCACAAAGTAGGAGGAGGTATAGGCCATTTCGTCTATTGAGCCCATCATTCCTGGAGCCAGTCTGTCCAGCCCTGTCAGAATTGGATAAATTTGAATGAGAACCCTTCTCATTTCTCTTTACACCAATATTTGTAGACTGAGGCAACCCAATCTTTCTTCACTTACCATCCCAGGAATCAGTCTGGTAAATCTTTGCTGCACTTCCTCTGTGGCGGGTATCCCCTCTCTTTGGTAAAAAGACCAAAACTGTGCACAATACTCCAGATGTGGTCTGATCAAGCTCCTGTACAACTACACTGAGACTTTTTGGTCCTATACTCAGACATGTGCGCAATGAAGTCCAGAATACCATTTGCATTCTTAACTGCTTACAGTGCCTACATGCTTGCTTTCAGTGACCAGTATACATAGACACACAGGTCCCTGACACATTAATATTTCCCAACCTATCATGATTTAGATAATAATCTGCCATTTTGTTTCTCCTACACATTTATCCAAGTTATACGTGCATGTATTGTCCCGCTCACTCAAATTCTCTAAGTGGCCCTTTACATTTTCCCCACCATTCTCACTCCAACCTAGTTAGTGTTTTAGCAGACTAAGAAATATTATACCTGATTCCTTCTTCAAAATCGGTGTTATACTGTGAACAGTTTGGGTCCAAGCAGTGATCATGTCAATACCGAGATTGTCACTGCCTTCAACTCTGGAAAATACTTATTTATTCCAAACGTGTGTTTCCTGCATGCCAACCAGTTCGCAATCATACCAGTATACCAAGGTGTTTGCCAACTAATTTCTTATGTGGAACTTGATCAAAAATATTCTGACAATCCAAATGCCCAGAAAGCTTCTCCTGGTTTATCAAATGCCATTTTCTTTTCATAAGTCCATGTTGACTTGGTGTAATATCAGTGATTTTTTTTTTTAATTAAAATATCCTGTTATCACATTCTTTATAATAGACTCGAGCATTTTCCCTACCACTGATGTATGTGTACATCCCAGTTTACCCACTTCCACCTCTTTTAAACAGCAGAGTTGCATTAAATGCCCCCTCCAGTTTGTGGAGGCTGTTCCAGAATCTTAAGAATTTGGAAGGTGACAGCCGACACATCCACTATTTCCATGGCTACCTCCTTTTACTATTTTGATTTCTCCAGTGTTATCTACTTACTAATACTAATTTCCTTTAATTCTTTCTTCTCAATGATCCTCACTTCACTAGTACTTCTGGGAAATTATTTGTGTCTTCTTTTATGAAGTCAGAACAAAATTAGTTAGTTACTCTGTTGTTTCCTTGTTCTGCATTATCAATTCTCCCATTTCAGACTGTCAGGGGCATACGTTTGTCTTCACTTTAAAAGCTCTTGCAAGGGTCATAAAAGCAGACTTCAAGTTTGTTCTTATGCTATATTTTTCACTTCTTAATTAACCTCATGGTCTTCCTGTGGTGAATTCTGAACTGCACCCAGTTCTCAGTCTTACCTTTTTTTTCTCTTGGAACTTTGATTCCTGTTTGTACCTAACAGTGTCCGTAATTTCTTTTAAATTGTAATGTAGACATGCCATAGACAATTTGCATTACGGATAAGGTGTTGCTTTAATAAAGTATAGTCAGTATGTTTGGCAGAAGAAGGGCTGTGTAAATTTCTACACTATGGGATATATCTATCTATCTCATACCTTAGTGTCGTAAAGCACATCTTCCTTCATATATATTAATATGTTTCTCACCCACAACTTCTAATATGACCTAGAGATCTAGAATAATGATCCAGAGACATTAATTTAGATTCTGCCATGGCAACTTGGGAATTTTTCATTCAGTTTTTTGAATAGCCTGGAATTTGTAAACAATTGCTAACACCAGTACTGGGTGACCATTAACTAATGGATTATCATTAAAATATCTGATTTATTAAGGTCCATTTTAGGGAAAGAAGATCTGACATATTTTCTCAGTTAAGGACCTGTGCATCTCAGACCCACAGCAATATGGACAAATTTTAACTGCTCTTTGAAATGGCCTAGCAAACTCATTTGAGAAGAAAGTGGCTGTCAACCCCCCTGTACCTCAAAGGCAGTTAGGGTATGGGTAATCTATGCTGGTCTTGCCAGTGATACCAAAGTCCTCTGAATGAATGATTGAATGAATGATTTTAATAGAAAGAAGTGCTTTTCGTAGAATTAGACTAGACCTTTTTCCCAGAAAGGCTGAATAAGCACCTGCATGCCATTAGTTTTGTAGAATAAGAGGGAATGTGCTAATTACTCGTACAGTTCAATTTTAATTGTAATTTTTTTATTTTTCATGCAGCAAGAAAGTCTTGGGCCCCAGTTTAGCCAGATGAGCCTTGGCCGTCAGCCATCTGCTGAAGCCCCAGATACCCACACTGCCATATTCCCATCATCTGTAGTGCTTCAGCCGCAACAGCAGCCTGGATTTATTATGGCATCTCCAGGCCAGCCACTTCCTACATCTAACTATTCTGCCTCTGGTCCATCAGTTAATCAACAGGTGCTTCAACAGCAGGGATACGTGCAGCAGCCTATGCAGCAGGTAAAAGCAAGATGCAGCATACCACTTTTCAGTTATCTTCCTCCTTCACTGAATTGGTTTTTTTAAAAAAAACTTCTTAAATATCTTTCTTAAATTTATTGTTGACTTATAAAGAATCTCTTCCAGCTGCCACTGCAAACCATCCCCACCCCAGACTTCACTGCAAATGACATTTGAGAAATAGCTTCCAACTCTTTCCTTGTGCATTTGCTCAGTTCTTGCTATGAATCCATTAGTTAACTAACTGGCAGAATTAACTTGAGGACCTCTGAAAGCACAAGTGAAACGTTTTTCTTTTAAAAAGGTCAGATCTTTATCATTTTGTATTTCCTCAAACAGCCCAACTAAAATACAGAGTTGATAGTGTAATGGAGAGCTTGCATGCAGTGATTTTGTTTTGCACAACTCTGGGTTTTATCCTTCTTGTCAAGGAAAAATTTTGTGTACTAGTTGAGGGGTGTTACTGTCAGAGAATGGAACTTAATGTTGCCGTTAAGCACTGTTTGGTGAATTGCTGCATGGAATAAGTGATGGGTAAAGTTTAGCAATGTTCCTCAGTACCAGGTTATGATGTGTTCATAGAGCATTTAAATTAAATACTCAAGTTGTTATCCCCTGTTTTTGTTTGATTCCTAATTTGAAGTTGGATTCTGTAGTTTTTTGGGTTTTTTTTGGCAGCATCCTTGGGTACCCCAATTATGAAGTTTACACTATCCAAAATTATCTTCAGTTTGAATATGGTCAGGTATCAAAAAAAATTCCATCTTTTCCAGCCTGTCAAAAATGTTGTTACCCAGATCTATTACAATCTATTATAACATTCTAATAAGTTTCTCTTGAGAATGGACTTTGTCAGGCAAAATTCCTTTGTGTGCATTGTTTATTATTCACTTAATTATACCAACTTAATCCTAATTATCTACTTAATTGGGGTTAAACTATATCAGAATTCACTTCTTAAGCACATAGAGCCATGCAGTGGTAACATGCAAACTCAGACCCAGAGGTTGATAGATTGAAGCTACATTTGGCTATTTAAGGGGTTGAGGTGGCAGGGAGTGGGGCGAAGGTGGTGCGGTTCTTGTAGTGCAGTAACAGTTTCACTACTTCCGGGCCTAAGGTTCAGGTTCAAGCCCCACTTGTCCTAGAGGTGTGCCATAATATGGCCAAATAGATTGATTAAAAATAATTTTTTAAACATGTTGATTGGTGTACTGATAATTGTCAAACATTTCTACTTTGTATCATTACTACACACTTGTTGCCCATGTGTTTGCAAATGTCACAGCTTCTATCTGACGCACATGCGTAACCAATCATGTCCCCAGCTAACGAAAATATGATGTGCTGGCATGATATGACTCTGACTGCGGCATCGGTCTCAGCAGTACATATGGTAAACGTACTAACACACAGATGTTAGTACACAGATGCAACTGATGTATTTTTGCGAAAAGGTGACTTTAGATTTTACAGTCCTGTTGGGGCTTTATATAATATGAGTTAGGCCAAGGCTGGAACACTGAGCATTTTTGGTTGCCACTCTATAGGAAGAATGTGGTTGCATTCGAGAGGATGTGGAGGAGATTAACTGGGATATTGCATAGGCTGGAGCAATTCAGCTATGAAGAAAGACTGGATAGACTGGTGTTGTTTTCCTTAGAGCAGAGAAGGCTGAGGAGGAACCTGATTGAGGTATACAGAAGTATGAGGGGCATAGATGAGAAACTTTTCCCCGTAGTGGAGGGGCCATTAACCTGAGGACTCGGTTTTAAGGTAAGGAGCAGGTGGGTTAAAGGGGATTTGTGGAAATATGTATTTCACCTGGATGATGGTGAGTATCTGGAACTTGGTGCCAAAAAGGGTGCTTGAGGCAGAAACCCTCAAAAAGAACTGACTAAGTATTTAGATGAACAGTTGAAATGCCCCAGCACACAAAGCTACAGGTCAAGTGCTGGAAATTGGGATTAGAATTAATAAGATACTTGATGGCTGGGGACATGGTAGGCCAAAGGGCCTTTTTCCATACTGTGTAAATTCTGTGACTCCCAATTTATTGTAAACGCTATTGGACGCAAGGAGCTCTGATTTTTACCTTGCTGATGCACTATTAACTTCAGTAATTAAACCAAAAGGAGTTTCCAAAAAGATTTTGAAGTTCTAGGTTTCTTGAAATTTACTGATGTGATACTTGATAATGTGATTAACATTTCAAAGCAGTTTGTATTCAAATCTACCAATTGGTTTGGGTGTGCTATTTGATTAGCACTTACAGAAACCTGTAGTCGTGCTTCAGAGTCTTCAGGCTACTGAGAAGTACATATTATGTGTAGTTTTATTTGCCTTTTTAGGAAGTGTTTCTTTCTGTATGTGCATTTTAAAAAAAACATGCTGAACATAGCAATTTGAGTGCATGTAGGAATGTAATTTAGGGAGCTTTTGTGATCATGAGACTGCTATTGGAGTTTAACTGGCTGAACCTTCAGTTCAGCAGCACATGAAGCTGGTAAGCTGCTTGCTTACATGAACTTGCTCCAACAGAGCACTGAATTACAGAATTGTCTGGAGATGTGTGGATAAAAAGATGTTTCCTCCTTAATCAGTAAAGCAACTCCTCCACTGCTTTTACATCCCTATCAATCCTGAAACATCTTATTCCTGGAACATTGAACTTCCAGTTCTTCACAAGAACCATAAAGTTCTGCCATTCTCCAACTAAGTTCCTATAATGGCTGTAACATCGTAGTCCCATGCAATCCAGGCTCTAAGATCATCTGCCTTACATGTTGTTATACTCCTTGCATTAAAATAAATACACTTCAGCCCATGAGTCCTGCCATATTCATGAACCCAGCCCTGCCTGTTCTCCTATTAGACCTACTTGATTTAGCCCCTTTCCTTTCCTCAATCACTCCATGTACTGGTCTCCAGTTCTGGTTGCCAGCCCCCGTCACGCGAGTTTAAAATCTCCTGACTGGCACAAACAAACACGCTGCAAGGATATTGTTGTCCCTCTAGGTGAAACTTTGTCCTTCTTGAGCAGGTTCCTCCTGCCTTGGAAGAGATCCCAATGATCCAGACATCTGAAGCCCTACCTCCGACACCAGTTCTTTAGTCTTGCTTTCAACTGTATCTTTCTATTTCTGGCTCTGCTAGCATGTGGCACAGGGTGTAATCGTAAGATTGCAACCCTCGAGTTGCTGCTTTTCAACTATGTACCTAACTCCCTTAAATGCCCTTTGCCGGGCCTTATCTCTCTCCCTGCCTGTGTCATTAGTACTAATGCAGCCTACAACCTCAAGCGTGTTTATCCTTCCCTTTTAGAATGTGCTGTGCCTGCTCAGTGACACCCTGAATCCTGACACCACAGAAGCAATACACCATCCTGAAGTCTCGTTCCTGACCACAGAAACACCTAGCTCTGCCCCTGACTATCAAGTTCCCCATCGCTACCACCATCTCAACATCTACACTGTCCCAACTGCACAGCACCATTTTCCTCCATACTGGTGCCCCACGAACCAAAACCCACTTCTCCAACATCTGTCTATAAACTACATATTCTTCTCTTTGATCTGATTTGCCCTCTGTCAATTTGCGTGAACTTGGGTAACAATCCAGAATTATTAGTTTAGGCTCAAATTAAGAAAAGGGCTTCTAACTCTTAATGCTGACTATGCAGAACTGTTTTCTTGTCCTACTTATGTTATTTGTATGACATGGACCAGAAGAAATGGATCCTTTCTCATCCCTCCAAGTTCTTTTCCAGCTGTGAGCAGATGTCCCTAACCTTGGCACGAAACAGGCGACATAGCCTTCTAGACTCAAACTCATTGTGCTGAGAACAGTGTCAATCTCCCTCATGGTACAGTTCTCCACTGGCATGACATTCCTTTTTGTTCCCCCAACTTGACTCATTTCCTTACTATGGTGCAATAGCTAGTCTGCTCTTTCACTTTGCAGACTGTGCTTTTGCCTACAAAGTTTGAAGGCACCTCAAACCTGTTTAACAGTTGCATTCTGAGGCTCCTTCACTGCTAGTTACTCAGTCGTTTTTACTTCCTCAGTCATGGTCACATCTTCCTGTTCCTTGCTGCTGACAAAAACACACAACCCTGTTCCAAAATGTGTGATTTTCTTACAAAAGACTGTGTCCAGGTATTTCTCCCTTATGTTATACAGTGTCTGCAGTTAAGTTTCCAGTTCAATAATTCTGATCTGGCATTCAAAGAAGTCTTCACACTTTGCGCAGATGTGTTTGTCCTGGATTGCTTTAGCATCCAAAGCTTCCACATTCCACAGCTACAGCTTAACATCTGTCCTTATTTAGTTATTTGTGCTGTTTATTTAATTTACTTTAATTACTTCCTAATTTAGAATAACTTAAATATATGGTGGAACTTACTGTGCATTTTAAATGCTGGTACTGTCTACAGATAAAGTTATGCTTTTTATTACAGATGGTTGCTTCAAGAATTTTTATCATAGTTTTTTTCTAAATTTTGAAGTGTTGGTGTATTTAGATCTACCATAGTTCTGGTATTCAACATTGACTTTGTTCATTCAGGAACGTCTGAGCAAAACAGTGACATCAGTTAAAATCAGAAACAATCCACTAACCAAACTTGCTGGATCTAAATGAGCCAACACTGGCACAATACTCCAGTCCTCAACACTTTCCTTCTCCCCAGAGCTGAACTGCACACCTCTCTAACAAAAGTCATCATGTACAAAGACACACCTTAGAACATAGAACATAGAACAGTACAGCACAGTACAGGCCCTTCGGGCCACAATGTTGTGCCAAACTTTTACCCTAAACCTAAGGTCTATCTAACCTCCACTGCTACCTTATACTATCATCCATATGCCTAGCTAATAGCCGCTTAAGTGCCCCTAATGAGGCTGACTCCACTACCCTCTCCGGCGATGCATTCCATGCTCCTACCACTCTGAGTAAAGAACCTACCGCTGACGTCTCCCCGATATCTATCTCCTTTCACTTTAAAACTATGTCCCCTCGTAAAACTTTAAAACTACCTCCCCCCCTAGGAAAAAGTCTCTGGCTGTCTACTCTATCTATACCTCTGATCATTTCGTACACCTCTGTCAAGTCACCTCTCATCCTTCGTCGTTCTAAAGAGAAAAGCCCTAGCTCTCTCAACCTTTCCTCGTAAGACCTTCCCTCCATTCCAGGCAACATCCTGGTAAATCTCCTCTGCACCTTTTCTAACGCCTCCACATCTTTCCTGTAATGAGATGACCAGAACTGGACTCGATACTCCAGATGTGGCCAAACCAGGCTTTTGTATAGCTGGAGCATAACTTCGTGGCTCTTGAACTCAATCCCTCTATTAATGAAAGCTAACATACCATACGCCTTCTTAACAACTCTAGCCACCTGGATGGCAGTTCTCAGGGAACTGTGAACATGAACCCCAAGATCGCTCTGCTCCTCCACACTGCCAAGAATCTTTCCGTTAACCCTGTATTCTGCTTTCAAGTTTGTCCTTCCAAAATGAATCACCTCACACTTTTCAGGGTTAAAGTCCATCTGCCACTTCTCAGCCCAGCTCTGCATTCTATCAATATCCCTTTGTAACCTAGAACAGCCCTCCGCACTGTCCACAACACGACCCACCTTCATATCATCCGCGAACTTGCTATTCCACCCTTCCACTCCTTCATCCAAATCATCTACAAAAGTCACAAATAGAAGAGGACCCAGAACAGATTCGTGTGGTACACCTCTCATAACTGAGTACCATGTTGGATATTTTCTGTCCACAATGACTCTTTGTCTTCCAAGGGTCAGCCAATTCTAAATCCAATCTGCCACATTTCCCCCTATCCCATGCCTCCTTACCTTCTGCATGAGCCTACCATGGGGAACCTTATCAAACGCCTTACTTAAGTCCATGTATACCGCATCCACTGCTCTACCTTCGTCCACGTGTTTGGTCACCTCTTCAAAGAATTCAGTAAGGTTTGTGAGGCATGATCTACCCCTCACAAATCCATGCTGACTATCATGAATCAAACTGTGCCTTTCCAAGTGATCATAAATCCTGTCTGCCAGAGCCCTTTCCAATAATTTGCCCACCACTGACGTAAGACTAACTGGCCTGTAATTTCCAGGGTTATCCCTGTTCCCTTTTTTGAACAAGGGAATGACGTTTACCTCTTTCCAATCTTCTGGCACTATACCCTGGGACAGTGAGGGCGAAAAGATCATCGCCAAAGGCCCTGCAATCTCGTCCCTCGCTTCCCATAGAATCCTTGGATAAATCCCATCAGGCCCAGGGGACTTATCTATCTTCAACTTCCTCAGAATTCCTAGCACATCTTCTTTACTAACATCAACCTCCTCTAGCCGACCAGCCTGTTTCACACTGACCTCCTCTACAACTAGGTCCCTCTCAGTTGCGAATACTGAAGAAAGGTATTCATTAAGGACCTCTCCTATCTCTTTAGGCTCTGTGCACAAATTCCCTTTACAATCCTTGATCGGTCCTACCCTTTCGCTGGTCATTCTCTTGTTCTGCACATAGGTGTAAAAAGCCTTAGAGTTTTCCTTGATCCTATCCGCCAAGGTTTTCTCATGCCCCCTTATAGCTCTCCTAAGCACCTTCCTTCAGCTCCTTCCTGGCTAACCTGTGTCCCTCTAGAGCCTTTTCCGTTCCTTGTTTCCTAAACCCTACATAAGCATCCTTCTTCCTCTTAACCCATTGTTTGACCTCTCTTGAGAACCAAGGCTCCCTCACTCGACTGCATCTTCCCTGCCTGCTAGGGACAAACATATCGAGCACATGCAGTATGCATTCCTTAAACAATCTCCACACTTCTGTGGTGCTCTTCCCTGACAGCATCTGTTCCCAATTTATGTTACCCAGTTCTTGCCTAACAGAATTGTAATTAGCCTTCCCCCAATTATAAACCTTACCCTGCTGTATGTAGCTATCCTTTTCCATAACTATTGTAAAAGTAACAGTTATGATTGCTACTGCCAAAATGCTCTCCTACCAACAGGTCTAACACTTGGCCTGGTTCATTGCCAAGCACCAAATCCAAAGTGGCCTCTCCTCGTGTTGGTCTGTCTGTGTCAGGAATCCTTCCTGAATGCACTGGACAAAACCTGCTCCATCTAAACTATTACAACTAAAATGTTTCCAATCAATATTTGGAAAGTTGAAGTCACCCATGACTACAACCCTGTGACTTCTGCACCTTTCCAGTATCTGCCTCCCAATCTGCTCCTCTATTTCTCTGCAACTGTTAGGGGGTCTGTAAAAAAACCCGAATCAAAGTGACTGCTCCTTTCTTGTTCTGGACCTCAACCCAAACTGACTCTATAGACATATCATTCTCGAACTGCCTTTCAGTAGCTGCTATACTCCTCCTGACTAGCAATGCCACTCCCCCACCTCTTTTTCCACCCTCCCTATTTCTGTTAAAGCATCTAAATCCCGGAACTTCCGACAACCATTCCTCTCCCTGAGTTACCAAGTTTCTGTTTCAATTAAATGCAACAATGTGCATCCTAACTGGGCTCCTCCATTGCTTCCTTTCATTTCAAGAATCACTCCCCAACACATCATTAAAAACCCATTAGCTGGTTGAAATCATCATGCTACACTTGACTTACCACTCCGTGATTACCTGTTCAACCTAAGTATCTACTGTCTGCCTTCCATCTCAGCACAGCGTGGGGAGCAACCTTCCTGAGAAAATCTGCCATTCAATATCTTCTGCATCAAGGAATGGGAAGCACAGGAAGTTGTGAACAGGTTTCCTGTGACAGACCCCATCTATGAACACCAAGCTTTGAAGTACCTTGGCAAAAATCATCCATGTTAAACAGATTCAGCAAAGCCAAGGCACCTGTGCCAGCAGCCTCCACAGCAGAAGCCTCTGTAGAAATCCCTCTTGCACTTGTGAAGTGACTCAAACAATATTGCACATTACCAAGTACTGTCTCCTTTACTGAATGAGTGGCTTGCTAATTATCTTAAAAACTGTGAATGGGATGCTGTCATTTGGTTTCGAGGATTTGAATTTGCAAGATAAATAAACTTCCGGCAGATGACTAGTTCCTATTATGAAGTAGCAGGAGGCAGCGCAGTATAAGACCCTGTATGATTTGAAAAGGACACTTGTAAGATTATAATAAATATGGCAGCTCTTGCTAAACTTAACTAAACCCAACCAAAGCATTGACTTAGACCCACCAGTCACAAACCCACTTCACTGGCTGGGCCAGCATTTTTATTGCTCATCCCTTGTAGCCTTGAAAAGATGGTGGTTTGGCTTTCTGGAACTGCTGCAGTCCGTTAGTGTAGATACCCCCACAGTACTGTTGTGGAGGGAATTCCAATATTTTGACCCAGCAACACTGAAAAGAATGACAGTGTATTTCCAGTGAGCAACTCCATTATCTGCTGCCCTATCCCTTCCAGATGAAATCGGTTGTGGGTTTCGCAAGTGCTGTGTAAGGAGCCATGGAGAATTGTTATGGGACTCTTTGTGGATAATACCAGCTGCTGCTACTGTGTATTGGTATGGAGGGAGTGAAAGTTTCGAGGATGTACTACCAATCAGTGGGCTGCTTCTTGAGTGTTGGTGTAGTTATGTTCTTCCAGGCAAGTGAAGACTATTCCATCAAGGTCCTGAATTGTGCCTTGTAGGCGGTGGACAGGCTTTGGGAAATCAGGAAGTGAGTTACTTCCTGCTGTATTCCTCACCTGTGACCTGGTACCATATTTATAAGACTGTAAGCCATAGGTTTGCGTTGATCTCCTTACTAATTAACAGATTTTTAATCTCGGCCCTGAATATACTTGATGACCCAGTCTTTACCACCCTCTGCATTCAAAAAAATGCCACCGATTCATTCCTCTCTGAAAGAAAAAGAATTCTTCAACTCTGCCTTAGTGAGCAACCCCTTAAACTTGAGATTATGCCCTCTGGTCATCGACTGTTCCACATAGCTCGGCCAATTTACTTTCTGGTTGTTGCCGTCAACATCAGTGTATTACCAATGGTAATGACATTTGAGTTTGTGAGAGATGGTTAGAATCTCTGATGGTGGAGATAGCCATTGTCCAGCTCTTATGTGGAATGATACTTGCCACTTTTCAGTCCAATTCTGAAATTAGATCAGGAGCTTAGTGGCCCTGGAGAAACCTTAACTAAGCATCTGTAAGCAGGTGCTCCTTGATAGCACTGTTAATAACCCTTTCAGTCACTTTACTGATGATGTGGAGAGTCAACTATGGGGCGGTAATTGGCCAGTTGAATTTGACCTTTTTTGTATACTGAACATGCCTAAGCAATTTACCACATTGTTTGTTTGGTAGATATCCATACTGTAGCTGTGCTGGAGCAGCTTGACTAGGAGTCTAGCAAGTTCTGGAACGCAAGTCTTCAGTACAAATACCAGATTATTTTCAGGGCCCATAGCCTTTCAGTATCCAGTGTCTTTAACGGTTTCTTGATATCACGGGATGTGAATTGAATTGGATGAAAACTGGCATCTGTGATACTTGGCGCCTCAGGAGGCGGTAGTCCACTTGGCACAACTGGCTGGAGGTTGTTTCACATGCTTCAGTGTTGTCTTTTTGCACTGATGTGCTGGGCTCTTGCATCATTGAGAATTGGGCTGTTTGTGGAGCCTCCTGCCCCAGTGAATTGTTGAATTGTCTACTATTCATAATTGGCTGTGGCAAGACTGCAGACCTTGGTTCTGACCAGTTGGTTGTCAAATTGTCTAGCCCTGTCTATCACTTGCTGCTTATGCTGATTAACACACAAGTAACCCTGTTTTGTAGCTTACTAGATTGATACCTCATTTTTAGGTATGACCTCCTGCACCGTGTTTTACCAGAGCTACCTCCTGGCTGTGTTTAAACTAGGCCATGAGGTTCCAGATTTATGGTCGAATCCAGTTCTGTTGCTGTAGTTGGCATACAGCACCCCGAGATGTCCAGACTTAAGTTAGTAGATCTCTTTGAAATCAATCACATTTAAGGTGCTGATAGAGCCACACAACATTATGAAGCGTGTACTGTTTGTGAATAAGGAACTTTATCTCCACAAGGACTGTATGGTCAATACTGTCATGGGCTGATGCCTCTGTGGCAAAACACGCTTGTGACGTAGAAATAATGTGGACTTTTTTTTTCCTGTTGTTACAGCCATGATCATACTGAATGGTGGAGCAGGCTCAAAGAGACATGTGGTGTACTCTGCTTCCAGTTTCTTTGTTAGTTCCCTCACCATCTGCCACAGATCCAGTTTAGCAGTGGTATCCTTTAGGGCTTAGTAGTCATGTTGCTGAGCCGCTCTTGGTTGTGAACATTGATGACCTCATCCAGATTACATTCTGCGGACCTTTCCCTCCTCTGTGCTTTCTGCAAAGGCACTCAATATGGAGGAGTATGGATTCATTGATAGTTGGAGGAGGTTCTCAGTGGTGATAAGGAAGCGATTTCTTTGCCCATGTTTGACTTAATGCCATAAGGTAGCATGGCTTCTGGAGCCAATGTTTAGTACATGAAGGACAACTGCTTCCTAATTGTATTTCACTTTGTTGCCACCTCTATTGCCTTTTATTTTGCCAGCAAGGCAAGACCCACGCGTACACAATCTTCCTGCTGTCTATAAGGTATGATTCAGTGAGTATGACTACTCCGTGAGACAGCTAGTTTTGTCTCTTGAAGCCATATATTGGTAAGGAGGACTTTTCAGGGTTGACAGGGCTAAATGTGCTTTTGTTTGGGTGCCAAGATTGCTGCAGTGAGCTCCATCATATGTCATTGCTCGATTTGAGACATTTCAGCAGTTTAGTACAACTGAGTTGCTATTTCAGAGTACATTTAAGAGTTAACCACTTTGCTATGGATCTGGAGTCACATAGGCTTATCGAGACAAGGATGGCAGATTTCGTTCTACCAGTGTCTCAAGGTAAGCATGCAGATGCAGCAGGTAGCAAAGAAGGCAAATGGTATGTTGACCTTCATTGCGAGAAGTTTTGAGTACAGGAGCAGGGAAGAGTTGTTGCAGTTATACTGGACCTTGGTGCGGCCACACCTTTTAATATTGTATGCAGTTTTGATCTTCTTTTCTGAGGAGGGATGCTCTCGCTGTCCATGGAGTGCAGTGAAGGTTTACCAGGCTGATTCTGGGGATGGCAAGACTGACATACGAGGAGAAATTGACTACATTAGGATTGTTTTCGCTGGAGTTCAGACGAATGAAGGGAGATCTCCTAGAAACTTAGAATTCTAACAGGACTATGTAGGGTAGATACGGGGAGGATGTTCCTGATGGTGTGTGTGTCCTGAACCGGAGGTCTAAGTCTGAGGATTTGCATTTAGGATGGAGATGAGGAGACATTTCTTCACCCAAAGAGTGGTGAGCCTGTGGAACTCATTACCACAGGAAGTAGTTGATGCCAAAACATTGAATGTATTCAAGAGGCAGCTACATATAGCTGTTAGGGTGAATGAGTTCAAAGGTTATGGGGAGAAAGCAGGATTATGCTACTGAGTTGGACGATCAGCCATGATTGCGAAGAATGGTGCAGCAGGCTAGAAGGTCCAAATGGCTTCCTGCTCCTATCTTCTGTGTATCAATAGTACTGGTAAACCAGATGGCCCTTTACCATTATTAGTAATGTTTTCATGGTCATAATTAGACATATTAGTTCTAGCTTGTTTAAAAAAAAAATCTTGTTCCATCTTCTGCCATAGATTACTAATCCAGCAATACCAATACTCCGTTGCCTCCTTGTGGCATTAATTCTTTTTATTACAAAGTGTGATTCTTATGTATGATTGTCTCATCACCTGTTGGGACAGAGCATAATGCACAGTATTCCTTCCTTTTGTTGTATTGGTTGGGATACAGGCTTTTTAGAGCACTACTATTTTATCAGTGAGCATTTTGAAAGTCACTGAACTTCCAGAAATTGCAAGCAGTCTATTTATTTTGATGCACAGTCCATTGTAAATTGCAGCTTGGCATGCGCCATGTATCTTATAGGGAAACATTTTCCTTCTCGCCATTCTTCTTACCCTCAAATGTACCATGTGCCATCCACCTCCACCTCTCACTGGCTCCAACATGCCTTTCTTTTAAAGATCATCTCTCACAGGTCTCTTTAATTCATTGCCTACCTTCAGTCTCCAATGAACAGAGATCTTGTCAGACTCTTCATTCCTCAGCTTTCTCCCTGCCTGTTCCATGTGTCAAGACACACTTCCCAATCTATCTCACTCGAACCTCCTGTTCGTTCAGTCACTGGTTTGTGTTCTTAATATAGGCCAATATCTAATGTGTCAACACTGCCCAACTTTGCTGGTGTGAGCAAAATGTCTACTTCAGTGTGCGAAGTATTCCAGATAGTTGAGTGTACAGTTTATAGGGAGCGTTGAAAACAGTCTTGGGGCCAGATGCGCCATTAATGAATGACTGCTCATTCTGAAGTGAAATGGTGTTTATGCTAGCCTAATCCTTCAGAGTTCACCTGTTGTTTGGTTTATAAAACATACATTGGAATTTGGTGACCAAATTCTACTCTGGACTACTATTTTTAGATTGCTTTGCATCCATAACAAACTGATTTTTGCAAAATACAGAAGAATTTTGAGAGAAGATGAATTGAACTGAAAGCAGAAGCTTACATTGCAAAGCTGGGTAACAAGCATGAATGTTGCATCACGTTACCTTGGTAAACTGTACACTGGTACTTCTAATAATATATGAAAAAGGCCCATATACAAAATGATTATACAGATGTATAATCTTTTGGGGTCCTTAAAGGGGATTGAATAACTGGTATATGGGGACAATACTTATATACAATGCCCACAATATATTGGTGTATTTAAATGAGCAGTGCTCTTGTAACAGATTTTGGTGCGAATGAGATGATTGCTTATTGTGTTGATACAAAATAAACCTTTTAGCTCATGTTTCACAGCAACAATCCTCTTTAAGAACTGTTTTTCTTTTCCTTTTTCAGCTGTCTAGTTGTTACTGTGCTCCAGGTCAGTACCCCCATTCTAATCAACAGTATCGACCTGTAGCCCCTATCCATTACAACACTCAGCAGAACCAGCCATTGTCACAAACTGCCCAGCAAACAGGTTGGTTTCTGTTTGTGCTCATTTTCTTTCTTGTTTTCAGATCTGTTTTTGAATCTAATCACTTACATTTTTCATTTAATTGATCATCTTGAAGTCCTTGGAAATGTCTCCTGAGAACAGAGGAAATTAAAGAATTATGCTGTTGGTCATATTTATTATTGTCCAAAAAGAAACAAAATTAAACCATTTGGTGAAAATCAGAGGTGCTGAATGATTTTCTTTGAACTTGTCAACTTGTTGGTCTCCACTCTGGCATGTGTTTGAAGGATGTTGAGTATGAATTTATCATCAGTATTTCCACGAGCTGTTGAATACGAGGCCGGAGCACTGTCTGAGAGTGCTAGATTTCTCACAGTGAACCGGTCTCTTTTTCAGCTGCTTCATAAACCACGGGGGAAATGTCCAGTTTGATGGTTTACAAAATCAAAATGAACTATGATGAAACAGATCTTGGAACTTGTGTTTTTTTCTAAATGAATAGCATGTTGCTTAACTGAAATTCAGTGAACCTGAAGATTAATATAATTTGATTTTCATAAAAAGGGGACTGTACTCTGATTTGGTTTGTTGTAAAATGTAAGAAATTAAGTGTATTTTCTGCTTAAAGTAGGATTGTAGAAAATTTCTTTAACTCCTACTGAATTGTCTTTGGTACCAAATACTCCTGTTATTTCCCCATTTTGGTGATGGGAAATGAATAACAACATCTAAACATGGAATGATGCTTGTATCCTGGGGAAAGGTTCTGAACCATCCATTTACCCTGCCCTGCTTTGCTGTCTTCAGGGGACGTTGATGGTGATTTGCTGTGCAGTGTTGAAATAATTGAAAAATGTACATGGTCGTGCTGCAGTCTCTTGCCACCTTTCAGTGTGAACTTCATCTGGTTGTCACGGAGAGCATCTTCCATGTAATTTGGCCATTGAGCATTTTGCTTAAAATATAACATTGTTCTTGGGTGTTCCTGCTTAATAGAGAATACAGTGCGGTTTGTCTAATACACTCGTCTCGCACAGTGGTAGTGTCCCTGCCTCTGTCCCAGGAGACCAATGTTCAAGTCCCACCTGCTCCAGAGATGTGTAATAGCATTTCTGAGCAGGTTGATTGGAAAATAATTCTGTTTTCTAATGCCTGTTAGGTTAAGATTTTACTGAATGGTTGAAAAGTCTCAAGTTAGGATGGGATTTTTAAAAATTTAATTCATTTAAATGCAGAAATAATTTATTAGGTACTTTGTATTCTCTAACATGGTTTGTAAATTTGGTCACTTTTTAAAATTCATATGTAAAATTTATACTTTGGGTTTGTAAGCTGATGTTGAATTATCACCTTGGAATAGTGATAATATATTTACTTTTGTAGGATACGAACAATATATTTTCTAATTCATCAGAATTCTGATTATATTCAACCTGTTCAGTCATGTTTTGTCATCTCTGAAGCAGGTGGGACTTGAACTTGAGCTTTCTGGACCAGCAGTAGACAGAGTACCACTGCACCACAAGAGCTCTCCTAATAACTCGGCTCTTGGTTACTTTAAGCAACCTGTTCAAACATGAGATCACACATCTCTGGCACAGGTGAGACTTGAGCCAGGACTTTCTGGGTGAGAGGCAGGGACGCTTCCACTGTGCCACAAAAACCCTAAAACAGTTTTTTTTTGTGGTGGACCTACCATTGAATCCCCCAACTAATGAACTGAGCAAATGAACACTGCTGGTGGCAAAACCCAGCCCTCTCTTCAACTTTCTCATTACCACGTTCCGAAATGTTATTACACCCTTTTTGGAGCAAGTGGGACTTGAACCCAGGCATCCTGACTCAGATAGCGATACTACCACTGCTCCACAAGAGCCAGCAGCTTTTAAAATAAATTGCTTTCATGCACAACTGAACACTTTTTTTTCTACAGGAAACTTTTCTGTTTTTATATCCAGAAATGTTATTACGGACAAGTGGCGCTTTTTCCACAACTAAATCACCTGTGACTTTTTTTTTTAACTTATCTACCACAACGAAATTGTCCATGTTTCCAAGTAATCAGTTTACATGCAAAGCCTGGTAAGGTCAATGCAATACCAGCAACGATGGAAAAGGCAAAGTGAAAAGGAGGCGATTAACCCATAATTGAGTTAGATGAGGAAATAAGGTACTCTATCCCTATGGTCCCCGTTTTCTAAAGACCTCAAGAATATTGGTGGAAACTGCATGCTGCCCCTTCAAGGACACAAGACTAGTTATTTGTATTTTTAGATATCTATCTCCTAATAGCCCTGTTCAGAGATGTCATTACACATGTCTAGAGCTGCTGTGACTTGAACCTGGGTCTCTCAGCACCACAAGAACCCTAAGACTTAACTCTTAAAAACAAATTCCATTGAGCATCACCTACACTGAATCAACTGTGGAGATGTTTGGCTCACCATTAGGGGTGGTAATGTCACTTAATGAGTAATCCAGACCTCAGATTCAAGTTTTATCGGGCTAATTGTGGTGCAGTGCTAATGTCCCTACTTCTGAGCTAGGACACCTCATTCAACTCCCATTTACTCCAGAGGTGTGTGATAATATATTTTAAACTGGTTGATTTGAAAATATCGTCTGGTTTACCCGTAAATGAATCTGCAGTTCTTACACATGACATGCAACACTGATTATTATTTCTCTAGAAGATTGTTTCTCTACTCTGTTTGCACCATCTGTACTGTCAGTCTGCTTGTCTGTAATGCAGACCTGGATGCATCACAATTGTGAGCAAGGCATAAGAGAAGCAAAATTAGCAAGAATTAGATGAAATACTAGTGCGGGTGACTTAACACACATTGAAAGAAGATACAATTCTGCTTTGTTAAGTAAAATCCTACTGAAGTCCGCAAGAATGAATAAAATTTTAAATAGTAAGAATTGTTATTTTTACTAAAATGGCATATTTCTTCTGCAGATGCTCTTTAATATGAAAGTGGCCAGATGATTTTGAATAAAGTGTGATCTGGATGCTTTGCTTTTAAATAAGACAATGTGATTTGAGAAAGAAATGTAATTTGAAGGTACCACATGATGTAATACAGAATTAAATAAAAAGATCCATCGTTTTGAAAATCTTCATATTATCAAATAGAATTTGAACTCCACAGGATTTTCTTGTAATGCCATTTTATCAATGCTTATGTTCCAAGGCATTATAAGTCCTTCATTTCGTTTGGGCCATGTCCAATTTTTGGAAGAAATCGACTAAATTATAAATTTGTAATTATGTTGTTGCAGGCTTTCAAACAGTGATGTCAAGTCAACAGCAGAGCTACCAGGGCTTGGTTAGTGTTCAGCCTCAAAATCAAAATGTTGTGAGTGGCCAACATAGCAATATGGGCAATCAGATGCAAGGCATGATGGTCCAGTATCCTTCAATGCAATCCTATCAGGTATGTCACTTTAAGTGATTTTTACTTATCTTGCCATCCACTTCAAGAAATAGCAAAGTTTGAAGGTAAAGATAAATATCAGGCTTTTTTTGGTCAAATTGCCGAGACATGCCCCTGGCCTCAACCAGTTGTTTTAATGAAGAAAGTTAATCTTTGGTTTAAAATAAAATGAAATCAGTTGTGTTACTAACATGTAATTTACTGTATTCCATCCTAATGGCTCCAGTAACATACCCTGATGCAGTTTATTTGGAAATAGCAAGTGCCATAACTTCTCATCAGTCTGTTAGCTTCCCCAAAGTCACTGCATGCTTGGTAATCACATTATAGGATGGAGAACCTGTGATGCCACAACCTCTGCCTAAGTCTGGTGTCTTTGCTAAATTTGGGTTGTTTGGAACAGTTCACAGTCACTTCGCAATTAAGCTGTTTAATACCCCCTGAAATTGAAAAGATTTTAAATATCAATTCTCTTATGAGTATGACACTGGCAGTGCAGCATCCCTAGGTTCCCATAAAAATGTGGTCATGAGCTTTTTTTTTTTTTAAATCATACAGTCTGTACACTGAAGGTGTTCCCACAGTGCCAGGAAGTTAAAAGTTCCAGGATTTTGTGTTTGTGACCTTTATATAAATCAGGGTGGTGTGCATTTTCTTGGAGAATGCTCCTAGACATGCCTGAGCAATTTGATGCAAGAACAGTGTCAGTTGTGCATGTTACAGTCAGGGCACATTGATCAATGATGAAAGGTGTTTGAAACCACGAAATGGAGTGCTAACCAAGCAGACTATTTTGTCTGGAATAGTGTAAAGCTCCTTGATGTTGATGGAATTGCAGCAGTCCAAGAAAGGGAATTCAAGAACACTCAGTTTATGATTTGTTGATAGAGAGCCTTTAAGGAATAAGGGATGAGCCACTTTTGTCAGATTACATTGTCTCTGATCTGTTCAAGAAGCCAACATATTATTATGTCTTGTTTAGTTAATTTTGTTGTCAGTTTTGATCCTTAAGACTTTAATTTTCTGGTAAATCCAGCAGTGATAATGTTGCTCGATATCAAGAGAATGTGGGTATGCATGCTCTTTATTGTTGGAGAAGTTCATTGCCTGATATGTGGTTTAAAAAAATTCTACTTGCCACTTCTTGTTCTGATCCTGCATGTTATCCAATAGACTATTAGCTAACATGTTTAAAAAGCTTTAAAAAAACTGATTAATAATTGATACTTGAATAATTTTTTTGGTTTTTGGCTTCAACACTGTCCAAAAAGCTACAAGTTATCTATCTTCTTATGTGTTTAAAATTTAGATATCATTAACTCCAGGCTCTCAAGGAGTGGGTCAACAGTCTTATCATCAGCCAATTCTAATCCCAAGTCATTCAAACCAAGGGCCTTTACCTTCTGCAGGAATGCCAGTCTATTACAGTGTTATCCCACCATCTCAACAAAATAGTATGAGGTCAGTGTCTTTGCTGAAGTGTTTTAAACTGTCCACTTTACTTCATGAAATGGTTTTTTTTTTTCTTTTCATTCTGAACTATATGTGACCTTTTGAGTTTTACCAACAGCAGTTCAGTCCTAATCTCAAGAATTTTGAGGAATATTAAATTCAAGTTTTGGGTGATGAGGAAAATGTTGGAGATGTGTTGAAATTTAAGTTCACTTAGCTCTTATGTTTGCTCCATTTCCCTTGCTCAGTCTTTTGTTATCATGTTAATAACAACAAACTTCTAGGTCTACTGCATCCCATACTACGTAAAGATTCAAATGAAGTTGCAACACCAGTCTACTTGCATTCCAAACAGTAGAAGCATGATGCAATAGACAGCTGAAGCAATCCCACAACCAACAAATCAAATCTCCTCTCTGGAGTTTGTCACAGCTAGTTACGATTGGTGGTAGACAATTCAACGACTAACAGGAGGTAAAGGCTCCACAATATTCTCATTCTGAATGATATGGGAGTAAAGTATATTAGTGTAAAGACAAAGCTGAAGTATTGTGGCAGTCTTCAACCAGAAGTGCCAATTGGATTATCCATCTCGGCTTCCTCCACAGGTCCTCAGTATCATAGATGCTAGTCTTCAATCAATTAGTTAACTGCATGTGATGTCAAGGAACAGCTGAAGATGCTGGATATTGCAAATGTCGTGAGTGATGACACATTCTAACAATATTACTGAAGACTTGTGCGCCAGAACCTAGTACGCTCCTCGCGAAGCTGTGCTAGTACATCTACAACACGTACATCCATCTGACTATGGAAGATTGTCTGGATATGTCCTGAGTTCAGAATGCAGCACAAATTCAACTTGGCCCATTACCACCCTATCAGTCTACTTTCGATGATCAGGAAAGTGTTCATGATCCGTTTCATCAGTCTACCAAGTAGCAGGTACAAAATACATGTAGAAATGACTTCCCACTTAGGCCAGGAGCCGCTCAGCTCCCAACCTCAATGCAGCCTTGGTCCAAACATGGACAAAAGTGCTGAACTGCGGAAGAGACACTGGCCTTGCCGTCAAGGCCCCATTCAAGCAATTACAGCATCAAGGATCCCTAGCAAAACTGCTGTCAATGAAAAGTAGGGAAAATCTCTCCACTGGTCGTGGTTGTTGGTGGTCAGTCACCTCAGCCCCAGGACATTACTGCAGGAATGCATTTGAATAGTGCCGTACACCCAATCATCAGCTTCTTCATTGCTCACCTTGTTCAGTAATGATCGCGCATGGTTCAGCGCCACAATTTCACTGAAGCAGTCTGTGTACCCATGTGCAGCAATATCTGTACAACACTGAGACTTGGGCTATGTGGCAAGTAACATTTGTACCCCACAGCTGGTCGGCAACAATATTTCCAACAATAGAGAATCTAACCATCACTTCTTGATGCTCAATGGCATTGTCATTGCTAAATCACTCGTTTTCAACATTTTGGAGTTATCATTGACCAGAACCTGGACTGGACCAATCGTGTAGCCACAGTATCTACAAGAGCAGTTCAGAATACTACTGCGAGTAACTCGACACTCGGCTCCCCAATGACTGTTTCCCATCTTCAAGGTATAAGTCAGGAGTTTGATGAAATACTGTACTCTTGTTGGAGCTGTACTTATCCAGGCAGCAGTCAAGAAAAATGACAATGCAGGACAAAGTAGCTCACATGATTGACCTTCCATCCACCACCTCCATCTTCAGCATTCAGTCTCTTCTCTACCATTGCACAGTGATAGTGTGTGCCATCTCTACAAGACATGGTGCAATAACTCACCAAGGCTCCTCCAACTTTTCACTTTTTCAAGATAAGTCTGCTGCCACCTAGAAGGACAAAGGCAACAGATGTCTCTGAGTATCAAAGTCTTCAAGGTCTTCTCCAAGCAATCCACTATCCTGAGGTAGAACTTTAAAGCTTGTTCCTCCAGTGCCACTGGGTCAAATCCTACAATTCCCTAGTAAACAGCTGCGTGGGTGCCCCTACATGCCAAGGACAGCAGTGGTTCAAGACGGCAGCTCACCACAACATTGTCCACAGCAATGTGGAATAAATACTGACCTAGCCAGTGATGCCCACATCGTATGATCATATTTTTTTAAAAGAGCAAAACTTTGCCTTCCTTTTCTATTCCGTTAGCATACAAACATGATATGATATCTTTTATGACTTCTTTAGAGTTTTGAGTTCCTGTTGTCATTGATTGCTTTTAATCAAATTTCACACTTCTTTTCCATTGCTGTCTCTGATTTATTGCGTGTTGAAATCTCCCATTATAAGTATCCTATTTAGGAACTGAATTGAATGCCCTTCTACTGAATGCACAAAACAGCAAACTAAAATATTATTGAAGTATTATGATTCCACTGCACTTGTGATTTACTCAGGGTTCATGATGCTTTCTTTCATGTAGATACAAAAACTGAAGAACCATTACCTTCCTGTTAGAATCTTAGGTTACCACTGTTTCTTCTTAATACTGGTAAAATGTGAAAAAGGAGAAACCATGTTGTGTTCCAACTTATGAGGACTTGAATAGTGTCTTCTTTTGTCCCTCCATGTTTCAACATAGACTGAAAGTTGGCTCTGAGCAAGGTTTTTTTGAACTTCTGATCACTTACTGAAAACCTTTTGTGTTGAAATTCCAATTGAAATTCCAACTTAAATCCCACTCTTCGTTTAAACAGCTCTGACTTAGCCTGGAGATTATTTTCACTGCAATGATTTCTGACCATTTATACAAGGAGTATGGTTGCTGTCATGCTTTTATTTATATAAACGTTTAGATCTGTTGTAAAATACCATGTTTTGGGTTTGCACGTTAGCTTCATCAAATTTAAATATGCTGTTAGCAATGAGATCCTGCACGTTTTTACTCCTGCCTTGTTTCGATCCTGCATTTTTCACTTTAGACAAGCTGTTTTTCACAATTGTCAGTTCCAAGACATCTGTACCATGTCTTGTTGGCTACAATTATAACTCCAAAGATGCCCTGTGTCTCAGTATTTCATTTCATTTCTGTTAAAATAGATTGCGACTGATCGAAGTGGAAAACGATTACTCTCTGCATTAAAAGACCTGCAAAGTGTAACAAAGAATAGTTAATTTTTATTGATTTTGCCCAGAGTGGAGCTCATACTTCTGACCTAAATCCAGATAGTTTAAACACAAAGTAAGCATTTTTTCTCTTTAAAGTTCATCAGTAGGTTATCTGCAGCCTCCAGGAACAGATCAGATGCAGTTCCCTCGGCCATCTTCCCCATGCAATTCTCAACAAGTGCAAAGCCAACAGTGTGCAGGTGAGTAAATGAACTTTGTACTCTAGATTATCTTCCTAGATTTAACAAATTAAGTGGAAATTCTATTTAAAAAATTTAGAATTTCCATTTACACCAAATAAAAATGATTGTCTGTCTTGAAATTGAGGTTCTAATCTATGCTAAAATTAGGTATTCAAATCTTGAAACCCAAGGACACGACAGAATAAAGAAAATTAACTGGAAAATCTAACGTGCTGTCAAATATTTGAAAATTCGCCTCTACCTTAACATTTGTGTGGTGTTTTTAAAATGCATAATACAACTAGTCATTATTTTGTAAAAGCCAATCCATGTTTGACAAATTTATCACAGTTCTCTGAGAATGGAATGAAGAAGAACTGGTAGAGGTGTATATTTAGATTTTCAAAACATTCGTTAAGTTGCCAGACAAAAGATTACCTCACAAGGTAAGAGATCATGAGTGTGGTAGATTATCCCAAAGAGGTAATTAGGATAAATGGGTCATTTTCAAGTTAGCAAATTTGTGGGGTGCCACAGGTATCAGTTCTGGATCTCAAGTACTTAGAATGTGTATATAAATGACTTGGATGAAAGGATAGATTGTATTGTAGACATTTTTCCTGATGAGATAAAAATAAGTTGGGAAGTAAGTTATGAGGAAAATACAAAGAGTCTGCAAAGGAATTGATAGGTTAAGTGCCAAAAGTTAGCAAATAAAGTAATTTGAGAAAGTTTGAGGTTGTCCATTTGACAGGAAGAGTAGAAAAGGGTGTTTTTACACTTGAATTACAAAAAGACAAATGATATGTTGTCCTTTATTGCACGCAGCAAAGTCTTGCTGCAGCTCTGCAAAACATTGAGACCACATCTGGAGTATTGTGTACAGTTTTGGTCTCCTTGTAAGGAAGGAAGGAAATGCTTGCAATGGAAGCAGTCCAGAGAATCTTCACCAGACTGTTTCCTGCGATGAAAGGTTTGTCTTACAAGGAAAGATTAAGCAAGCTGGGGATGCACCAATTGGTGTTTAGAAGAATGAGGGATAATCTTTCTGAAATGTATAAGATTCTGGGATCTTTAATGGAGCAGATGCTGGAAGGATGCTTCTCCTCTCTGTGCCCTCCAGTTCTAGACTTCACAATTTAAAAATTAGAGGTTTCCATTCAAAATTGATATAGAAGAAATTCCTTCTATAAAGCTTTAAAGCCCTTGAAGTTGTTTTCCTCAGTGAGCAGTGGAGACTGTGTCACTGAATACATTCAAAGCTGTTAGATTTTTACGGACCGGGAAATTCAAGACAATGGAACGTAGCCAGGAAGTGGATGTTAAGGCCACAGTTAGATCTGCTGTAATCATATGATAAAAATGGCAGCACGGTGGCTCAGTGGTTAGCACTGCAGCCTCACAGCGCCAAGGTCCCGGGTTCGATTCCAGCCCCAGGTGACTGTCTGTGTGGAGTTTGCACATTTTCCCCACGTCTGCGTGGGTTTCCTCCGGGTGCTCCGGTTTCCTCCCACAGTCCAAAGATATGCAGGCTAGGTGGATTGGCCATGCTAAATTGCCCATAGTGTTCAGGGATGTGTGGGTTATAGGGTGCTGGGTCTGGGTGGGATGTTCCAAGAGTCGGTATGGACTTGTTGGGCCGAAGGGCCTGTTTCCATACTGTAGGGATTCTAATTCTAATTCTAAAACAGGCTGGATGAACCATTTGGCCAGTATTTCTAACGAACTTGCATAATACACATGCTCTCCACTGGCAAAACTTTATTCAAATTTATCATGTTATTAGGGCAGAATTGAAGACTTTCACATACTTTGCTTCTGTGTGCTTTGGTACAATCTTCTCCTGAATTCATCTACAAACTGAACTTGATTTTCACTCCCAACATAAAATGCCATAACAGATCAATTGAGATCAACACAATTCATTATATTGATGAAGTATACCCTGTCACCAATTAAACTTTAAAAATTGAATAAAGTGCAGCAGTTAACTCTGCCAGTGATCATAAAAGGAATTATGATACAAACGTGTAAATCTAACAGTGTCTCCAAACTCTCTAAATGCAAAAATGATATGGTTGTCTGAGTCATCGTCATCACGAGTTTAGCAACATGGGTTCAAAATTGCAGCATTGTTGCAGTGGCAAGATTGAAATTCACACTAAATAATCTCAGCATCATTGCAGTCTGTCAGCCTTAACTGAGTTCATTTTAGTGTAATGTCTAACTCTTCAGAATGATGATCTTAAGTGTGACAATAAGTGTTTCATAAGATGGTTTAAGCTTATCAAATGGTTGTTGTATGCTCTCAATTTAAGTTTGCAACTTTGCCAATATTGTGTAAGCACTTTTAGCAATGCTTTATATGCTGAGTTGATTCACCTTGATAGATGTTTCTGCTTTTTTTCTTGTCAGGTGGTGCCTTTTATCTATCTAATAATAGGTATATATAATTAGGCTGTGGTTGCTTCTTGAGAACTTATATTATGAAATTGACTGGTCATTGCTGTATTGTCTCTCCTGTGGACTGAGTTCTAAGTTTATAATCACTTATTTTTTATATAACCTTCACCTGAATATCTGACTAGCTTTTGGTGGCTTGATCCTCAATCTGTCTTCGTTTGTAACTAATTCAAAAATGTTAAATCGTGGATAAGTCTTTATATTTCAGTTTCAAATATATCCAGAAAGATACAGTCTGTTTCACACAAATCATTAAAAATATAAGACAATACACTGACAAATATGACCTGGCTTTTATGATTAATTTATGAAGGATCATTTTGGTCGTTGAAGTGCTGTTGAGTTTGGCAGTTATACAAATTTGTGCTGCTACTGTTAACATTATGCTTTGAAAGGCCTTTGTCCAAAATTAACCGAAGCTCTTGCTCACTTCAGTCCAACTGACAGATATTAAGTACCTTTTTGTTTTTCTCTTTTTCGGGTCATAAACTGATTGAAATTAGGACAAAGTAACTTCTTTTGGTTCTTTCATTGCTCTGGTTTTATACCTATTAATTCACAAGAACTTGCTTTTTAAGAATTGCCTCATCACCTACTAAATTGATTTTTAATCTTGTCCTATTTTGTTTTTTTTCACTCTTAACAATATTGCAAATTTTCTTTGGAGTCACAATCAAAATTTTCAAGTATCTCCAGTCGCTTCGTTTAACATGTAAAAATTTTTCATGTTTTGGAAATGGTAGCTCACAGCTAATACTTTTCCAGACATTCTGAGTAAAACATAATCTGGGTCTGGGTACACCAAATCTTAACATGTCGCAAAAAGAAAGTTAGGATCTCCTGTCTACCACCTGTTTCTTATCAGATCCTCCACTGCCTCTGATGTCAGTCTATTTGTTTGATATTCAATTCTGGGTGAGCTATAATTTGCTCCAATTAAACATTCATCTGTTGTCATTAAACATAGCTACAACTCCAGTCCCCCCTCATCAAATTCAGCTTCCTCTAGTCCTACAAACCATCCATAACTCCACGTTTCTTTGGTTCTGGTCTCTTGTGCAACCCCATCCCCTTACAATTGAAAAACCATGCCTTCATCTGTTAGCAGTCCAAATCACTCTCTTCATTTACCAAAGCTCTTTTGTTTCTCCATGTTTTCCCTTAAGTTCCTGCGTAAAATCTACTCCTTTTGACCTTTCCTGTTTAGTTCAATATCATTTTTATTCGATTACGCTATCAGACTTCAATGTTTACAGCATAGAAGGAGGCCATTCGGCCCATTGTATCTGTACTGAACAACAAAGATCTGACTACACTAATCCATTTGCAGCTTTTGACCTATAACCCTGGCAATACAGTTGGAAATCTAAATACTACTTAAATGTTACAAAAACCTCTGACTCAATTACCCTTTCTGGCAGTGAGTTCCAGACTCCCACAGCCCTCTGGGTGTTTTAAAAAGTCAGCCTCTACCGCTTACCTTAAATATATGCCCCCTGATTACTCACCCTTCTATTAATGGAAAAAGTGCTTTCCCATCCAAGCTATCTGTGCTCTTCCTAATCTAACGCACCTCTATCAGGTCCCCTCTCAACTTCCACTGCTCCAAGGCAAACAATCCTGGCTCAGACATTACACTCTGGGCAGCATTTTGGTAAGTTTCCTCTGTGCCCTGTCTTGTGCAATATCGCATCTTTCTTATAATGTGCTGACCAGACTGCATGCAAACTCTGCTTGTGGCCTAACCAGAACTTTACACAGTTCCAGCGTAACCACCTTGCTCTTGTATTCGATATCTCAACTAATAAAGGCATGTGTCCCATAGTCCTTCTTAACTAGTTTACCTACCTACCCTGCCACTGCCATCTTCAGGAATCTGGATATATGCGACACTTGGATTTTCGGTACTTTCCAGGGTCCTACCCTTCATCGTGAAATTCCTTGCCTTGTCGGCCCACCCCAAATACATTACCCCACACTTGCTGGGCTGAATTCTATTTACAATTGCTCTGCCCAGATGGCAAATCAGCTGATATCCCTGTTTGAGACTTTATAGTTTAACTTCAAAATTTACCACCCTACCAATTTTCATCTGCAAACTGTTTGATCATACATCTACGTCAAATCTTAATGTCTACCACAAAAAGCATGGGTCCCAGCATCACACCCTGTGGACCCTTGGAAGTCTGTTTTCAGCAGTCTAAGAAACATCCCTCTACCAGCGCCCTCTGCTTCTTGCCTGTCCACTAATTTTAGATCAAAAGTACTGCTTCACCTTACATCCCATGGACTCTTTCCTTTTTGACCAGTCTGCCATGAGAGGCCTTGTCAAAATCCTTGTTAAGATCCATGTAGCCCACATTTCATATGTTTCCCTCATCAAATGGAGAGGCAATTACACTGTGGTGTTATCACTAGACTAGTAATCTGGAGGCCCAGATAATTATCTGGGAATCTGGATTCAAATCCCACTGTAGCAGATGGTAGAATTGAATTCATTAAAAATCTAGAATTAAAAGTCTAATGGTGACCATAAAACCATTGTCATATGTCAAGAGAAACCCATCTGGTTCACCATTGCCGTTTAGGGAAGGAAACTGCCATCTGTTCCTGGTTTGGCCTACATGTGACTCCAGACCCGGAACAATGTGGTTGACTCAACTGCCCTACTGGCAGTTAGGAATGGGCAATGAATGCTAGCCGAGCCAATGATACCCTTATGCTATGAATGAGTTTAGAAAAAATACTTTTGGTTACCTTCTCAAAAAAACTTGATTAAACTTGTCCAACACAACCTTCCCTTAATAAATTTGTGCTGACGATCCCTGATTAGTCTGTCTCTCTCCAAGTGCAGATATATTTTATCCCTCCAAATTATTTCTGATAACTTCCCCATCACCAAGGTTAAACTGACTGGCCTCTATTTTCCTGGTCTATTCCTTTTTTTTAATGATGGATAACGTTAGCAGTCCTCCATCATCTATCACCTCACCTGTGGCTAGGGATGATTTGAAAATTACGACCAGAGCCCCTGATACTCCCTCCCTTGACTCACTTAACAGCCTGGGAGGCGTCTCATTGGGGTTTCTGAATTATCCACTTTTTTAAGCCTGCTGAACCTGTTAGTACCTCGCGCTCCCCCCCCCACCTCGCGCTCTCTCTTGCTCTCTCTCTGTTAGTTCGTTCTAATATGTCACAGTCCTCCACCCTGATGTCTGCTCGTGCATGATCCTTTTCCATTATGAAGACTGAGTGTTCATTAAGGACTGTGCTCGCATATCCTGGGTCCAGATACAAGTTACGTCTGTGGTCCCTATGATCTTTACCTAGTTATCCTCTTGTTCTATATATACTTTCTTTATATTTAAAAATAAGTCCTGTGAAGCTCCTTGGGATGTCGTCCTAAAGGGTTTTATAAAATGAAAGTTATTGTTATTACCATTAATAACAATGTATTGAATATTTATTGTCCTTCTCTCTCAATTAACCAGCGAAGGAATATCGCTGCCAAATATGGGAGCAGAACACAAAATGGCACAAAAAGGCAGTCATTCTCAGTTGGGAATCGTTAAATTTGGTGTTGGCTTCACCTACCTAAACATTTCTGAATATATGTGTATCATTGTGTGTATCGTTGCCAGATGGAAAACTTACTTGACATCAGGAATTCTCCAGCACAACTGAGTACTGTGGGCTTCTCGCCCATTGACTTAGACCAGAAGTAAAACACAGTTGACCCTGCCAAGGGGGAAGTACTGGTCAGCAATACTACAGTTCCCAGTCTCAGCTAGACTAATTGTTTGTGTTTGATAGTCATTCTTCAAAGTTGCTGGAAAAAATCAGCAGGTCTGGCAGCATCTGTGGAGGAGTAAACAGAGTTAACATTTCGGGTCCAGTGACCCTTCCTCAGAACTGATGGTGGCTGGGAAAACGTCAGTTTATATGCAGAAAATAGGGAGGTGGGTGGGGTAGGGAGAAAAAGATAGGGTAGAGCCCAAAGAGAGAGAAAGACAGTCTGTTAGCAATTCCTTTGTCTATCCATCAGGCTGGAAGGGTGAATAGTTGTTAAAAGGGGACTGTTAGTGACTAACAACAGGGGATGTGTAGTGGCAGGCTATGTGGTAACAAGGCCTGGTGTGTGGGGTCAGGGGCTGGGACATAGGAGAGTTTAGGCCCTAAATTTATTGAACTCAATATTGAGTCCAGAGGGCTGTAGGGTCCCCAAGCAGAAAATGAGGTGTTGTTCCTCCAGCTTGTGCTGGGCTTCACTGGAACACTGTAGCAAGCCGGAGCCAGAGATGTTGGCCAGGGAGCAAGGTGGTGCATTGAAGTGGCAGGCAACAGGTAGTTCAGGGTCTTTTTTGCAAGCAGAACGTAGACGTTCTGCAAAGCGGTTGCCAAGTCTACGCTTTGTTCCCTCGACATAGAGGAGACCATATTGTGAGCAGCGAATGCAGTAGACTAGATTCTAGGAAGGGCAGGTGAAGTGTTGCTTCACCTGGAAGGTATGTTTGGGCCCTTGGATACTGGGGAGGGAGGAGGTAAATGTGCAGGTGTTGCACCTTCGCCGGTTACAGGAGAAGGTGCCGTAGGGCTGTGGGGAGGTGTTGGGGGTGAAGGAAGTATGGACCAGGGTGTCCCGGAGGGATCGGTTTCACCAGTTTCAAAGCTTCCAGTTTACCGGCTCCAGCCACCTCCTCTTTATCATCGATGTGCAATCCCTTTACACATCCATTCCCCACGAGGAGGTTCTGAGGGCTCTCCGCTTCTTCCTGGAGCAAAGACCTGAACCATGCCCACCCACCACCACCCTCCTCTGCTTGGCTGAGCTTGTCCTCACCCTCAACAACTTCTCTTTCAACTCCTCTCATTTTCTTCAGGTAAGAGGGGTTGCCATGGGTACCCACATGGGCCCTAGTTATGCCTGTCTCTTTGTGGGGTAAGTGGAACATTTCTTGCTCCAGTCCTATTCCAGACCCCACCCACAACTCTTTCTCCGATGCATCGATGATATCATTGGTGCTGCTTCCCTCTCTTGTCGAGAATTGGAAAACTTCATCAATTTCGCCTCCAAATTTCCACCCTGCCCTCACTTTCACCTGGTCTATCTCTGACTCCTCCCTTCCCTTCCTCGACATTTCTGGGGATAAACTGGCCACTAATATCCATTACAAGCCCACTGACTCCCACAGCTACCTGGACTATACATCCTCACGCTCCACTTCCAGTAAAGATTCCATCCCATTCTCTCAGTTCCTCCGCCTCCGTCGTATATGTTCAGATGAGGCCAACTTCGACAACGGAGCCTCCAAAATGTCCACATTCTTCCTCAACCGAGGATTCCCCAGCTCCGTTGTCGACAGGGCCCTCAATCGGGTCCGACCCATCTCCCACACTTCTGCCCTCACCCGTTCTCTTCCCTCCCGCAACAGCAATAGGGTTCCCCTTATCCTCACCTACCATCCCACTAGCATCCGCATCCGGAAGATCATCAGATGCCATTTCCGCCACCCCAAGCAAGATGCCACCACCAGACACCCATTCCCCTCCCCCTCCTGGTCTGCCTTCCACAGGGATCGTTCCCTCCAGGACACCTTGGTCCATACTTCCTTCACCCCCAACACTTCTCCACAGCCCTATGGCACCTTCCCTGTAACCGGCAAAGGTGCAACACCTGCGCATTTACCTCCTCCCTCCCCAGTGTCCAAGGGCCCAAACATACCTTCCAGGTGAAGCAACGTCTACGTTCTGCTTGCAAAAAAGACCCTGAACTACCTGTTGCCTGCCACTTCAATGCACCACCTTGCTCCCTGGCCAACATCTCTGGCTCCGGCTTGCTACAGTGCTCCAGTGAAGCCCAGCACAAGCTGGAGGAACAACACCTCATTTTCTGCTTGGGGACCCTACAGCCCTCCGGACTCAATATTGAGTTCAATAATTTTTAGGGCCTAAACGCTCTCGTGTCCCAGCCCCCGACCCCACACACCAGGCCTTGTTACCACATAGCCTGCCACTACACATCCCCTGTTGTTAGTCACTAACAGTCCCTTTTAACAACTATTCACCCTCCCAGCCTGATTGTTAGCAATTCCTTTGTCTATCCGACTGTCTTTCTCTCTCTTTGGGCTCTATCCTATCTTTTTCTCCCTACCCCACCCACCTCCCTATTTTCTGCATATAAACTGACGTTTTCCCAGCCACCATCAGTTCTGAGGAAGGGTCACTGGACCTGAAATGTTAACTCTGTTTTCTCCTCCACAGATGCTGCCAGACCTGCTGAGCTTCTCCAGCAACTTTGTTTTTGTTCCTGATTTACAGCATCCACAGTTCTTTTGGTTTTTATGAAGAATGAGTATGTTGGACGTAGGACGTAGGATTTGCTTCCTTGAGCAATTTATTTCACACTGCTGTGAGTTTGATTGAATACCCTTGCTATTTCCACAATGAGACAGACTTAACCTCCCCAACCAAGCAATGTTAAATTGTCCCATCAGAATACATTGTTTGGAACTGGGTTTGTTTGAGAAGAAGAAAAAGTCAGGCTTTATAATTGAAACAGCCAGGTCCTGTGGCTATATACTGTGGAAGTAGGAAACCAACTGCAGCATTGCTGATCTGCAACATCATGACAACATTTTTTGTGTGCATGTTAGGCAGGTGATTTTCCACAGAACCACTCAAGCTAGGCTTTAGTCCTATGGTGTCTGGAGGATGCCGACCGTTTCAAAGAATGAAAACTCTAGAAGGTAGGAAATTGATTAAAATCTGATGTCTGAGTAATTGTTTAGCCAAATGTCTTTTATTTTTTTTGCAAACAGACTCAGACAAAAATAAAGGCTTCAGATTTAAGCAACCTGATAAATTCAGTATTCACGTTGAAGAAATCAGGAAGTAAAGTTGTTTAAATTACTGCTTATATATCTTTAGACAATTTTCGAAATTTTTCATCCATTGATCTTCCTCATTAATGGAAGTGTTGACTGCTGGAATGTTTTTCATGGATCCCAATTATATACTTTAAGCAAAACAAAGGGCATTTAGTCCATGCTTGTGTTTATGCTCTGAAAATAGCTCTTTACACCCCTTTTCATTTAATCCTATCATTATAACCTTTGATAACAAGATGTAGAGCTGGATGAACACAGCAGGCCAAGCAGCATCAGAGGAGCAGGAAGGCTGACGTTTCAGGCCTAGACCCTTCTTCAGAAAAAAGTATGATCTTTATTCCTTTTTCCTTTGTGTTCATCTAGATTTGCCTTGATCTATACCATTTGCCTGAAGTGCTTATGGTAGCAAGTTCCGTATTCTAGTTATTCTTTGGGCCAAGTATGTCTTTGCTGATTTATCAGTTGAATTTATAATTGCTTGTATTACACTTTTAGCCTTTGGGTTGGTCTGCCATAAAATTGGAAATAGCTTCTTTATCTCTACCTGATCAAACCTTTCCACAAGTTTAAAGCTGCCCTCAAGTCACTCCTGTCTTCTCATTCCTGACTGGTGTAACTTCAATATGTCATTTGCTACGTGTGTCAATACTCCAATGGTCATTCTTCACCAGTGAAGCTAGACACTAAGCAGACTCAGGACTTAGCAGGAGTCGAAGGTAGTACATAAACTTAATATTCACTGAATCCGCTGATCCATAAACTATTTCTTGCTGAGATTGTAATTGGGTTGTTGCTGATAAAACAAACATGGTGAATTGTGGGGACATATTCGTTCACTGTTTGTACTGATAATCGTTCCTGTTTTAGGATGCTTTGCAAAAACTACCAGTCACAAATATAATCATCAGATGAACTATATTATTACACGTGTCAACAAAGATTCATTTGCCATAGACTTCTACAAATTTTTAAGCGACTAAAATCTCAGCAGCTTTTCATGACTAATATGCTGGATTACAGTTTACAAATAGGGAGTTGGCCTTTTAGGACTGAAATGAGAAATTTCTTCACCCAGTGTGGTGAGCCTGTGGAATTCTGTGCCACAGAAAGTGGGTGAGGCCAAATATTGGTTTTTTTTTCAAGAACGCATTAGATATAGTTCTTGGGGTTAAAGGCATCAAAGAGTACCAAGTTGAACAATGAACCATAATTATATTGAATGGCAGAGCAGGCTCTAAGGGCTGAATGACTAACTTCTCTAATTTTATGTTTCTGTGCTGTTCAGCATGTTTGTTGGAACTCCTGAAGCTGATGCTTGCCTTGCAAGGCTTCATACTGGTAGTCATCAACAGGCCACTGAGCAACTGACAAATATCTTCCTGGTAGGATAGCAAGCAAGGTGTCTTTGATGTCCACTTTATTTCAGGATCATTGTTGCCTTTGGAAGTGCAGAATCAACTTGTTTCTCTAAATCATTACTGGAGTATAGTAGGCAGATCTGATCCTAAGGGTTGCATTCTCTCATTTGGTTGTGTTTAATCTTGAAAGGTAATCACCAAGGAGACAGGTTGGCCTGTTATGAAGTTGACAGAAAAAAATATTTTTTGTTCGTTTTGATTGAAAACTATTTTTGTGTTTTATGTGATCCCCAACAAGTTGTTGAATTGTACCTTAATAAGTTTGGATGTCTATTTCCAATTGTACACCAGTCATTCACCATTAATTCTACATTATCGTTACATGGGTCAAGTATTTATATTTTTGTTCCTCTTAATGCATTTTGTTTTTTCTGCTGGTTACTGATCAGTATGTGTCATGGCTCGTATTGAAGTTGATCTGCAAAATACTTCTTCCTTTAAAGCTTAAATAGAACTTCTAGTTTTACTTCTCTGTCTTGTTGTTTCTATTTTGTAAAGTATCTGCATACAAGCTTGGTAAAAGGAAAGGATTCACATGCCAAGGAACAGAATACTCCTGATAATGCAATTCTTCCAGTTTGGAAGCTGCTGCTGCTGCTTGGCTAAATCAAATGTGGTATCATGCAACTCTAACACTTGGCACAAAAGCCTGGTGTCCTTTTGTCAAAGTCCATATTATTTGTTCTTTTGTTTGCTGCTATAATTGAGATGGAAGGAGTCCATCTTTTTTTAAGCTACTTCACAAGTCGCATTCAGTTCCTAAAATGGCCAGTTGGATGCTTTTTCTGTATTAATCTTGGAATAAAAAGTTCTTTCAGACCAGTTTTCTTTTATAAACAAATTATGTGGTTATACTGAAGCAAAAGGCATGCTATTAAGATGCAAAATTGTTTAACACAGTCTGTGATATGAAATATGAATCAAAAACAAAAGTTGATGGAGAAATTCAGCAAGTGTGCCAGCATCCGTGGCAAGGAAAGCAGAGGCGATGTTTCAAGCCCAGTGATGCTGCTTCACAACTGATAGTAACTGAGAAAAGGTGATATTTATGCTGATGACGTGTTTGGGAATGGGGAGAGGAAGGAATGAGCAGATAGGTAGGGATGGAGCTCAGAGGAAGATAAAGACAGGTTAGGCAGACAAAGGGATGGGTTATAATATGCCAGGGAAGGGTAAAAGCTGGTCTTGGGGACAGTGCATATGTTAAAGTGGGTTGGTTGTGCTATAAGCAGCTCATGCTGTGATGGGGCCTGGAGTGTGGGCATGGGTGTTAAGACATGGAAGGTGGTGTTCAGGCTCCAAAATTATTGAAGTTCTGTACCTTTTCCCCATGCCCACACTTCAGGCCCCGTCAGAGCATAGGCTGCTTTCAGCAGGGCCAACACATTTTCATTTGCTCACTGTCCCTCTTTTTTTCCTTCCCCAGTGTAATATGAACAATCTCTATGTCTGACTAATTGTCCTTTTTTTCTTTTATCCCTCTCTGGGCTCTCTTCTTCTACCCTCACTCATTCTCCTCTCCCCTCCCTCCCTCCTCTCCCCTCCCACTCTGTCCCCCTCCCTCGCTCTCGCGCTCGCTCTCATGCTCTCTTCCCCCACCTCCTGTCTCACCTTTTCTCTCTCTCACTCTCCCCCCCGCCTCCTCTTCGCGCACCCTCGCTCTCTTTCTCTCTCGTGCTTGCTCTCTCTCTGCCCCTCCCCCATCCCCTTCTGTCTCCCTGCTCATCAGCATCAATACCATTTTTTCCTAGCTAAAATCAGTTCTGAAGAAGGATCATTGGACTGAAAATGTTAACTCTGCTTTCTCTGCACAGATGCTGCCAGACCAGCTAAGTTTCTCCACGAGTTTGTTTTTGTTTCTGGCCCAGAGGTAAGGTACTACCACTGGGCCACAAGAGCCCGCAATTTCCTAGTCTACAATTACAACCAGAACTACAAACCGCCATACCTTTTCACCTGCAGCCATTGCCTTCACAACAGGGCCACACAACTCAATGTGCCATTCAACATATCCTCCCCATCCACAATACCTAAAATACCTTTAACTATCATCCTTTATTAATAATTCACCTCATCATTTTGAATGCAAAGGAAATACACTTTTTTTTGATTTATTTTGGTATATTGCCAAAATAATATCCAACAAATGGTACATTATGAGCAAAACTGCAGGAGGTGCTTAGCAAAACTCAGCATGAATGACAAGAGAAAAAACTGTATAAAATCATGAAAGCAGAGGCGCAGCTCCAGTCATAATTGGTACTATTTGGAAGGAGCGAGAATTGGATTCTTTTAAGACCTGGTCAATGCGCCAGTAATGAAATGTGAAGGCTATTGTTGCATGGAGATAAAGAAGTGTTCCTTTTTAGATAGTCATTAAGTTTAGTAGTCGTTGAATTTGTTTGAAATTTTTGTTTTAAACAGTGCTGATGGCACTTGACTGGGAGAGGGTTTTGAACATGAACGTAATTGAGCTTCCTTTAGCTTTTTTTCTTTTCAGAAGTGTTGATATTAAGACTTTTTAAATTTTTTTTTCCATTTTAACATCTGCCTTCTGTTATTAAAGAATTACGACTGGTATATAATCGTGCAGTCAGTTCCCTTTTTCATCCTTAAACATTTTATGGGAGACAATGACTGAAATTCAAGGGAAGATGATTAAACCATATTTTCTGTTTCTTAGTGTCTTTGTGATTGTATTTTCATAAATCAAGTCACTGGAAACAATGAGGTGGTGTTAATCTTGATTTCAACTCACTTTCTACTGAAAATGCAGTAGATTACATTTTTTTTTGTTACATGCTAAATCAGCATTTATTGCCCATCCCCAATTGCCCAGAGAGCAGTTAAGTGTCAACCACATTGCAGTGGGTTTGGAGTTGCATGTAGGCCAGCCCAGGTAAGGACCCTGTTTATCCAGCACTGAAGGACATTAGTGAATCAGATGGTCAATTGACCCTGATTTCATCTTCATCATTAGATTCATAATTGAGTACAAATTACACCATCTGCCTTTTACGGGACACCAAACCTGGGTCCCCACATCGTTACCAGGGTCTCTGGATTAATAGTCTAGCGAAATACCACTAGGATATTTCCTCCCCGTATGGTCTTGCAGCTGTTAAATGGAACACTTCCATTGATGCGTACTGTGGTGCAGTGGTTATATTACCGAACTAGTTTTAACTGCACGTGAATCTGAAATCCTGGACTAGTGTCCTCGAGAGTTGAAGAGCCATGGTAGCTGGGGCATTTAGTTTCTATGAAATAAATCTTGAATTGGAAAAAATACATTGTCAGTAAGGTTGACTATAAACCTAGTGTCAGAAAACAAACTCACTGGTTCATCACTCACGTCTTGAGGAGAACGAAATTTACTGTACTTACCTAGCCTGGTCTAGATACGACTCCAGCCCCAACGGCGTTTGATTCTTGCCTTCTGAAATGGTCTAGTGAGCCATTCAGTTGGAGTAACCTTATTCTCGAAGGCAATTAAGGAGTGGTCAATAAATGCCCATGTTAATGCCCGCATTCTCTGAATGGATTTTAGAAAAGTCCTAACAACACATGTTAGAGCTAAAAAAAGTTCTGAATGAGATGACCTGTGCTTGGGAAGGCCTATTTCTGTCAACCTACTTTGCACTTAACTGCCCTCACCTCAGCTGTTGATAAATATCTTATGAATAATCCTGCTCCGTTTCTTACGTTTAAACAAAAGATTTTAACAATATGATAGTTGAACATTTCTGTAAAATGGGGCACAGCCTGGTTCATTTTGTATTGATGCATGCGTTGTATTTCATTTTCTGTAAAGTCATCTACCATGCAAGGTGAATCAGTGAAAAATAGTTCATTCCACCATTTTAGATGCCGTAGAAAGGTCAGAATGGAATCAAATGTCATAGAAGTCATTAGCATGGATTTTGGGCTGAAGTGCTGTGTACTGATAGCAGTGCATCAGCTGCGTGCTCCCTTCCCTATCTGAAGATAATGTTGTGTAGAAGGAAGTAGGTTTAAGATTACTCCCTGGACTCAGTTCTCCCATTAACTGATGGTCATGTGTCTCCCAGAAAAAGCCTTTACCAATATGGCCAGGCATTGACTGGTTGAGCAAGATCAAAGTGAAATTTGAGGCCAAGATATTCTGTGATCCTGCAATTCTGTGAATCCATTTTATGAACATTCAATCGTTTGTCTATTTTGTTTGTGCAATCAGAATGCACAAATATTGCAAAATGAGAAAAGGGTTTTGAGATACCTGCATAAGAAGTGTTTGTTTTAAGCATGGTATCCACTATGGTTAAATTTGTACCTAAAGAATTATGCTATCGAAGTATATCTCTGGCAGTGTTATTTATACAAAATGGCTTATTGATCCAACTTTGCTCCCTTTGTCGGTAGAAATATATAGCACTGCCTGATTATTCAGTACACTCTATTGACAGTGTTGTGTCCTGATTCATATTAGAAATGTAAATGTCCGTGTGCACGATCTTGCTGATCACTTTAAATTTATTGCCACAAGCTAGATTGAAGAAGAAAGCTCGCTTTGTTAGTCTGGCTGTAGGTTTGAGGAGGAAAACAAAATCTGTTGTTCGTTGAGTTACAGTTAGTTGCATTGAGGTACATCTTTTATCTTTTTAATGTTGCAGTAGCTACAATTTTAGGCTGTGGATCTCATCAGAAGGACATCCTGAGAACTATCGCCATTAGCAGTTATTTAATATAATTGGCTATTTCTTTTCATGGTTGGCTATGAAAGATTTATTGGGAGACCAATTGTATGCCCTCAAACCAACAATGAAGAATTGACTATATCTGGGTTGACGTTTCTTTCAATGACTAAGTATGAAAAGCGAAGAAAGGTAATAAAAGTTTTTTGAAGAGATTTCCAAGGGGAAGAGCTCTGTTAGAAGTTCAATTGACAGAATTATCTTGCTAGTTAATGACCAGTTTTTCCTTATGCCTTTGTGTATCTATAGATATCAAAGTTAAATGTTCTCTATTTGTGTGGAATTCATTCTGTTGGCTGAAACTTTCAACTCAGTGAAGCCACAAGAATGTGATGTTGGATCAGCTGCGTATTTTGACGTAACTAACTTTCTACAGAGGTCAAGAAAATTTGGAAGCATGTCGTAGATTTTTATTTATTTCAAATGCAATATTTATCTGAAGCAAGCCATGCTTGTAATTCACTGCAAAAATGGCCATTTATAAATCCTGCATCCCCACCTACTGGAAGAGAAAAAAATTCTAGTTGAAAGTGAAATAGATTTATTGAGCAGCGATTTGTCTGCTTATTGTTCCATAGAGGCATTGATCTCAATACCATGTAATAAAATGTAGTTTATTTATTCTGTCAATGTAAACCAATGGCATCACATGACACAGCATCTCTGCTATAGAACAGGAGATCCACAAGCAAAATCCTGAATTTGGGATACATCTATTTGCTCTCGCTCTCCCCCACACCCTAACCAGCCCTGTTTCATTCATCCTACATAACTGTCTGTCATTAAATGTCTTTTATCTCTCTGACTGGATTGCTCATTTATTAATGAATTTCAGCACTTATCCAAAAATCCATTCCTGTGCTGTAATTTTCTTCGTTCTTTTCCTCTTTGAATGAGGGGAATGTCATAGAATTTTATAAAATTCTCACAGGATTGGACAGGGTGGATGCAGAGAGCATGTTCCTGATGGTGGGTGTGTCCAGAACCAGAGGTCACAGAGTGAGGATTCAGGGTAGTTAATTTTAGGACGGATATGAGAAGACATTTCTTCACCCAAAGAGTGGTTAGCCTGTGGAATTCATTACCACGGGAAGTAGTTGATGCCAAACATTGAATGTATTCAAGAGACAACTGGACATAGCACTTGGGGTGAATGGAATCAAAGATTATGGGGAGAAAGCAGGATTAGGCTATTGAGTTGGACAATCAGCAATGATCATGAGGAATGGTGGAGCAGGCTAGAAGGGCCACATGGCATTTTCTTCTATCTCCTTTGTTTCTATGCCAACACTTATTACAACATTTTTGGATTTGTCGTGAAAAGTATTGCAATTGTAGACAATCTTGTTGAAATAACACATGAAGTATTGTATACAATTTGAGTCTCCTTATCAAAGAAATGCTGCACTTAAAAGGGAATGCACCAATGATTCAATGAAATGATTGATGGATTGGCGGATTCGTCATACAAGATGAGACTGATTGGATTAGGTCATTGAACCTCTCAAACCTTCTGCCATTCAGTGAGATCACGTGTGATCTATGTCCTATGTCCTGTGTCCATCCGTCAGTCTTGACTGCATGTCCCTCCAACTATGTTGTGGAGCCCCAGTAGCCCATCTGGTGAATATGCAGTGTGTTCCTTGCAAAGTCAGTATATCCTTTCAGTGGCCAAATGTGCAGCAGATGTGGTCTGTTGTTAGCTTGAGCAAAAATCCTTTTTATGTTCTAGCCCTCCAGTTATAAAGGTTAACATTCCATTTGCCTTTTTTAGTTGGTTCTTTTACCTGACCATTGTATTTTAGTGGTCTGTGGACGTGAACCTCTAAATCTCTTTGCACCTCTTCTCTTGTCAGATTTATTGTTTTTGGCCCAGTGTAGATTTTCTCTGCAGTGAGATGCATTTACCATATATTCTTTCCACTCATTTTAATCTAGGTCTCTTTTATAATTTTATATTCCTGTCTACAGTTCTGTCATTGGAAAACGTGGATATACATATGTATCTCTTAGACGATCGATGTCATTTATACGGAGAATAATTGGGACAACTGCATAGACCCTAGAGAAACACCTTTTGCCACTTATTTCCAGTCAGAGTGCATATCCATTATCCTGTTCTGTCTTCAATTCTGTAAGCTTTAGCATCTGTTTGCTCAAAAATTAATGTGGAACTTCTCAAATGGCCTCTTGAAGTTCATATAAACTACATCCATAGCCACTTCCATGTCTACTGTTAGAGTTACTTCTCAAAATTCAGTTGGGTACTTCAGATGTGAATTGTCCTTTTACAAATCCACATTGGCTCTATTTCAGCTAGAATTTATTTTTAAGTTTTTAATCAATTTATCTTTCCTTTTCGATCCCAATAATTTCCTCAAATGTTGGATTAAAGCAGGACTATAGTACACTGATGTTGGTTTCTCTTTCTTATCTCAAATAATAGAAGTTACATTTGCAGTTTTCTAGTCTGAAGGACGGTTCATGAATCAAAAGATCTTAATTTTATTGTTCCAGCGTCTCTAATTTACTCATCTGATGATGGAACCCACTAGAACATACAAATTTGTCAGTGTTTGGTACTTTTTGTTTCTAATATTGTTTACTTATAGCTTTGATAAATCCCAGTCTTAGATGCACTATTATTTGCCCTATCTATGCTCATTCTTTCTGTACTGAGAAAAATGACAGAATACTTATTTAACACGTCCTACTATTTTCATATTTTTGTTTGCAGTTTTATGCCAGCTGTTTAAAGTCTCATATTATCTTGACTTCCCATTTCCTTCTCATTAAAACAAAATAATTTTACAATTTTATCTTAAATCTCTTCAGCTTTGTTTACATATTACCTATATTCAGCTTTTATTCTTTAGCTGTCTGTTAGAGCCCACAATCAGGTTATACTGTTTCGGGGAGATGTCTCGGGTGATATTATCTTTGCTCCACAGACTAGATTGAACAGTTCTCAATACTGAATATCACAATATGTATTTCATTACACATTACGTCTGATTCACAGCTTTGTTCCATCGCTTGTCCCTGTCTTTACCATTTTGTTCTAATGATTGGAATAGATAACAACTTTCTCACTTGCACTTCCCAATCAAAATGAAATCTTCACGTGCTCCCCTGCTAGTTTAAAATTGTGTCTATTATAGCTCTGTGTATGTCCATCTTATTGTTTTTCACCTAGCTTAATATAATTTATATAATGCTAATTCCGGTTAATCCATGTGATATTCTACGCTTGTCTATCCTTGTATATTTTCAGTTCTGCTTTCTGTCATTCTGCATGCTAATTGATATCAATGTGGCCAAAAGATTGAATTTGTTTGCGTATGGTTTAAACCATAGGCTTTTTTTCTGGTAGCCAAGGAATGGCTTTTGCTGTACTTCTTGCTTATAGGCATTTTCATGGGTAATCATTTGGTGTCTGTCTCAATACAGCACCCTGTCTAGTGGATCTGTGATGTCTATGAACAGAACGAGAAACAGTGAGGCTCTTCAACCAATCAGATTGAAGAATCATCAGTGCATAAACCAGGAAGTACAAACAGGAAGTGGAAGTTACATCTAAATTGTGTACAAGGTAGCAAAGTAAGGATTAGGAAATGCAAATGGAATAGTGGGAGAACCGGAAGAAGCCTAAGAAATGTTTTTTTTTTAAAATCTCCATTAATTTTATTCCAAAGGAAATGAAACTCAGCACTTGTAAATATAACTTTTTAGGAGGAGTGATTGTTCGGCAGTAACTTACCATTTCTTGCTTTGCTTTAAAAACTCAGTTACTCTTAAAAGCACTAGTCTGAAATTGTTCAGCTGTTTTTAGCATGAAACAAATGGATAAGTAGCCTTATTTGATGTCATAATAGTGCTTTTGGTGTTGGTGAACAGTACACCCTGTGGAGGAGCTGGTTACCTCTTGACAGAAGCTTCTGGATTTCACATTTAATTATGCACGTAAAGGTGTAGGAAGTTACTGTCAGGATGCTAATTGACTCAGTAATATTACAGCAAAGTCTAGGCTATAAATACAGTTGTATATTTTAAAAACAACCCAAAGGGAAAACAGTAAAAACATTACGAGATGCTTTTCAGCAATTATGGTAGGAAGCGATCAAAGTCATTAACTGGTTAATAAGTTAAAGAAAATCAAAATATTTCAGATGTTGGAAATCTGAAATAAAAACAGAAAATCTTAAATGCTCAAGAAGTTAGGCAGCATTTGTGGGGGGAAGAACCGAGCCCACGTTTTGAATATTCATTCCCGAGGCAGGCAACTGCTTACTTAGTTCGGTTCCCTGGCTCTCTGTGTTAGATGTTTCCTTAAATATTAGGCCCTCCATGCTTCTCTCACTCCCTTCACCACTCCATCACCCCATCCCCTCCCTTCTACATGCAGCCATATGTTCACCACCTGCGTCCATTGGCCCCTTACAGTCTCTATGCTAACATGGTGCCAATTCATTGACCCCAGTCACCTCCCTTTGCCTTTACATCTTCCAAGCCATCTCACGCAGTATCCACCGTGTGCAGCTCTCCAGAATTGAGCTCGGAAGGAAGAAAATGTATCTATTGCAGAGTTCACTATGTTATTACAAAAGCCAGTTATTAAAGCCCATTCAAACATTTAAATCACCTACTTATCAAAACAGCTTGTTTTCATAATGCCACATCAAAGGCAGCTAATCACTTAACCTCTCTGAGCTGTCAGTCAAGTTGAATTTAAAACCCTCTACCTCCCACTGTGATAATGATAGATTGTGAAAAGAAACCAGTGATTCATAAGCAAGTATTCCATGATTAACACAGTTATTACATTCCTAAAAATCGCCAGGTTATTCAAAAAACATACTGCATCAGAAATGTATAGTTGATTATATTCTCAGTAAGTCAAACAAGTGTAGAATACAAGCACAAAATTAATATAAAACACAGAAGTAGGCATGAAAATAGGCAAAAAGTGTGTTTCTTGCTTCAAATACAATATTGCTTATCCTGAGAGGTGGAAGGCTATGGATAGTTTTTAAAACTACTCGGCCTTGATGAAGGCATGAATGGCCAAAACAAGCTAAATGAAGGAGAGCCTAAAAAACAATGTTGAGTTTTGGCGCACATTTATTCCCTGCATTGCCGGGAATTGGGTAAGAACCATGAAAGAATCAGGACCGCATTATTGGCATCATGAGCGGTAAAAACCATGTTAATCAAGGGCTATCTGTACAGTAATGGTCAAACTTGGCGTATGTCAACAAATGACTGTTACACTATTAGAGCAGCTTTTTCCAACCCACAAAGAAACTGGCAAACACTATTTTTTTAAATGGCTGACCATTTAAGTGACTTGAGAATGTCAAGATTTTGCCACCCTTTTTTCTGCCTTTCAGGAGCATTTATGCTTTCTGTAAAGATTCACAACCCCCACAGTGAGGAATAAGCCTCTTCACAGAGCAAAAATTGGGTCCATTTGAACTTCTCAATGTTGAGCTTGGGACTCCAATTTAAGGAGAGCAGGCAAGGTGAAAACCCTGAAATAGGCAGTCAGCATCACAGGAGTGGTGAGGATCCCATGAAAGGTAGTCAGAGACAGCGCTGTACTCATTGGAGCTGCTGCATTACACAGAAAGGACCTAGCTGTTTAATTAGTCTATGGTAAGTGGCTAGTCCTTTCCCTTCGTAAATTTTAGCATAATGAACACATTGCTGGTAAAGTTGACAGAATATATAAAAGACAGACGTAAGTAGATGAATATTATAGTACCAACCAGCACAAGATTGGGCAAGTTCAAAAGCTGATGAGCGGGAGAGATTTTCAACCTTGGGAAACAGAAGTAGTCAGAAGTGTGACATCGCTGAGAAGCAGCCTTAAGCAACCAGGAGTTGAAAGGTTGCACAAGAAGGTTGTGTTTTAAAAATGTTCAGGAATGGGACTGAATGAAAAGTATAAACTCATCAAGTAAGACAGGGAGCCAGTGCAGGCTGTGTGACAACCTTGATGAGCAAAACTAAGTCTGATTTTTTTTTTTTTTTTTTTTTTTTCTTTCTTTCTTCCAGTCCAGATTGTGAGTGCTTAAATCATAAAGATTAAGATCCCTCAAATAATTTAATCTTCCTTAAAGTAGAGAATGTAAACAAGAGTAATTTAAGGGTAAGTCATGGCAAGGCAGCTGAGCCCAGTGGAGTGCTCCTCCTGTGTGATATGGACACAAGTCATGGACGCTTTGTGTCTAGGATGACCAGGTATGTCAGGTGCCTCTCCAGCTACTGGAAATACGTGTTTTGGATCTGGTGTAGTGGCTAGTTACCAAGACGTGTCTCCAAGGCAGATGTTGAGGATAGAATGAACAATGAGGTGGTCACACCACAGGTAAAGACTGCAGAAGCATAAAGGAAGAAGTGAACACCAGACAGATTAAAAGAACCAGGCAGTTAGTGCAGGGCCTTCTGCACTATCTATGTAACAGATTCTGTTTTAGACACTGCTGGGGGAAATAATTTTTTAGGGGAATGTTGTGGCATTCCATAGCAGCAGGGGCAGAGAAAAATTGTGCTAGAACAGTTTTTAATAGGGGTTTCTATCAAAAGAGGAACAGAGAGATACTTTGTGGCAGTAGCTGTGACACCAAGATGGTGTGTTGCCTGCCTGGTGCTAGGGTTGAGAATGTCAATGTGCAGCTGCAGGACATTCTGAAGGGGTAGGGAGAGCAGCTAGAGGTCATGGTCCATGTCGCTGCTAACAGCATGAGTAAAATGAAGGATGGACTCCTGCATGCAGAATATTGGGAGCCAAAAAACTAATTAAAAAGCCGTGCCCCAAAGGTAGTAATCTCAGAATGAATCCCAGTGATACATGCTTTTCCGATCAGGGATAGAAGAATAGATTGAATTAATGCATGGTTGAAAGGATGGTGCACGTCAGAAGGATTTAAATTGCTGAGCCATTGGGACCAATTCGAGAAGATGGAACCTATACAAGCTGGATAGCTTGCAGCCTAGCAGGGTCAAGACCAGTACCCTTTCAGGGGCATTCGTGAGTACAGTGAGGGAAGGTTTAAACTTGAGGGGCAGATAGTGGGATGGGAACTTGAGCAGGGAGACAAAAGTGAAGGAAATGAAAGATTGCCTTCCACTTTTGCTAAGGCAACAAGTGCTAGCAGCAAATATGGCTGGAATACATAAATAATGTCAAAAAGACAAGTTTAAAGGTATTTGTACAAATGTCTTGTAAGGGGAAAAAAAAATGATAAAATTTATCATTTGGGATTGAAAATGTAGTAGTCCTAATCTAAACAAAGGAAACTACGAAGGTATGAGGGATGATTAGAGTGCAAGACTGGATAACTTCATGAAAAGATATGACGGTGAATAGGCAATGGTTAACTTTTAAGCAACAAATATTTGAATAGGAAGTGTTTGGAGGGATGTGAGCCAAATGCAGGCAAGTGGGACTAGTTTAGTTTGAGAGCATGATTGGCATGAACTAGTTGGACTGAAGGGTCTGTTTCCATGCTGTATGACTCTGACCCTATATGCATTGGAGCAGTTATACATTCCTTTCGGACAAAAGAGGCTGACATTGTAACCAAATTAAGGCTAGTATTAGATCCAAAGAGGAATCCTAGAAAGTTGCTAGAAAAAAACTAACGAGCCTGAGGACTGGGAGCAGATAGAATTCAGCAAAGGAGAGCAAGAGGTTGATTTAAGAAGAGAAAAATGTATGAGTGCAAACATGCAAGGAACACAACAGTGGGCTGTCAGAGTTTCTATAAGTATGGAGTAAGAAAAAAATTGAAGACGAAAGTAGGCCCCTTCCAGTCTGCATCGGACAAATTGATAATGAAATTGCAAATTGAAGACAAAATCTTCCCCAAAGTGCTGGGGAAGTAAGGGTTTTACGGAAAAGAGAGACTGATGATCTACATCTTGGGGTTCTAAAGGAGGTGGCCATGGAAATAGTGGATGCCTTGGTTATCATGTTGTGGTCCTCCGTGACAGACAACAACAAGAAGACATAACACGGCCAGACAGGCTTGTTACCCTACTGTACATCAGAGATGACCACTAGACAACTCAGACCCCTAAGTAATAGGGTAGCCCACGAACCAACAACCATCCTGCGACAGCTACTGACGAGCGTAAAGTTTCCCATACCCCCACAACCAATAGAACTAACAAAATACCATGCAAGGACTGAGAAACATTTCATCAGCCAAACTGGAAGAAAACTGGCAATGAGGATACACGAACACCAACTAGCCACCAAGAGACCAATTCCCACTGATCTCGATACACATGGACAAAGAAGGACATGAATTTGACTGTGACAACACGTTCATAATAGCACAAGCCAAACAGAGACATGCCAGGGAATTCCTGGAGGCCTGGAATTCCAACTGGAACTCCATCAACAAACACTTGAACTGGACCCAATATACAAACACCACGAAAAACAGAACCAGCAGTGATGCCACCCGCTCCAGCAAACTGAGGCATATAAATAACAAGTAAAACTGTACATTAACGCCTCACTGGAGGCGGCACTGAAGATGTTACCGAGCAGGGTGACTAATCAAACACACTGGCTTAGCGAGCAAGTGTACAATCAGTCGTCCTATTTGGAGTGGAAGGCAATGACATAATGGTACCAGCGGCATCAGTGCTTCGGTGTCAGTTATTCACAATATGATTTGGATGAGCCAATCAAGTTTTTTTTTTTTTTTTTAATTCATTCATGGGATGAGGGCAGGGCTGGCTAAGTCAACATTTATTGCCTATCCCTAATTGCCCAGAGGGTAGTTAAGAGTCAACCACATGTAGGCCAGAATGGGTAAAGATGGCACTTTCCATCTTTAGAGGACATTAGTGCACAAGATGGGTTTTTCCAACAGTCGACGTTGGATTCACGGTCATCATTAGACTCTTTAATTCCAGATTTTTATTCAATTCAGATTTCACAACCTGCTGTGGTGGGATTCAAAGCCGCAAACCCAGGATATCACCTAGGTCTTTGGATTAACAATTCACTGGTAACACCAGTAAGCCACTGCCTGCATGTTTGCTGACAACACAAAACGAGGTGGGAGTGGGAGTAGTGTAGAGTACCTAAAGGGGCGTCAGGGTGTTTTAAACAACATGAGTATATGGACAAATGTGGCAGATGCAGTAAAACATTGATAAATGCCACACAAGTGCCAGGCAATGACCATCTCTAATAAGAGACAATTAATAACCACCCCTTGACATTCAATGGTGTGACCATCATTGAATCCCCCGCTGTCAACATTTTACGGTTTATCATTGACCATAAAGTCAGCTGGACACTTCACATAAACACAGTGGCTACAGGAGCAGGTCAGTGGCTAAGAATGCTTCAGCAAGTAAATTGCCTCATGACTCCCAAAGCCTGTCCACCATCTTCGAGGCGCAAGCCAGGAGTGTGATGGAATACTTCCACCTCGGCTGGAAAGGTACAGCTCCAACAACATTCAAGAAACTTGACACCAGCCAGAACAAGACCTGCTTGATTGACACCATATCCACAAGCTTTCACACCCTCATTTCAGAAGGACAAGGACAGCAGATATGTGGGAACACCACCACCTGCAAATTCCGCCCCCCCCCCCCCCCCCCAAGCCACTCACTGGTTTGACTTGGAGGTACTTCACTGATCCTTCACAGTAATTTGGTCAAAATCCTGGAGTTCTCCCCCTAAGGGAACTGTGATTCAACCTACAGGACATGAGCTGCGACAGTCAAAAAGGCAGCTCACCACCACCTTGAAGGGCAACAAGGACAGGCAGTAAGTTGTGGTCAGCCAGCATGCCATCGTCCAATCAGTGAATCAATAAAAATATTGTCCACTGAAGTTGGAAAAACAGAATAAGTAGAGCATAATTGAAATGGTGATAATTGAGAAATGTTGATTATACATATGGACCTAGGTGTCTCCTGTACAGTAATCACTGAAAACAGGCATGCAGGTGCAGGAAGCAGTAAGGAAAGCAAATTGTGTGTTGGCTTTCATTGCAAAAAAGTCTGAGTACAAGAGCAACGATGTCTTACTGCAGTTGTACAGGCCTTTGAGTCCATATCTGGAGTATTGTTTGAAGTTTTAGTCTTGTTTATATAAGAAATCACATACTTGTCGTGGAGAGAGTGCAGGAAAGGTTCACCAGACTGATTCCTCAGGTGGCAGGTTTGTTATATGAGGAGAACATATGTTGACTAGGTCTGTATTGACTGGAGTTTAGAAGAATGAGAGGGATCCCATTGAAATGTATGAAGTTCTGACAGTGCTGGATAGACTGAATGCAGGGAATTATGCTTCCCCCAGCAGAGGACCCAGAACAAGGGGGCTATAGTCTCAGGATAGAGGGTTTGTCATTTTGGGTTGGATGAGGAGAAATTTGTCCACTCAGGGTGGTGAACCTGTGAAATTCACTATCACTGTAGGCTGTGGAGGTGAAGTCACACGAAATAAAATTAAGAAAGAAGTAGATTCCTTGAAGCTAAAGGTTCCCGGGGTATGGGGAGTTTTACATTAAGGTCGAGAGTTAGCTATGATCATGTTGATTGGTGAAGTGGGCTCAAAAACCAAATAAACCTGGGTGGACATTTCAAATTTTCAGAACTTGGAAAAGTGAGAGATCTGATATGATTTAACCAAAGGGTGGGTGGGACAAGGACAGAGGAAGGTATTTGATGGGTTGAAAGAAAGGAAATATTGAATGACAAAGGAGTGCGTGTTGCAGGGCCGAAGGGATGGTGAGAGGGCCAAAAAACAGAAACTGAAACAAAAGATCTGCCTAGAGCAGGTGCACTGCTGTTTTGAAGTAAAAAAAAAGTATAAATTGAACTGAAATATTTAACTAAAATGAAACAAAATAGGAGATGGTGTGAAATTCTTGAATTTTGAGAGTCCAGAACATGAAGATATCCTTTTGGGAGATGAGGTGCTACTTCTCAAGTTTACACTGCACTTCACCAAAGCAGTGGGCTAAGGATAGAGGTGATAGTGTGAAAGCAAGGAACATAGGGCAATATTCTCCCAACCATCATCATGGTTGACAGAACCTAATGTGTCTGTTGCAATTCCCATATGTCTGAGCTCCTCCCTCCCAGAGCCTGGATATAGCCAACTTTACTTCACATTGTTTCTCTCAGTCTCCATATTCAGTGAATCATTTTCTGTTATTTCTAAAGTCTGCAGTGCTGTGCTACCACCAAATACGTACCTCCCTTTCAAAGTTCTAAAGTGACTGTGTCCTCCATGATAATGGGTCCACTTCTCACTCAACCCTAACACCTCATCCCCTTCATGCAAATCCAGAACATCTAATAAATGCCCTTTTACCTCTGAGATAGTAGGAACTGCAGATGCTGGAGAATCTGAGATAACAAGCTGTAGAGCTGGATGAACACAGCAGGCCGAGGGGCAGGAAGGCTTGATGTTTCAGGCCTAGACCCCTCATCAGAAATGGGGGAGGGGAAGGGGGTTCTGAAATAAATAGGGAGAGAGGGGGAGGTGGATAGAAGATGGATAAAGGAGAAGATAGGTTGAGACCACTTTAATAGCTCCTGTCAAAGGATAAGTAAGAGGTTAAGCTAGTTAATTAGGATGCGAGATGGGTAGTTGGCATGGCACAAGGTGGAAAGGGTACCGGGTAAGTTAGGCTAGGCCGGATTGGGAGAGATATTGTGTGCTGCAGTGTTCAGAGGAGATGTATGGCCCAGTGATGGGAAAGGTGTATGTAGGTTCACATGGCAGGTAGGAGCTGATTGGGTTAACAGTGTGAGGATATTGGATCCCAGTGGTTTGTCATTTACTTGAGGGAGAGGTGGTTGTTAGATTCTGGGGCTGACAGTGAAGTTGTGTCCTTGGATGAGATGAGAGAGCAGAATTGATTGGGCCTGGAGCAAAAATGGATGGTGTCTGGGCCTGGTGAGAGAAGTGTGCTGTTGGGTCTTGGGATAAAGGGAATTGTGGGGTCATGTTGAGGAGGAGTTTCCAGTCATGGTCTGGAGCTGGTGTAGTTGGAGCAAGTGTGTGCTAGTTTGGGGGTCAGTTTAAAAGTTAATGAGGAGTGAAACTAGGTTTTTAGTTGTCCTACAGCTCGTGGATAACTTTCAACTGCAGTGGAACTGTCTGAATTCTCTTGTCTTCCGAGTGCAGGGAAATTGCCTTTCGGAATCTTCAATTTCTTGGTCAGTTCCTTCAGGTTCTGTTTCATCATGAATCCTAGTGTGCCAGTGGATGATTCCTGTCTGCAATGGAAATGACTGTCTAGCCATCCGAATCTGGGCCTCTTTTGCACTGCCCAAGGATGCTGTCTGACCTGCTGAGTATTTCCAATCAAATTATAGAATCTGGTTCTCAAAGCATCTTCTAAAATTCATATGCTTGAGGGCAGTTTGAAAGCTAATACTCCATTTGCAGGGAAAAAGAGATTTCAGTCATGTGGTCTGGAAAATGACAGGTATTCAAAAACGAATCATCTCACATTCTAATCCCAAATTAGAATTCTCTTCCTGTCTTTCTTTCATCTTTTCCTATTGATCTGTGCAAGTTGAATTTAATGTTTGATTGTAGGTTCCCAGCATGACTCAATTGCATTGTTTCCTGTCAATACAGTGTTTTTGTTCAGCACAAGCAATATTGTGCACTCTTACTACTTTTTTTCTACCTGACTTGGCACCGCTGCCTTTATAACGGAACATAGGTTTAATCTCCCAAAAATCAAACAAGGGAAATTAATCTTCCCATGTTTGGTTTATTCATTTAATTTTTGGCATTTTGTATTTGTTCTTTTTTCAAAACTAAGAAGATCACCTGAAACTTCCAGCTACCATTGTTAAGTTGTCATTTTGCAGAGCTAACGAACAATTGAAATAGTTTGAATGTTGCTGGTTCATGACTTTTTTAAAATCAGACGATTCAAGTATTGAACTGCATTGTTTTACTTGTAAGAATTGTTTCGGTATTTACTATCAACATTAAATTTATGAAGTTGGGTACACTTTGATGCAATGTGCAATTAATTATCATAATTGATAGGGTAAGAAATAGCTTTTAGAATATATATTTAAACACATTGCAAAAATGTGAAAAATGCAATCATGTTTAATAATCTTCCAGGTATTTTAATCTGAAAGTGATTTTTCAGTAATTTCAAAACAATAACTATTTAAATCGGTAATCCTTTTGGCTCCTGCACTTTTTTTTTCTTCCTTTCCTTGTCCCGTAACTACTTGAGTCCTTCAAGAAATCTATCCTTTCAAAGGCCTTTCCTGTTTTCGTTTTCATGTAATCCTTTGCATTCAACACCAAAGACATGACGCCAGGTTCCATATGTATGCTGATGGCTCTAGTTCCACCTGATCACACTCCCTTCAATGACTTTTAGTAACATGCCTGTCCATCATGCAGACTTGAATTTTAAAAAAAAACGGTTTCCTTCAAATTAAGCATTAAAATGGCCAAAACTGTTGTCTTTAGCCTGTGCTACAAGCTCCAATTAGTACTTCTGGTTTTTGGTTTCTGTTTATTTAATCTTACATATTTGGTGCCAAATTGTTTTTTTTAATCCAAATTTGTAAGCTTTATTGGACTGATGTAGTTATTATCTCTGGTGTGTAATGATAGGAGGAAGGCATCATGGAATAGATTTAATCACACATTTTTCATTTTTATTTTGACTGTGTATATGCATTCATAACTTTTTCTTTCCTCTTAGCTGTTGTGTCACCACATGGCAGTGGAATGCTTATGATGCAGCTTAGCATACCCAACAACCCCCATCCTCGTGCTCATTCTCCACCCCAGTGGAAGCAAAATAAGTATTTCACCGTGGACCAGAGAGGACATAAATCTGCCGAATTTAACAACCCAGAGATTACCACGCAGGTATGCAACTCTGTTTCAGTTTATAGGGTATACACTGTTTACAGATATTCTGTAACTTTTGTACATTTATTCATGTTGTATACAACAGAATGGAGCAATGTTGTGGATATCTTTTTGTTCTAATCCCCATAGAACATAAGAACTAGGAACAGGAATATGAAATTTAGCCCCTCTAACCTGCTTCCCCCATTTAATAATCATGGCTGATCTCATCTCAGCCTCAACTCTACTTTCCTGTCTGCTCCCAATAACCCATAGAGACTAATAACTTAAAATTGTGTTAACTAAACACTATTTTTGTAAGAAGCTTATAATTTAAATTATAGAACCGAACTTTTAACTACCACTAACTTTGATTCTATCATTGGTACATTAGACTATCCTATAAAGGAACATTTTGATTCTTCCAGTAGCAGTCCAAGATGATTCTTGGCTCCCAAGGGTTTATTTAGAGTCATAGAGATACACAGCTTGGAAACACACCCTTTGGTCCAGCTCGTCCATGCTGATTAGATATCCTAAATAAATCTAGTCTCATTTGCAAGCACTTGGCCCATATCCCTCTAAGCCCTTCCTATTCATATACACATCCAGATGCCTTTTTAAATGTTGTAATGGTACAAGCCTCCACCACTTCCTCTGGCGGCTCATTCTAAACACGCAGCACCAACTGTGTGCAAATGTTGCCCCTTAGGCCCCTTTTTAAATCGTTCCCCTCTCACCTTAAACCTATGCCTTCTAGTTTTGGGCACCCCCACCCCGGGGAAAAAACCTTGGCGATTTACTGTATTCACGCCCATCCTCTGTAAGGTCAACAGCTTCCGACGCTCCAAGAAAAATAGCCCCAGCCTATTCAGCTTCTCCCTATAGCTCAAATCCTCCAACCAGTCTTCCCTGTAAATCTTTCCTCAACCCTTTCAATTTCACAACATCTTTCCTATAGCAGGGAGACGAGAATTGCGCATGGTATTCCAAAAGTGGCCTACTCAATGTCCTGTACATCTGCAACATGACCCCTCAACTTCTATATTCAATGCACTGACCAATAAAGGCAAGCATACCAAATGCCACCTTCACTATCCTATCTGCTTGCAACTCCACTTTCACGGAACTATGAACCTTCACTCCGAGGCCTCTTTATTCAGCAGCACTCCCCAGGACCTTACCATTAGGTGTATAAGTCCTACCCCAATTTGCCTTTCCAAAATGCAGCACCTCACATTTATCTAAATTAAACTCCATTTGCAACTCCTCAGCTCATTGGCCTATCTGATCAAGATCCCGTCGTACTCTGTATAACCTTTGCTGTCCAGTACACCTCCAATTTTAGTGTCATCTGCACACTTGCTAAACATATCTCCTATGTTCACATACACATCATTTATGTAAATGACAAAAAGCAGCATACCCAGCATCGATGCGTATGGCACACCGCTGGTCACAGGCCTCCAGTCTGAAAAGCAACCCTCCGCTAACCATTCTCTGTCTTCTACCTTCGAGCCAGTTCTGTATCCAAATAGCCAGGTTTCCCTCTATTCCGTGTGATCTAACCAGTCTACCAGCCTTTCTGAAATCCATATAGATCACATCCACCACTCTGTTGTCATCAATCCTCTTTGTTACTTCTTCAAAAAATTCAATCAAATTCGTGAGACACTATTTCCCACGCACAAAGTCATGTTGACAATCCTTAATCGGTTCTTGCCTTCCCAAATACATGTAAATCTTGTCCCTCAGGATTTCCCTCCAACAACTTGTCCACCACCGATGTCAGGCTCACTGGTCTACAGTCCCCTTTTTTTTTTCTTACCACCTTTCTTAAATAGTAGCACCAAGTTAGCCAGCCTCCAGTCTTTTGGCACCTTGCCTGTGGCTATCGATGATACAGATGTCTCAGCAAGTGGCCCAGCAATCACTTCCCTAGCTTCCCATAGATTGCTAGGGTACACCTGATGAGGTCCTGGGGATTTATCCACCATTATGCGTTTTAAGATGTCCAGCACCACGACCTATGTAATATGGACATTTTTCAAGAGGTCTTTATATTTCCCCATGTTCTCTATCGTCCATATCCTTCTCCACAGTTAACACTGACGCAAAATACTCATTTAGCATCTTCCCATCTTCTGTGGTTCCACACATAGGTGGTCTTGCTGATCTTTAAGGAGCCTTATTCTCTCCCTAGTTACCCTTTTGTGTCTCATGTATTTGTAGAATCCCTTTGCCAAAATTCTGACTTTTACTTTTCGCAGCCTAGAAATTTTTAACTCCCAAGCTGTTTGTCATGGCATAGGTTTTCCCAGAGACTTCTCCCTGTTGCTAAAGCTAGGCAAATCCTCCAACCTCATTTTAAGTCCTCTCAAATTTAGTCTTTGTCATTCAAGCTGCCATTGACATCCCTCTGAAGTGAATCACAGCACCTTGCTGCCTATAGCTGCTCTCCCTCTCCCAAATCTAACAGACTAATTGATCTGTGGTTTACAATAATATTTTAGGAAAACCTATAACTTGATATCACAGTGGGTTCCTTTTATATCAATCTCATCTCAAAGCCCATCTTCATGGTAGTGTGAATCACGTGAGCCTTGTACCCAGGTAGAAGTAATGAATGGCTATGTTTTAGACTCCAACTGTCTCTCCTTTGAAGAAAAGGGATTGAATCAAGTTTGAAGCACAACATTTACCATCTAATATCCAATACTTTATTGGAACTTCGGAGCACATAGGCTGCTGCTGTTTTCTCCAAGTGAAACACTTTGCACCACCTTCTTGGTAAAAGAATGTGAATTCCCTTCACTCTCTTTCAATTAAATAACCCAAGCTTGCTTCAGAACAGGTAACAATAAAGCCCTGTATTTTAACTTAAATTATAAATGCCATGGTCTTTTAAATCTCAAGTGGAACACCTTCGACAAAGTTTGGATATCTTGACAAATGGTACTGAATAAACAGGTGTAATTTGAAGTTCAGAATGCAAGTAAATCACCTATTAAAAATGTTCTGGTTCCTGCCTAACCAATTCTCAATCTATATTAATATATTAACTCTTGTTTTATGTGCTTTAATTTTCCGTACTAACTTTTCAAATGAGACTTTATTAAAATCTTTCTGAAAATTCTGTTAAGTAGTTGCCATAGTTCTTGGGTGCCATGAGGATGCTTTCTCATGGGAGATACACAACTGGTTTAACCTGAATCTATTTATCAGCTCAGTTGCCTGGACAGCTGGTTTGCGATGCAGTCTGATGCCAACAGTACAGGTTCAATTACCACACCAGCTGAGATTGACATGAGGGTCCTGCCTTCTCAACCTTGCCCTTGGCTGAGGCACAATGATCTCCAGTCAAATTCACCACCAGTTGTCTCTTGCATTAGAGCAGCCCCGTGGTCTTCTGGGATTACTGTGAATTTACCTATTCTACTAGTTACATCCTCAAAAAGCTCCATTAGGTTTGTCAAGCCTACAAATTTCCCTTTGATATATTCATGTTGCATTTGTCTAATCTAGTTGGTTTTTTTTTTTTTTAGTCCCCTGTTATCACTCCCTTTGTCATACTCCTACTGTTTTTCCAACACACACTGGAGATTCTGTGGCACTGAGCGTGAATCTAGGATAGTATGTTGAATTACTGTTGCCAGGGCTAAGAACGTCTCAAAACATTCGAAATTCGAAGCGTATAGGCAAAGGGGAGAGTGAGAATCCAGAAGTTGTCGTACGCTAGTAGGAATGACATAGTTAGGGAAAGGGTTATGGCTTTGCAGAGTAAATATAAGGGGTTAGGTGATAGGTTAAAAAACAGAACATCAAAAATAATAATCTCTGGTTTACTTCCAGTGCCAAGTTCCACTGAGGGAAAGAATAAATCAATGGGAGATAAATTAATGACTGAAGAGGTGGTGCAATGTGCAAGGGTTCATTTTCTGGGATCATTGGGATCTCTTCTGTGACAGAGAAGACCTGTTCAAAAAGGATGGGTTTCACCTTATTTGGAAAGGGATCGATACCCTGGCAGGGAGATTAGCTAGTTCTATTTCGGGAGCCTGTAAACTTTTACGGTTGGGGGTTTGGGGGTAGACTTGCTCAGTAAAAGTGAAAATAGAAAGGAAGATGAGGATGGTTCTGAATCAGAAAAGAGAAAGTCAATTAGAAAAGACAGACGAGAAAATCAGACATGAGAAAGTCTGAACAATTAAATTGCATTTATATCAATGCATGAGGTCTTACAGGTGAGGCTGATGAGCTGAGGGTATGTAGAGAAACATAGGACTCTGATGTCGTAGCAATTGCAGAAACTTGGCTGAGGGATGGACATAACTGGTAGCTCAATGTTCTGGGTATTAGAAGTTATAGGAAGGATAGAAAGAGAGGCAAAAGAGGAATGTCTGTGACATTTTGATTAAGGAAAGCATTATTGCTGTCATTAGAGAAGATATTTCTAAGGGATCATTTAGTGAAAATGTATGGCGTGAAATTAGAAATAAGAAGGGGATGATCATCCTGATGGGATTGTACTGTATGCACCCCAATAGTCATGGAAATTAAGAAGCAAATATATGGAGAGATCTGAAATATGTACAAGAATAATAAGATTGTAGTAATAGGGAATTTTAATTTTGCAAACATTGACTGGGACTGCCATAGTGTTAAAGGTTTGGATGGTGAAGAATTTAAGTGTTCAAGAATGTTTTCATTATCAATATGTAAATATTCCTACTACAGAGGGAACAAAACATGACCACCTTTTTGGAAATAAGGCAGAGCAAGTGATTGAAGTGTTATTATGGGAACTTTGGAATTAGAGATCATATTTTTATTAGTTTTAAAATAGTTATGGAGAAGGATAAATTTTCCATAGAAGTTCATGTTCTTAATTGGAGTAAGGCAAATTTTAAAGGTATGAAACAAGAACTGTCAAAAGTTGATTATTTGCTGGTAAAGGGACGGCTGACAAGTGGGAGGCTTTCAAAAGTGTGATAATAAGAGTTCAGAAGCATTATGTTTCTGTTAAAGTGAAAGGCAAGGCTGGCAAGATTAGGGAACAATGGTTAAGTAAAGATATTGAAGTTCTAGACAAGAAAAGAAAATCATATATTAGATATAGACAACTGGGATTAAATGAATCTTCTGAAAGTAAGGCTAAAGATAATCCAAAGAGATCCTACAAGTACATTGAGAGCAAAAGAGAATATCTGTCGGGCATGATTTCCCCTTTGTGAAGCATGCTGATTCTGGTTGATCATATTATTTATTTCTAAACGCTCTGCTGTAGCAGCCTTTTAGAATGGATTGTAACCTTTTCATAGGAACAGACATTAAGCTAACTGGCCTCTAGTTTTTTTTCTGTCTCCTTCCCTTGACAAGTAAAGGTGTTAACATTGGTAGTTTTCCAGTTGTTTGAGATTTTTCTAGAATGTAAGAATTCCCGGAAGATTACTATTAGAGCATCTAATGTCTCTCTAGCTACTTGCTTTAATATTCCAGGATGGATCCCGTCAGATGTAGGGGACTTATCAGACTTCCACCCCACTCCTTTCCCAGTACTTTTTCCTCTAGTGATAGGTCTTGTATTTATTTCCTCTCCTTTTTGCCCCTTGAATACTTAGCACTTTTGAAATCTATTAGTGTCTTCTACTCTGAAGACTGATGCAAAGTATTTATTTTCCTTCTCTGCGATTTCCTGGTGTGAAATTACTATTCTCATTCTCTGAAGTCACTTTGGCTTCTCTCCTACTTCGTTTTAAGTTTAAAGAAATGCTTGTTGTCTGTCTTGATATTGCTTGCAAGTTTACCTAAAGAGTTCATTTTCTCCCACGTTTAGTCATGTTTTCTTGGTTTTTGAAACTTTCCCAACTTTCTGACTTAGCACTAATCTTTGCCATATTGTATGTGATTTTTTTTTTTCAATCCCATGCTATGTTTAATTTCCCTGGTTAACCATGGTAAGCTTATCCCGTTCCTAGAATCATCCTCATATGTCATTTTCTTGAGTCATTGACTATTCCCTTAAACACCTGCCATCGTTCCTCAATCATCTTTTTGCAAAACTACTTTCCCAGTTCACTTCAGCCAGCTCTGCCCTTATTCCTTTGTAATTACCCGTATATAAACATAGCACAGTTGTTTCCAACCTACATTCCCTCCTCTCAAAACTAGCGTTAAAATCAGTGTTCGGACCTGTAACTGGAGTTGCCGTGAAGCATCTGCAAGGCATCCTCATGGACAGCCCTGACAGAGCTGCGCACCACACAACCATCATAGCTTGGGAACCTAGGCACCTCAACGTTAACATTTGCCACCCTTAGTGAACACATAAGCAGGAGAAGCCAACTTACAAAATAAGGCGATGATACAGCTTTTCCTGGTAGCGTTCTCCAGAAGATCAACGACACTTACATAGCGAAATTTTTCATCAAAAATGAGCCTGTCTGATGCCTTGGGACCTATCCCTGTGTGACATGAAAGTGCTTCTTCACTCTCCAGCATACTCTGAGGAATTGGCATATCACTGTCATCAAAGTATATGCTTCTGCACATGAGGCAATAGATGATCTTGAGTAATTCCCGTTTCATGTCCCGGCAAGTGAAACTTGTAACACCAGGATCAGAAAGGACTTGAATCTCTGGAAACGTGATGACCGCAGAAACTTCAAAGAAAGTGAACTTTAATAAGGTCATCTTCCTGACAAAATGTTTAGAATATGACCCTGTCCTTTAATATTAGTCATTAATTTTACGTTATCGTTTGAGGGCGATTGCTTGACCTAGTAATGAAGCATTTTGACTTTTAATTAAATGTCTGTGAATTTAGCCAAGATTTAGTGTTTTGACAGCCCATTGGACTTTAAGTCACTTGTTTTTAATTAAGATTCTGAGTTCATGAAATAAGAAAGCTAAAATTACATGGAGTTTCTTTGAATTTGATATTGACTTTTGTTTTAAACAGAGCAGTCCACAGATAGGTAGTCCTGCTGTATCTCCAGCTCAATCACCGGCACCACAACCAATGACAACTATTAAAAATGTCCGCGCTGGACTAGGACCGCTTCCATTAATGGCGCAGTTTCCTCAACCTGTGGTCCCTGGACAAGGTATTTGCTTCAGATACAGATCACTGTTTTGACCATTTTTGGTTTTAAGAAAGATGCATAACGTTCCTAAATTGTCCTGATAAAAATAAATCCAGTGCCAGCTGCAGAAAATTTCAAAGTTTACACACAACTAAATAAGGTGGTATTTAAAGCTGTGCATGGAGTTACAAAGGGGCATAGGCAGACTGAGTATTGCAGATAGGCTTAAGTGTATTCATGTAAGGTCATCCATTTTGGATCCAATAAAAACGAAGTAAAAATAATTCCTTAATGGCAAGAAACTAGGGTTCTAGTTTGTGATTTTGGTATCCAGGTATACAAATTCAGGTAGAGGGCAGCACACAGGCCCTGTGGAGTGTTTGCCTTTGTTTACAAAGGGCTGGAATACAAAGAAGAGAAAATGATTCTTTAGTGGTACAGAACCTTGGATTGAACACTGCTTTCAGCTTTTATATACAACCTTAGGAAGGATAAATCAACAATGGATAGGCTTAAAGGTTTAAATTATAACAGCAGGTTGTGTAAAAAAATTGTTGTATTCGCTTGATTTTCGAGTGTTGAAACATGAAATACTTTTTTTGAAGATTGAAAGATTTTCATTCGGTAAGGATCAAACATGGATAAATAGAACTGAGGTAGAGCTCATTCATGATCTAACAGAATGACCAAAGAAACTAAAGGGTCTGAATGGACTCTTCCTGTGACGACTACTGTATTGTGTCCCTGTTTCTTATGACTTCAATTACAGTATATGTAACTGAAACCAATTTTCAACTATTCAAAAATACATAACGTCGTCAATCGTTGTTCCCAAAGGAGTTAAGTGTTCCTTATCAATAGCGCAGTCAATTCAGAAACTACTTGGGCCATGGCTGACATGTTAATACACCCATTGTTGCAGATGGAAATAAACAATTTCATTATCTTTAAAGTTGTGCCCATTGGGGACATTTGGAATGGAAGGTTACTATTCCTGTGCCAGAGGCATTTCATGTAAGGAGATTACTGTAGGCATTTCCCCCAGTTTAGCATTAGGAAATTGCTGCACAAAAGAGTGCCCATAATCCCAAGGCAAATAGCAAAATGATACAGTATTCTTTAACTGATCAAACAGACAGGATAAAACTGTTGGTCTGAATGAGATAGCAAAAGCACTATTACTTAACCAATTTATTAGAAAATGGAACAGCGCCAGAAGATTGGCGCACACCAAATGGTTGTATATACATTTAAAAAGGGAGGTAATAAGATTCATAGAGCGAGAGACTAGTTACCTTAATATCGATGATAGAAAAGTTAATGGAATCTTTAATTAGATCTGATAAAACATCTAGAAGCTGAAAATTTAGTAAATGGCAATCAGTACCAATTTCAAAATGGGTGATCTTGCTTGCCTAACTTTATTGAATTCTGTAAAGAACAAAAAGAATAGACAAGGGTAATGCAATCGATATAACGTAATTGGATTTTCTAATGAGTTCGTGTACTCATGTTTAAGATCTGAATCTGTGGAGCTGGTGAGTAGCAGAACCAGATGTTACAATTCTGAGGTCAATCTCAAATCTTTACAAATCAAAATGGTAATGATTAACACCCACAGTTTTATACATTGCTCTTCCACCTCTCGTGTGTGACGATGCTGTCACTTTAAAAAGGTTATTTTGTCCATGGTCTTTTAGAAGAGAGGTTGTAAAGGCAGAGGTCCTGACAAGTCAGGGAGTTACAGTTTAACAATGGGAGTGGCCAGTTCTCCGGTTCAAGTTTTTTTCTAGTTTTTTTTTTAAAAAGCTGTAGCAGTTACAAGATGTTGTGGGTACCAAAAGTGTTGCAAGCTTCAGTAAAGGATTCCTCTGATTTTGTCTGAAATCTCTCTCTGGATGTTGTTCCCTCCTGTCTATAAGAATCTGTGTTTGAATTTACCTTTTTGGCAAGAGGTGTGCTTATGGGATGTTACTATATTGGAATAGTTAATTAGTTAAGTTGCTGTATTGGGTTGGTTAGGTTTTCCAACAGTGAAGTTACTCTAAATTCTGCTTTCTTTTGTTCATATTTCAACTGTAGTATTTAAATAAAGTTTGCTTTGCTTAAAGCTGAGTGGTTTGACCAGTTGCATCACACCTGGAACACCCACTTCACATCTGCCTTTTAAAATAAGAAAACGTTAGGGTGTCGGCTACCTTCTTAAAATATTTTGAGGGGGTCTGGCCTGGTCGATAACAGATTGAGGGCTTATCCAGCATTTGAACCCAGGACCCCTCACCAAAGCAAGGATCACAACCCTAGACAATCCATTTTACAGAAGTTAAAATAGAGCTCCATATAAAATAAAACTAATGGACATGCCCTTATATCTGTAACTTTATTTTTCCTCTGTGAGCTTTGGTTTTGTGGATCCACTACCACTTCCATAATTTACCTTGGGCGTGGTTTCATTCTTATTACTTTTTTATTCATTCACTTGAAGTTGCAAGACTCACATCTGTTGCCTATCCTTTGTTGCCTTTAAGGATGGCGAGGTGCTGCCTGCTTGAACACCTGCAGTCTATATGGTATGGATCTACCCACAGTGCTGTTAGGAAAGAAGTTCCAGATTTTTTTGACCCAGTGATAGTGAATGAACTACAGTATAGTTGCAAGTCATATAACTGTGTGGCTGTGCGGTGAGCTAGTTGATGGTGATGTGACATTCCATCGACTGCAACCCTTGCCATTCTCGATATAAGGGACACAGATTTGGAACTTGCTGTAGTGGGGTTGCAGTTCCACCAAGTCGAAATTTTAATCCAAAGTGATTTGCTATAGTACCAGTCAATTTCCTTCTTCCACATTTATTATAATTAAAAAAGAGGACACACCAAATATTTGCAATAGATTGCAGAAATGTTTTTATTAGCAACTTGTTTGCACTGTTTTTAATAAGGTTTACTGAGATTTCTGAACTGAACAGTTTTTATGAGCAGCAGTAGTTCACTAGCCCAGTCATACTTCAAATTGGCACAAATTTTACTGATTATTAAATATAAGACTGAAATTTACTGAGACTGCAGATAATGAACCTGATTTCAGCAATAATCTGGTAAATTCTTAAATCACTGGTACAAACACTCTTGCAATTGAACAACAAAGCATAAGCTGAGGAAACATCACTCAAATTTCTACATGAGTTCTTTTGAGTATTTTCTTAAGCTTCCCTGTTTATTGCCCATTTCATGACCAAGAAGAAAAATCCCTGTAAAATTGAGCAGTGTTCCATCTTCTGTACCTTTTCCAGATGCAGCCCATCACCATTCTAGTTCAAGGACCTCAACAAGCATCATCCTAGATTCCTTTGAGCAGGGGATTGGCCATGGATATGACTGGAGTGGCCTCACCTCACCATCAAGAGGCAGGCTTTTTTTTCTTTCACACATTTCTTAGAGACATCATAATTACATGGTGTCACTGCTTCGAGCAGCTGTTACACAAAAATCTCGACTTGTGATGCACATTCACCTAGATGAGCTTTTTATAGTGTTCCCTTCGCCACTCCCTTATTAAGTTTTTGAGAATCTGAGAACGTCCTTAAGTTACAAATGCTATTTGTGTACCGAAAGACTTTGATTATTTTGCTTTTTACCCATCTGTTTAAAGCAGCAATTTCTGAGATGTTTTGTCCATCTGGTTAGATCATATCTTAAGTACTGTATTTACCACTGATCAAGACGCAGATATATCCTAATCTTCAAGGTGATGCAAAGAAAAATGTAGGGCTGATCCTTGCACGAAAAGACATGATCACCTGAAGCACTGGAAAAAAGTTCATTCACATCTACCTCGCACATGCTGTTTCTTCACTTCGCCATCCCCCACCTCGCAACGTCCTTTGCAGTTTTTCTTGTTTTCTCTGTCTTACATTTCAAAAATGGTCAGTGGCTGTAAATTACCATGAGAGGTCTTTTTTGATTGTCTATGTTTATAATATTTATATAGTGTAAAAATATCTATCTCCATCCTTGACAGTGGGTTTTTTTTTGAACTTTCTCTCTTTTCCTTCCATTTTTGCTTTCTCCTATCTTTCTGTCCTGGGCCACTGCCTTCTCACAGACCTACATCATCCGAGTTTTTCATCATATTCTTTTGTGTGTATCCAGTCAAAAGCACTACACCACTATAGTACTTCAAGTTGTTCTGAAAATGTTAGGGTCACACAAGCCATCGAAGTTCATGCACTATTTATGTATGGAGGTCAGAAGAGATTGCAACATTTCTGGTGATTTGTACCTTTTTGAAAACGTTTTTCAGCACCTCCCCTGGTACTAGCTCATGAGTCAAAATACAGAAGGGAGATAGAAGGTTTGGTGACGTGGTGCAATGAGAACAACCTCCCTCTCCACGTCAGCAAAACTAGATAAATGATCATTGACTTCAGAAAGAAAGAATGAGAACACGCCACCATCTCCATCAACAGAACTGAGGTTGAAAGGGTGGAGTGCGTCAAGTTCCTCAGAATAAAGAAAATTACAGTACAGGAACAGGCCTGTCGGCCCTCCAAGCCTGTGCCGATCCAGATCCTCTATCTAATCCTGTCGCCTATCCATATCCCTCTGCTCCCTGCCCATTCATGTTTCTGTCTAGAGGGACGATAACCAACAACGTGTCCTGGACTTCCCACATAGATGCGATGGTCAAGAAGGCATAATAATGCCTCCTCTTCCTCAGGTGGCTCAGGAAGTTTGGCATGTCCATAAAGACCACCAGGATGCACAATTGAAAGCATACTGTCTGTGTGCATAACGGACTGATATGGCAACTGCTCTGACTAGGACTGTCAGAAACTACAGATGGTGGTGTGCACAGCCCAAACCACCGCAGAAGCCAACCTTCAGTCCATGGACTCCATTTACACAGCTTGCTGCCGGGAAAGACTGAAATCATCATCAAAGACCCGTCACACTCTGATAATGGTCTCCTACAAACTCTTCCATCAGGCAGAAGTTGAAGAAGCCTGAACATACACACGAGCAGGTTCAGGAACAGCTTCTTCCAGCTGTTATTAGACTGGTGAATGGACTGTCTAGACTGAAATAATGCTGATCTCACTAACGTTGATGTCACCTAGTGCACACTCTGTGCAATGTAACCTGTATCTCTCTGTCTAAATCTTTTTGATCTGTACAACCTTGCTTACTATGATCTGCCTGTACTGTTTGTAAACAAAGCTTTTCACTGTACTTCAATACACATAACAATAAATAAATAAATCAGTTACAATACCAGTTGCTTTTTATTTGCTAACTTGATAAAATAGTTAACAAGGAAAGAAAAGGCTAATTGTAAATTGTAAGGGCGATGTAAATTAAATTTGGAAGCACATCCTCCAAAATGACAGTCATTGTTTGTGTGCTGCGCGGAGAAATGGGCTTATCTTGCACTCTTGTTCATTGCAGAACCAGATCATATTAGTCTCCTAAACCTGTGTTGCTCCTTTACATTTAAAGATATCAGGCATAGCAGTGTGACGTGAACTACAGGATATCAGTGAAGTATGATATGAACAACTCCAAATTTGTCATAGGTTTAATTGATGCTCAACTTGTTGTAGGTTTTCATATGAAGAAGTACTTTGGGTTTTGCTATCTGTTTGGTCATGCAATGAAATTAAGGAAAATATTTGGAAGAAGAATCTCATGTCACTTGACCTTTGTCTGTCTTAACCAACTTGCCTCTTGTTGACATCCGTTATTTATTCTCTGTTACGCAGTACTTAAAAACAGTCTATTAATTATTGGTGTTCAATAGTTTAATTGTTTTAATAAATGTTATTAACATTTGGAAGGACCCCTAATAACTAACTAGAACTTCAGTCTCATGAATTTTACCTGGTATCCTGTCATAGATGCCTTGAGTTTTCTTTAAGTATGCTTGAACCTGTATACATAGGTTGTAAATTGAAGCTTTACACAGGAGTATATATTTTTAAAAAACCCCTTTCTGTTAAAGGAGATGGGCGCTACCCTTTGCTTGGCCAGCCTTTGCAGTACAATGCTCCGATCCGTCCTCTTCTACACGGGCCTCACATAGTCTCAACACAACAGGTTGGTTTTGAGAATTACCAAAGTCATAATATCCTGATCCATTGAACAATAAATTATTGAGATATCTGCCAACATTTTTGCAAAGAATTGTATCCGAAATAATTTGAAGGTGGAATTTCCGCTATTCATAAATGAGGTGCAATCTCTACTCAAAGTTTTGCTGTTTGAGTTGGGTTTTTTGCTCGATTTTCCATTCAAATTCATTTGTATTTCACTTGAAAGTTCTTTATTAAGCAATCCAATTGGACAGCATTTTAAAACTTTTTGTAATATGAATATATTTATTAACATACAAATAGATTTGCACAATTTTATTGTCTGCTACAAATGTATTTATCACAAAATTACAGATTTCTTCAGTGTTTAGTATTCCACGTACAAGTAAAATCTAACTTTATAACTAACAATGGCTACGCAAATGCTGAAAATGAATTTTTAAAAGGATACAAACCTTATACTAGTTTATTTGCAGTAAAGTAGCCTCATTTTTTCGGTTTTTTTAAATTCATCTTTTTGATTCTATTTGTTACCTTTGTCTAAACTGAGTATTTTTTCAAACTTATTGATAACCCACAAACAGGCATAAGTGATGGAAGCTCGCCCAATGATTAATTTGGTTTGGGAATGAGACTGGTTTTGTGGTACAGCCAGTTTCCTATAGATTTTTTCCTATTTTTAAATCAGCACAGAAGATTCCAGAAATTCAGCTTGTGCAGAACTGGGTGCGCTTGAAATCCTTCAGTCTTTTAAAGATCTTTTCTGATCTTTTGTGCTGGATTTTGGTAGGTTTTGGCCAGGTTTTTTCCTGTGAATAATTGTCCATGATGTTTTGTTAGCCAGTTAGTTTCTGTTACATTTGGTATTTGCTTTGCTAAGGGCTTATTCTTAATTTTTTTTTTTCTTTTTTAATCCTGAAAGAATAATTTAAATAATGTTGGTTTGACGTTTGTATTGAAATTTTAGGGTCAGAATTTGAATAGGCATGGAGGAGGAGGACGAGGAAAGAAACAAACGAGGAAAGCAGCATCAACAGACCTTGGTGCAGGAGAACCTGGTGCGTAAATAAATGCAAAACCTCTGTATGGAGGTTGACTATTCCTGAAAAAGACACATTTTCCCAAAGATTTTTGTCTTGCATTCATCAGGACATTTGCAAGAATACCAGTGTAAAGGGAAACAACATATTATACTGTTTGAGAAAAAAGTTTTTAGATTGGCTGGCAGGTGGACTGAGAATGGAAAAAGCCTTGCCGGGAGGAATGTACACACATTGTTGCTATGTCACCTTAACAAATAGGCAGTGGCCGTGCCTTGACCCATCACACTCAACCTGCCTGGTTTAAATTAAAACAAACATTGGCAGATAACTGTTGTTTCATTTCCTAACTGGTGCATTTTTTATGCAACACCTGTACCAGTACTTAACCAGAATTCTCTGCTATCGAATTCAATCCATTTAGAAATGAAGACTTTTGCTTTTGCCTTATTTTTGGACTTGTTGACCTGTGTTATTCCTTTAGTGATTTACCTATCTGATTCCTAGGTCCCTTTTGTTGTTCTACTTTGTTTAGATCATAAGATAATAAAAAACTAAGAGCTAGAGTACGTCATTTGACCCATTGAGGCTGATCCACAGTTGAGTAAGATTGTAGCTGATCTGATTGGGGCTGTCACTATATTATCTTGCTTTCCCCAAAAGCCCCTGTCGATCACAAATCTGTCTAATTTAGCCTTGAAAATGTTCAGTGACCATCCTCCCAGTGCTTGCAGTGGAAGAGAATTCCGAAGACGCATGACTCCTTGAGGGAAGGAATTTTTTCTCATCCTTGTCTTCGGTGAGAGATCTGTTATCTTTAAGCTGTCCATCCTAGTTCTAGATCCCCTGATAGGAAGGACTTAACATCTAGCCTGCTAAGCCCTCCCAGAATCTTGTATATTTCAGTAGTATCACCCTTAATTCTTCTAAACTCCAATGGGTACAGGTCAAATATAGTTGATCTTTTTTCATAAGACAACCCCTTCATCCCAGGAATTGACTTTGGGAAACTAATCTGAACCAATTCCAATGCAGCTTTCTTCTTAATTAAAATACCTATTTTCCAAGGTGTTTGAATTTTCCTTATTTGCCCTTCCAAAATGTAACATCTCAAATTTATCCATGTTGAAATTTATTTGCCAGTTAAATACCGATTCTACAAGTTTAGCAATATCTTCTCTATTTCATCACAGTCCTGTGTTAACTGTCTTCTGGAATGTGATCTTATCCATAAATTTTGGAATTGCATTTCCAGTTTCCAAGTCCAATTTGTTTATATCAATAGTAAACTACAATGGCCCCAGCAACAGTCCTATGGAACATCCCTTACAGTTCTTTTTGTAGTCAGTTCGAGATTTATTCTCACCTTTGTACTGATTCTACATTCTACACCTTAGTCATGAGTCTGTTATATGGTACCTTATTTGCAGGCCTTTTGGAAATCCAAGTATCTTAGATCTCCTGTAATAATTTTATTTACTCTTTCTGTTCTTTGATGGATTCAATAAGATTGGTTAAGCATGACCTTCCCTTTTAGAGTCTATGCTGAGTGCTCTTTATTATATTTTCAGTTTTGAGGCATTTTTCTATTGCGCGTTCTATTGTGTGTCCAAACACCAAGATCAAGCTAACTTACCTAAATTTTACAGGGATTTGCTGTAATGGTAACATAAATAAAGTTGTGTTTCCCAAAATTCACTGGTGGAATCCCTAACTCTGAAATCAAGCCAGTCTCAAAGCTAAAGTTAATTAACATCCTATGTGAACATTAAAATATCTTGATCTCAATTAGGATCTGGCAGTTTTTTAGTATCTTACACAATTGATCATTCTTTATGTGCAGCGTCAGTTGTGTGTGTCAGTAGATTATTCAGATTAAGAGAGTATCATAGCCATCCAAGAATACTAAAGGCAATTGCCATAATTGCCATCCTGATTTCAAATAAGATTACTGCAGGGGAGGAATGCTATTTGCTTCAACTTACCTAGCTCATCCTGGTTCACTTTTCACTCCCTTTCCCCCTAACAGTATGTACAAGTATCACAAAGGCACAGAAGTCACAAATCAGCTAACTGAGCATAAATCAAGAAACAAGACTGGGAATATTTTACCTGGGGCTTTATATCAATGTGCAGTGTCTTTATATCAGCACACAATCCATTTATCCCCAAAACTGCCATGTAGCTAAATGCTGCTTTTTTTAAAAGCAAGCACTGCAATATTTCAAAAACAGGATTATGACTTTGAGACCTGACTGCTTTTTTTTCAAACAAACATCAAAGCAAATGGAGATTAGAAAATGGCAATAAGATGGGTGAACTGTGAGGAGGCTGCAGAGATGCTTCAGAGTGATTTGGGAAAACTCAATTGAGTGGGCAGATGTATCGTGGATGAAGTGTAATATGGATAGAAAAATCATTGAGAAAGGGAAAGTGCAACAAGACCTGTGTTTCCTTGTACACTAGTAGCTGAAAGTAAATATGCAGGTTCAGCAGGTGGTGAGAAAGGCAAATGGTACGCTGGGCTTCTTAACTAAAGGATTTGAATGCAGTTGCAGGATGTCTTCATGCAATTGTTCACTGTTTTGGTGAGACCACACCTGTAATATTGAGTGCAGTTTTCATCTCCTTTTGGAACCACGTTCTGCTTTGGAAGGAGTTCAACGAAGATTTACCAGACTGATTCCTGATATGGCAGGCCTGACATATGAAGGGTGATTGGATCGGTTAAAGCTATATCCACTGACATATAGAAGAATGAAAGGAGATCTCCTAGAAACTTGTAAAGTTCTTACAGGATTAGGTAGAGTAAATGCAGGAAAGATGTTCACAATGACTGGGGAGTCATACCCATCGGTCACATTCTAGAGACATGAGGATGGAGAGGATACAGCCTGTTTGGGACAGAGATGAGAAGTTTCTTCACCCAGAGAGTGGTTAGCCTGTGGAATTCTCTACCACAGAAAGCAGTTGAGGCCAAAACATTCAATGTTTTCGAAAAGGAGATATAGTTCTTGGAATTGAAGAGATTGGAGGACATTAGAATCCCTACAATGTGGAAACAGGCCCTTTGGCTCAACAAGCCCACACCGACCCTTGGAGCATCCCACCCAGACCCATCCCTCTATAACCCACACACCCCTGAACACTCTGGGCAATTTAGCATGGCCAATCCGCCTAGCCTGTACATCTTTAGACTGTGGGAGGAAACCGGAGCACCCGGAGGAAACCCACGCAGACACGGGGAGAATGTGTAAACTCCGCACAGACAGTCACCTGGAGCTGGAATCGAACCCGGGTCCCTGGCGCTGTGAGGCTGCAGTGCTAACCACTGAGCCACCGTGCCGCCCCCGGCATGGGGTGTAATTGGGAAGAGGGTACTGAGTTGGATGGTCAGCCATGAAAATACTGAATGGCGGAGCAGGTCAAGGACTGAATGGCCTACTTCTTCTGTTTTTGAAGTATTTAAGTATCTGCATCAGGGGTACGTGTGTCTGGTTCACATTTGTAAGACGTCACAAGTAACTAACGTGGTTACTGTTCAGATTTCGGACCTTTTTTCCCTTAAGGTAGAATGAGAGCAGTTGTTCAGGTCCCAAATTACAGATCACCATCCTAATCATTGGTACTACTTCCATTTAATTTCTCCCTTTTGGGAGATCATGACATTCCACTCATCATAAATAGACCCTTCCCAAAATTGAATCTTGACCTAGTTAAACTTATGGATTTACTGACACAGTTTATTCCTTTAAATTAAGTCTCACTGTCCATTAGTAACTCATAAGGTACCATAATCTGGGAAAAGTAACCATGTTTTGCTTTTGTCATGGGACCAAGTTAAGTAAACGGGCAGATGGTGACAGTTTTCTTCTTTAGCAGTTGTTCAGGGTTTAGGATGACTTACTTTTGCTCGGACTAGTGGAAGTGGCCGGCAGTGGTCGAACAGTCCAAGCCTGGATCCACAAGTGGGGTAGGTAGTGTTTGATGAGGCTGTTAGGTGGGTCACTCATGATACTGCACACTGTTTCTCCTGCTTTCACGTGGTCCACTAGGTGACACCCAAAGTGGTTGGTGCCTTCGCAGATGCTTCTTCTCCAGCTTGCGCATACTAGGGCAAGCAATTCCCACATGGTGGTGGGAATGATGCACGTTACAGATGCATACAGGGTGTTCTTGTAGTGTTGCTTCTGCCCCCATGATCACTTACCATTGTGGAGCTCAGAGTGCAGCACTTACTTAGGGAGTCTCGTATTAGGCATGTGGACAGTCTGCTCTGCAGACCATAATCTTGGTGCTGGGAATAATATCTCCGATTTGGAACTTCATGTTCCTCCGATATCTGAAGGATGTGCTGACACATTGAAGTCGATATTGGATTTTATTGTCACATCTGCTTGAGGAGTGGGAAATGATCCACATCCAGCTGCTTGTTGTGGATTTTGGTAGTTGCAGGGCAGTGTTGTTTGGCAGCAGCAGGCTGGCAGACAATCTGTATTTACCACATGTTAAGTCTGAGGTTCATTCTCATACACATTCAGTGACTATTGATTGTGGTTTGTAGGTTGGTTTCTTAAGTGTGTGCAACACAGGAATTGTCTGCATGCTGCAGCTTGATGACGGATCTTGAGTCTTTGTTCTGGCCTGGAAGTATCAAAAATTGAACAGTTGCCTCCTTGTGCTATAGATTCACTCCACTTAGGCAGGAGCTTTGTGATGATGGGTTGGAGTGTTACATGAGGAAGAGGGGAAAAGTGTTGCTGTAGAGATGCAGTCTTGCTTTACCCCAATTTGCAGTTGCATTGGGTTTGTGGTAGATACATTGGTGAGGTTCATGGCTTGCATGTCATCGTGAAGCAGGCTGAGAACAGTGATGAAATTCTGTGGGCAGCCAAATTTGAGGAGGGTATTTCATAATCCCTTGCAATTGATCTAGTCGAAGGCTTTTGTGAGATCGAGGAAGATCATGTACAGAGGTTGGTGCATCAACTAGAAATGAACTGGACCAGTGGCTAGGAATTCAGTTGCAATTAACTCACCCCCTGTCACCCTAGTGTCTGTCTATTGTCTATAAGAGAGAAGCCAGGAGTGTAATGGAATATTTTCCACTTGCCTGGATGAACGCAATTTCAACAACACTTAATCTTGACACCATCCAGGACAAAGCAGGCTATTTGATTGGCACTCCATCTGTTACCTTCAGCGTTCGTTCCCTTCTCTGACACACAGTGGCATCAGTGCGGACAAGATGCACTGCAATAACTCACCAAGGCTCCTCCAGCAACCTCTTCCAAGTCCACGACCTCTACCATCTAGACACAGGTACGCAAGAACCACCATCTGCAAGTTACCGTCCAAGCCACACATTATTCTGACTTGAATTATATCACCGTACTTTCCCTGTCATTGGTCAAAATCCTGAATCTCCCTTTCTTAATAGCACTGAGTGTCCCTACACTCAAAAGACTGCAGAGGTTCAAAGAAGAGAACTCACCATCATCTTCTCCAGCTTATTAGTGATGAGTAATAAATACTGACTTAACCAGTGATACCCACATTCCTTGAGCCAAGGAAATTTTTAATTTTTTTCAACTAGCAGGACAGCTGAGTATTTTGCTAACATGCTCAGTGACAAATAAGCTGGTTTATATGATAAAGTATATGTGACTTAAATAAGAGTAATAATCTGGGAAGGCAGTGGTGTAATGCTAATATCACTGACTTGAGATCTCAAACCCTCAACTAACATTCTAGGGATGTAGGATTGAATCTCTCCATGGCAGGTAGTAAAATTTTTGAATTTAGTCCAAATCTGGCTTTTCAAAAATAAGTTAGCCAAATGGTGTCCATGTAATACTGTTGATTGTTGTAAAATTCCGTCTGGTTTACTAATGAATGTCCTTCAGGGAAGGAAAAGTGCTATCCTTGCCTGGTCTGGCCTGGCCTACATGTGGCTCCAAACCCACAGCAATTTGGTTAACTCTTAATTGCCCTCTGGCCAATTAGGGAAGGGCAAAAGAATTCCATATTATTTTGTGTTTGTCCTATTATGTTCGGAGCGATGCTGGATGTAGTAGTTGGGTAGAAGCTTGGGAACATGGTAGGAGAACACTTCGGAGCCAGTTGGGGGAGCAGTTCAGAAACCTAGGTGTGTGGTAAGAAGTAAGAAGAAGTAGGAGAGGCAACATCAGACAGTTATTACTGGTTGTCAAAGAATCCACTTTCCACCTCCTAACCCTGCAGGCTTGAGTTGGCTCCACATAAAAATGGTTCTGTGCTTTGTGGACTCACCAGGGCTCATGCAGCACTCCTAACTTGTTGAAGCCTAACTTGCCTGTCAGACCTTTTATTCTGAATTAATTAAATTTTATCACTGTCAGAAGAAAACAAACTATAAAACTCTGAACAAGTAACTAACCCATTCGTTAGAAGTTCTGAGGCAGGACCACTGGAGCCTAAATGTTAACTCTGATTTTTTGTTTTTTCTTCTGATGCTGCCAAACCTGCTCAGCTTTTCCAGCAACTTTGTTTTCGTTCCTGATTTACAGCATCTGCAGTTCTTTCAGTTTCCATTCATTAGAGTATTAAGTCTTGTGTTCTACAAGTTTGGCTGGCAAAACATTAGACAAAATGACATTCACAAAGCTTCACACTGAATCAAATTATGCATTGTGGATACATTGGATTACTCCACTGCAAACTGAATCGAATTATAAATTTCAAACTGATGAGTGTGTCTTGTCCACAAAAGGAAAACCTCAGCAATCTGGTCCAATCCATCCGAGTTGCAAATAATTGCATTTTAAACTTTGTCTGTCTGTTTGAGTAATTAAGATAAATACTTTGACCCCACCACTGTATGAACAGCAAAGAATTGTTTTCAAGTCATCTTGCTGCAGACAAGTTCATTACTTCTTTTGCCTAAATACTGACCGTCACTGTAGAATTAATTTCCTACATGCAACAAAATAATTTGTTCTGAGAGATGTAATAAATGTTTCTATATTTTCTTTGCAACTGGACTACTTCCTAATCCTGCAGCAAACGTACTGTATCTTTTCACTCAAGATCACCCAAATGCATGCTAAACTAAACTTCATGCATTTTTTCATGTCTAAAATTAGATTGGAAAACTAAAATTGCATGGTTGTTCAGGTGCTATTTCTTCAAAGGAAAGTCTGCTGTAGACAAAAAAATGTTTTATCGAGATTTTCAGTTCTAAAGCTTCTGCCTATTAAAACTATAACAAGTTGATAAGCATGTGCTAGGATGGTACTTAACTCCAATACAATTGCTGGAAATCTTTCTGTGCTCTAAGCAGTCAGAGAGATTGAAGTTGTTGGCATCTGACCTTGTTGCAGTAACCTCGAAATGAAATTTTATAATTTTGTATGAAAAATTTAAAACTGCTAATTTTGTTGCTAGTTTTCTATTTGTGTAAATTGCTTGCTTTCTCTGTTTTCCAGTTGCCAGCAGAGTCCTGGAGGTAACTGACCTACCAGAGGGAATTAGTCGTACAGATGCTGATAAACTCTTAAATGAACTCTTTAAAGCTGGTGCCAAGATTCGATGGCTGCAAGACACTCAGCCACATTGTAGTGGTGGTGGTAGTGGTGATAGTAATGCAAACACAGAACACTCAAAACCTTCCAGTGACTTGGCGTCCATGTACACAATCATAGCGATGTTTCCTTCAAAACTAGCTGCTCAGAATGCATTGTTGAAACAAAATAACTCCAGCAAATTCAAACTGAGAACAAGCAAGAAGCACTACGATTTTCACATTATGGAAAGGGCTAGTTCTCAGTAGTAAGTGCTGCACTGGACCTGCAGTCTCCTCCACTGTTTTTCCCTCCTCGATTGGGCCTATATAATGGTTTCTGTTGACGTATAGACTCCTGGAGCGTTGGTGTTTTATGATCTAACAATTGAAGAAAACCAGTGATCCAGCAAAAAAAGGCGATGAGTTTCCTAATTTATGTTCACCGTTGTCACAACAAAGTATCTGAGCATATCACAAAACAGCGTCTTTATATGGAGAATGCTGTAGAACCACAGTACAAATTTTATAGCCTTTTTGTTTTATATCTGTGAATCTTGTATCCAATCCAGAGCTCCATTGTACAGCAACTCCTCTTCTGTCAATACCATCAGCCAATAATTACTCGCCTTAACAGTTTTTTACCCAGCAGGACCAGCAAAATGTGAGTTCACGCTATTAAAAAAAAAAAATCAAAAAGTAATTTGGAGAAGCCCAAAGTAGTGGGAACAAAGTGTTCCATTATCTATCTTGGCTGGTCACTAGTGATCTACAAAGAAGAATGAGTGAAAATAATGCCTTTAGATGCAGCCTGAAGATTTTGCAGTTTTCCACTTAGCCCCTAATATCCTATTTTTGGTCAACTTCAAACTCAGTAATTGGGCTCATAAAATTATTTGTGTGGACATTCTTTATTTGTTGTTTTGAAGCCCCAGATTGCAATGTTTTTGTGTTATTTCTTAAATGCTGGACATTTGTTAGAAAGTTTAAGTGTTTTAAGTTCACCCAATATTGAGGATCAATGGACATGAACATAATTGTTGGATTATTGTCATACAAACCTATAATTTCTTTTCGGTTGTGTGTAAACCTGCCAGGCTGTACAATGTGTGCTGATGCAAGTTCTCTGCCCCCTTCCCATTTTTCAGTTCGAAAAAAATAAATGTTTACAAGTATATGAAAATACTCTTCGTAACTTATTTGGACAAGGTATTTTTTATTGTTTGGGTGCTGACCAGTGACCACATGCCTGAAGTATTTGTAGTTTCAATCTTTGAATTAAGTTGTCAACTTTCTTTACAGAACTGACCTGGAATTTATAAATAATAGTTTATTTTATTTAACTGATGTAAAAGTAGTTACTAGTTAAAGGGGCCATCCTTCTTTTAGAATGCATCAAAAAACTAAAGCCAACCTCCTATCTAAGAATATTAGCAACCATATATTAGCTGCATAAGATATGGTTTGGGTGCTACTTGAAACGCAATACATTTTCTCGTCTTAGTGTTTCATATCTTGTAATACTGCAAGTTAGTGACGTTATAGACGCAATGGACAGAATTTACAGGGGTGCAGAAAGCTCATCTTTCCACCAACAGGTACAAAATTCAGCTTTGCGTTGAATGCTGACATGGCAGCTAGAAAGCACCGCAGGTAGGCGAAATTGGCTAATTGAGTCCTTTACTCAAGAAGCTGTCAAGCCCTTGGGAGCTGCTGGTAATGCAGGAAGAGGCCTGAAGAGGATCATGGTTGCTGCAGAAAGGTAAGACTCAGTTTTACAGATGGAAGAGAAAGTTGTGATAGAGATACAATAGTTTACAGAAGGATATTGATGGGTTACATAAATAGGCAAAAAGTTGGCAAATAGAGTATAATGTGGGAAAATGTGAAGTTCATTTTGGAAGGGAGAATACAAGAATCGCGTTAAATGGAGAAAAACTACAGAAAACTGCAGCAGAGGGGGTTAGGGATACTTATGCGTGAAGCTCAAAGCTTGCACACAGGTGCATCAGTAATCAGCAAGGTAATGGATTGTTGCCCCTTATTTCAAAGGCAATGGAGTATGAGAGTAGGGACGTTTTATTGCAATTGTGTAAGATGCTGGTTTGATCACGCCTGGAGTAGCGTGAGCAGTTTTGGTCCCCTTATTTAAAGAAAGATATTATTTTACTGGAGGTAGTTCCAAGAATGTTTGCTAGGATTATCCCCACTATGGAAGGATTTTCTTATGGCAAAAGCTAAATGGCTTCGGACTCTACTCACTGGAGTATAGAAGAATTGGAGGTGATTTCAGTGAGACATATAGGATTCTTAAGGGGCTTAACAAGGATGAATCCTGAGAGAGTGTTTCCCTCTTCAGAGAGGCTAGAACCAGAGGACATAGAATAAAAGGGCACCAATTTTAGGGTGAAGTGAGAAGGAATATCTTCTCTGAGGGTTAAGTATCTGGAACTTCTTGACACACAGAATGATGGGCCAGAGTCTTTGTGTATATTTAAGGCTGAGATAGATTATCGATCAGTACAGGAATCAAGGGTTCTGGGGAAAGTGGTTGTGAGTCATATCAAATCAGCCATGAATCTACAGAATGACAGAGCAGGCTTAAGCAGCTGAATGGACTACTTGTGTTCCTGTTTCTTATGGTCTTAGTTTAAGGTGAGGAGTTATTGTGGACTCAAAGAAGTGGTTCTGTTGGGGAGGTAGGTTGTGGAAGTTTGGGATAGCATCTTGGAGGAGTGTCTGCTGTCCGGTGTATGCAGAGCACACCCTGCATGAGCTGCTCATAATTGTCCAACTGTCCATACCGGCTATATTTTGGTGTGGGCAACATATCTTTTAACAAACTGATGTGACCTGTAAATAATTATTTATTTACTTAGTGGGTGGGCAGGGCGCCTGACCTATTTCACACCACCAATCATCACCACCACCACCCACTCCCCACCACCACTGCTAATGAAGGATAAACCTGGTCGTAGGAAGAATGGGACAAATATTTGCACTAAAGTGTCAACATTTTAGAAGATCAACTCCATCTAGCATAACACTGCTCTAAAAGAAGGTATTGTTGAATCTCTCTTTTATTTTTGCAGGGTGGTGTATCAATTTGGACAAATTGTAATTATGTAAAGTGAAAATTGAAGACCTTTGTAAGGGCATCAGTGAAAAAGTCAAGCTTGGAGTGGACTAACTTAAATGTATTTAATCGGTTAAATAACAGTTTGGGGTGATGAGATGAGGATGGAAGCAGGCTACTTGACAGAGATGGAGACATGTTAGATGCGAGACTTGAATTTCAGTTCAGGGTTAACCATTGCACCAGAACTACACAATTTCAAGATGGAGGTCTGGAATTGAGGATATGATATGGACGGTTTGGCAAGCATTGAATGAGATGACCCATCAAAAAAAGGGTTCAAGAATGGAACTACTACAAGACATCTTGAAGTAACTATGTAGGCTGGAAGGAGATGTTATGCTGTCTATGTTGGCATAAAAATAAGTTGAACAGAACATATATGCTATTGAGGGCAATAAAGAGACTGGATTATTTTGAACAACATTAGTTGAGGAAAACCAGTGATAACACAAGATTACAAGGTGTGGAGCTGGATGAACACAGCAAGCCAAGCAGCATCATAGGAGCAGGAAAGCTTGATGTTTTGGGCCTAGACCCTTCATCAGAAATGGGGGAGGGGAACGGGATTCTGAAATAAATAGGGAGAGGTGGATAGAAGATGGATAAAGGAGAAGATAGGTTGAGAGGAAACAGACAGGTCAAAGAGGCGGGGTTAGAGCCTGTGAGGGTGAGTGTAGGTGGGGAGGTAGGGAGGAGATAGGTCTGTCCAGGGAGGACGGACAGGTCACGGGAGTGGGATGAGGTTAGTAGGTAGGCGATGGGGGTGGGGCTTGAGGTGGGAGGAAGGACAGGTTAGGGAGACGGGGACGAGCTGGGCTGGTTTTGGGATGCAGTAGGGGGAGGGGAGATTTTGAAGCTTGTGAAATCCACATTGATACCATCCCAAGACCAGCCCAGCTCGTCCCCGCCTCCCTAACCTGTCCTTCCTCCCACCTATCCCCTCCTCCCACCTCAAGCCCCACCCCCATCTCCCACCTACTAACCTCATCCCGCCCCCTTGACAAGTCAGTCCAGGGAGGACAGACAGATCTCCTCCCTACCTCCCCACCTAAACTCATCTTTACTAGCTCCATCCCCACCTCTTTGACTTGTGTGTCTCCTCTCCACCTATCTTCTCCTTTTATCCATCTTCTATCCGCCTCCCCCTCTCTCCCTATTTATTTCAGAACCCCCTTCCCCTCCCCCTCCCCCATTTCTAATGAAGGGTCTAGGCCCGAAACGTCAAGCTTTCCTGCTGTTCTGATGCTGCTTGGCCTGCTCTGTTCATCCAGTTCTACATCTTGTTATCTCGGATTCTCCAGTATCTGCAGTTCCTATTATCACCATAACACAAGATTGTTCCATTCAGTATCGTCATCTTGTCATTGAGCAATGCGTTTTTGGGGGAGGAGATGAGTTGGAGGAATAATTTATCCCTTGGAGATAGTATTCAATAAAATAAATAAATAAATTTAGAGATTGAAGATACATGTTAAATAAGGGAAGTTTAACTTCAACCAGAGCTAAGAGAGTACCCTGCTAATCTGTTTATATCGAATTTATTTGAAATCTGCTTCACACGATGTGCTTTTGTAACAAATTACTTCTGGATTACAATTTTCATGCGTCAACAATGAAGTCCAGTGGCTACTGCATTTACTGACTTTCAACACTGACTGAAAACAAGCAAATTACCCTGTGAATTTCTAATGAAGCAGATTATTTATGTTTATAATTTTATCTTAGTTTTGTGAGTATTGTATTAAGCTTCGTTAGTTAAGGAAATTTTATAAATTCTTTAATGCAATCACTGCATGGTAACCATTCTGCCATCCCTCTGTAAATTTAGGTGTAATTGTTCTATGTTGGTCATGGATAAGGTGATTGTGCTTTGCTTGCAACATGATTGTACTTCTTTGCAGAATGAATGTGGTGTACACACTGAATGCAATTCAAATGGGAGGTTAAACTACAAATGAATAATGTCAGGAACTCAATGGAATTCTGTTGTAAATAGCTCAAAACAATGAGCAGTATTTTAGAGAAACAAACTTTTCACAATGGATTTGTTACTTTTCAGATATTTTAATAAACAGTTAAATTGAAAAATGCAGGGTTTTCCCTTGTACAAAGATTTGTTTTCATCTTTTGACACATTCTGCAAATGAGCTCTGAAATTAGGAAATATCTACAGTGTAATGTGTTAAAGGAAGTTTGGGAATAATTCTTTTTTGACTTGTTACAGTAAGGCTAGAGAAATTCCATGTATGAACCAAAATCATAAAGTGTAGGAGCACAAGTAGGCCATTCAGTCCATCAAGTCTGCTCCATCATTTAATGAGTTTGTGGCTGATCTAATAATCTTCAACTTCACTTTCCTGCCTTTTCCCGAATAACCTGCAATTCCCTTACTGCTATTGTATATCTCAGCCTTGAATATACTTAATGCCTAGCCTCACCAGCCTTTGCAATAAAGAATTCTACAGATTTACTGCCCTCTGAGGGAAGAAGTTCCTCTTCATCTCCGTATTAAATGTCCAACTCCTTATTCTGAGTTAGACTCTCCGACAAGGAAAAGCCTTTCTGTATCTCCTCTGTCAAGTACCTGAAGAATCTTGTAAGCATCAATAAGGTTGCCTATTACTCTTCTCAATTCCAATGAGTACTGGCCCAAAATTCTCAGCCTGGACTAAGACAGTCCTCCATCCATGGTATCAGCTCATAAACCTTCTCATGACTGCCTCCACTGCCAGTCTATCTTGCCTTAGATATGCGTCCCAAGACTCTACACGGCATTCCAGTTGTTTTCTAACCAGATGCTGTATAGTTCTCGTAAAAGCTCCCTAATGTTTACACTCAATTGCCTATGAAATAAAGGCCAGCATTCTATTTACCTTCCCTATTATCTGCTGAACTTACATACTAACTTTTTGTGATTTATGGGTACGGAATCCCAAATCCCTCTGTAGCTTTCTGCAGTCCTTCACCATTTCAATAATGTTCAGCTCCTCTATTCTTGCTGCCAAAGTGCAGAACGTCTCATTTTCCACATTATGTTCCATCTGCCAAGGTTTTACCATCCCATACCTTGAGGAAGAACAGGGAGGTGGCGTAACATTCTTAGTTTGGGATGGATAAGTGCAATAGGAACAAGTGATTTTGAATTAGAAGTTGTAGAATCCATATGGGTGGAGGTAAGAAATAAAAAGGCAAAAAAGATACTATTCAAAGGAGTCTTTAGGCCACCTGACAGTAGCTATACAAGCGAGATGGAGAATAAATCAGGAGATAATGGTGGCATCTAACAAACTCAGTACATTAATCATGCGTGACTGTAATCTTCATGTAGATTTGAACAATCAAAATATCATAGCCATGAGGAAGAATTCATGGTGCATTTGAGACACTAAGAACAATATCTGCTGGATCCAACCGGGGATCAGGCTGTTTTTGTAGGATTTTCAGAAAGCATTTGATAAGGTACCAACATTAGGCTACTTAAGATATAAGGCCATATCTTAATGCAGGTATTATATTAACATAGATAGAGCTTGGCAAACTAATACGAGAGTTGTGACAAGGGGAGCATTATCTGGATGGCAACCTGTAACTAGTGGAGTGCCATAATATTAGAACAGTGCAGCCTACTAACAAGTACTTCGACCCACCATGTATGTGCTGACCATGATGTCATTCTAAACTAATCCCATCTGCCTGCACGTGGTCCATAATGCAATGCTCAATGCCTCTTAAATGGTTCTATTGTATCTGCTTCTACCACCTCCCCAACCACCTACCACCCTCTATAACAAAGACCTGCCTCGCACATCTTTTAAACTTGTCACCTTAAACCTGTGCCCCCTCGTACTTGGCATTTGGACTCTGGAGGAAAAAGACTCCGACTGTCCACTCTGTTGATGCCTCTCGTAATTTCATATATTTCTATCCTCAACATCCAATGCTGTAGTGAAAACAATCCAAGCCGGTCCAACCTCTCCTTGTAGTTAATACACTATAATCTAAGTAATGCTTTGCTGAAGTCCACGGAGACAACATCCGCTGCTCTACCGTCATCAAAAAAATTCAAATTTGAGACAAGACTCCTCCCAGACAAAGCAGTGAACAGTATCCCTCAAAAGTCTATTCTTTTCAAAATATGAGTAACTCCTGTCCCGAAGAATCTTTTCTGATAATTTCCTGACCATTAGCGTAAGGCTCACTAGCCTATAATTTACTGGATTTTCCCTGTTGCCGTTCTTAAACAAAGGAACAACATTGCAAATTCTCCAGTCTTCTGGAACCTTGTCTTTAGCTAAAGAGGATACAAAGATCTTTCCTAAAGCCCCAGTTGAAATAATTAAACACCCCACCCACACTCCCTGGCTCCGTAAATAAATCCTCCTCCTTTTGTCCTTGAGTTGACCTACCCTCTTGTTCCTAATATACATACAAAATGCCTTGGGATTTTCCTTAAACCTTCCTGCCAAAGACATCTGGCCCCTTCCAGCACTCCCAATTTCTTTTAAGTCTTTTTCTGCTTTTATACTCCTTGAGGGGCTTGTTTGATTTCTATTTCCTAAACTTTATATATGCTTTCTTTTTCTTATTGATTAAACTTTCAACATTGCTCCTCATCTAGGGTTCCTGAATCTTGCCATCCTTATCTTTCATCCTCATAGGAACATGCTGGTCCCAAACTGTGATCAACTGGTCTTTAAAAGACTCCTATATGTCAGATATGGACTTATCCCCAATACTGTTGTATTTAGTCTATCCCCAAGTTTAGCACTTTTACCCGAGGACCAGTCTTCACCTCAACCATAACTGTCACTGTTACCAAAATGCTCCACCAATGAATCTTCAATCACCTAGCCAGTTCACTCCCCAATACAAGGTCCAATACTGCTCCTACCCTTTTTGGACTGTCTACATATACTATCAGCAAATCTTCCTGGATGTACCTAATAGATTCTGGCCCATCTAAGCTCCACAGGGAGTCCCAGTCAATATTAGGGAAGTTAAAATCGCCTAGTATAACAACCCTGTTGGTCTTGCGTCTTTTCATGATCTGCCTATATATCTGTTCCTCCATTTTACGCTGGGCCTATTGAAGAATCCCATTGTAATGATTGCACCTTTCTTGTTCCTCAGTTCTACCCACATGGCCTGGCTGGACGAGTCCTCCAAGATGTCCTGTCCTAGTGCAACTGTGACATTCTCCTTAACCAGTAACTCCCCTACCCCTTTTCTATCCTCCTCGATCTCACCCGCAATATCTAAATCCTGAAATATCGAGCTACGAGACCTGTTCTTCTCTCGACCAAGTTTCTCTAATCCCTACAACATTCATGTCCCATTTAATAATCTAGGCTCCATGATCATCTCTTTACTTGTTATACTCCTTGCAGTGAAATAAATACACTTCAAACTGCCAGTCACACAGTGTTCGTTGTCCTGACCCTGCCTGTTCTTTCTAATAGACTTGCCTGACTTATCCTTGACCTTGTTCTCAATCACTGCACATGCTGACCTCCTGTTCTGGTTGCCACCTGCCTACCACACTACTTCAAACTTTCCCATGTGGCACTAGTAAGCCTTCCTGCAAGGACATTGGTGCCCCTCCAGTTTAGGTGAAACCCGTCCTTGTACAGGTCCCTCCTGACCCAGAAGAGATCTAAATGATCCAGATATCTGAAGTCTTGCACCAGCTCTTCAGCCATGAATGCAATTGAATTATCTTCCTGTTTCTAGCCTCATTGATACATGGGACAGGGAGTAATCCTGAGATTACATCCCTGGGAGTGTAGCTTTTCAATTGTATACCTGACTTCCTAAATTAATTTGCAGGACCTCATCTCTCTTCCTGCCTATGTTGGTAGTACCAGTATGGACCATGACCTCTGGCTGCTCACCCCTTTCAGCATGTCCTGTGCCTGCTTAAAGACATCCTTGACCCCAGCACTAAGGAAGCAACACATCTTAGAGTCTCGCTGACAGCCACAGAAACATCTATCCATGCCCCCTGACTATACAGTCCCTGTCACTACTGCTCACCTACACTTCAACACTCCCTGCTGCACAATAAAGCCAGTCGTAATGCCACTGCTGCAGCTTTCCCCAAGAGACCAAAATGGTATACAGGTTTGAGAGGGAATGGCTACAGGGGACTCCTGCACTGCTTGTTTGTTCCTCCTGGCAGTCATCCATCTATCTGGCTGATCCTTTAGTGTGACCACATCCCCGAAACTCTTAACTAGAAACCTTTCTGTCTCCTGCATGCTCCTCAGTGAGTCCAACTGAACCATGCAGTCTAAGAAGAGCTGCTGGTGGATACGCTTCCTGCAGACATAATTGTCGGGGACAATTTGATATCTCCCTGATCTTCCATATTTCACAGGAAGAGTATATTACTCAGTTAACTCCCATTATTACCTGTCTGGTAACTTCTGGATTAAAAGAAAAGGAAAGAATTTATCTCATTGCTTTACCTTAATGCTGACTGTCGTCCTCTGAGAAGCCCAACGCTCACTAGAGCCCACATTTTGACCTCCGAAGCAACACTTTGACCTCCCAGCTCCTCTCCTGATAGAGCTAGTCTCCTTTTTCTATGCTGCCAGTAGGAAAGAAAAACTCTCCCAGAATCCTGAGTCACTTCTCACTACTGCCATCTGTTCTGGAATCAATGCTGGGGCCACAACTATTTATAATACATTAATGACTTTGATGAGGAAAGTGAACATGCTAGCTAAGTTTGCATATGGCACAAAAATAAGTGTGAAGGCAAGTGGTAAGGATGACAGCTGAAATAGTTCAGTTAGGAGAGCATTAGACTGAAGATCTAAAGGTCCCTGGTTCAATCCCACATTTTGACAAGACAAACAGTTGATATCAGCCTTCGTTTTTGGCCCACTCAAGGACAAAAGAGGGAATCTGTGTGTGGAGCCAGAAGAGGTCACTGAGATTCTAAACAAATACTTTGTGTCGGTATTCACCAAAGAGAACGAATTGGCGCAGGATGATCTCAGGGAAGGGAGTGTCAAATTTCTAAGTCAAGTTGCTATTAAAAGGAGGAAGTGTTGTGTGTCTTAAAAGGTTTTGAGGTAGATAAGTCCCTGGGTCTTGAAGAAATTTAACCCAGAATATTGAGGGAGGCAAGAGGACAAATTGCTGGAGCATTGACAAACATTTTTGTATTCTCTTTGGCCACAGGGGAGGTCCTGCAGAATAGCCAATGTTGTCCCATTGTTTAAGAAGGGTAATCCCGGAAATTACAGGCCTGTGAGCCATATGTCGGTGGTAAGGAAATTATTGGAAAAGATGCTCAGGGCCAAGATCTGTATGCATTTAAAAACAAATGAACTTAGTAGTGACAGACAGCATGGATTTTTGCGAGGGAGGTTGTGCCGTACTAACTTGATCGAGTTTCTGGAGGAAATGAATGATGAGGGCAAAGCGTTTGATGTTGTCTACATGGACTTCAGTAAAGCCTTTGACTAGGTCCCTCATGGCAGACTGGTACAAAAGGTGAAGTCACATGCTATCAGGGGTGAGCTAGCAAGATGGATACAGAATTGGTTTAATCATAGAAAACAGAGGGGAGCAGTGAAAGGATGCTTTGTGGAACGGAGGGTTGTGACTAGTGATTCCACAGGGATTAGTGCTGGGACCTCTGCTGTTCGTGGTCGACATAAATGGTTTGGAGGCAAATGTAGCTGGTCTAATTAGTAAGTCTGCAGATGATACAAAGATTGGTGGAGTTGCAGATAGTGAGGAGGATTGTCAGAGGATAAGCAGAATATAGATCACTTGGAGGTATGGCAGAAAAATAGCAGATGGAGTTTAATCTGGACAAATGTGAAGCAATGCATTTTGGAAGGTCAAGTACAAGTGGAAATGAAACAGTGAATAGCAGAACCCTCAGGAGTATTGATATGCAGAGGGATCTGGGTGTACAGGTCCATTGATCACTAAAGGTGGCAGTACAGGTAGATAAAGTAGTAAATAAAGCCTGTAGCATGCTTGCCTTCATTGGAAGGGGCATTGAGTATAAGGATAGGCAAGCTATGCTGCAGTTTTATAGAACTTTAGTTAGGCCACACTTGGAATATTGCATACAGTTCTGGTCACGTTACTAACAATTAGATGTGGATGCTTTGGAGAGGGTACAGAAGAGGTTTACCAGGATGTTGCCTAGTGTGGGAAATTTTAGCTATGATGAAAGATTGGATTTGTTTTCACTGGAACACAGAAGGTTGAGGGGCAATCTAGTAGAATCACAAAATTCCCTACATAGTGGAAGTAGGCCCTTCGGCCCAACAAGTCCATACCGACCCTCGGAGCATCCCACCCAGACCCATCCCCCTTTAACCCCTCCTAATCTAGGCATCCCTTGAACACAGCGGGCAATTTAGCATAGCCAATCCACCTAACCTGCACATCTTTGGACTGTGGGAGGAAACTGGAGCACACGGCGGAAACCGGAGTACCCGGAGGAAACCTACGCAGACACGGGGAGAACGTGCAAACTCCATGCAGACAGTCGCCTGAGGGTGGAATCGAACCGAAGTTTATAAGATTGTGAATGGCATGGATAGGTTGGGAAGTATGAGGCTTTTTCCCAGGGTGGAGGGGTCAACTACGAGGCGACACAGGTTTAAGGGTTTTTGGCGGGGGGAGGGAGGTGTGGCGTTTAAAAGAGATGTGTGTGACAAGTTTTTCACACAAAGTGTGGTGAGTACCTGGAATATACTGCCAGAGGTGGTGGTGGAGCACACACAATAGCTGCATTGAAGAAGCACCTGGATGAATACATGACTAGGAAGGTAAAAGAGAGATATGGATCCTGTAAGTTAAGACAGTTTTAGTCTGGAAGGGCAAAATGTGTCAGTGCAGGCTTGGAGGGCTGAAGGGCCTGTTCCTGTGCTGTATTAAAGATAACAAGGCGTGGAGCTGGATGGACACAGCAGGCGAAACAGCATCAGAGGAGCAGGAAAGCTGACGTTTCTGGCATAGACCCTTCTTCAGAAATGGGGGAGGGGAAGGGGATTCTGAAATAAATAGGGAGAGAGGGGGAGGCGGATAGAGGAGAGGATAGGTGGAGAGGAGGCAGACAGGTCAAAGAGGCGGGGATGGAGCCAGTAAAGGTGAGTGTA